>OY728127.1:443751834-444191834 GCA_963277665.1 Viscum album | reverse complement strand
AACTAAATTGGTGGAGAAAAAAATAAAACCAAAGTGTTAGTTGAAGAATGTTACAGCTTCTTCGAGTAACTCCTTATTGTTTGCACCAATGGAATTAATTGGTTTTCATTAATCCCAATGTGATGATATAATTATTCGGATAAGTATTTTGTGATATTATTTGGTCCAGGGTTGTATGAGACAAATGGATTGATAGGTGTGAATATGTTGGACTGGTGAGTACCTTTTTATTGTTGTGGAGGAGTGTCATTCTGGTACATGTTTGAATGAGGGAATTCTGCCCACATTTTTTCTATGTCAATTTGATACAATAGTGAACCCAATTCTAGAAAATTGATTATATGATCTATATATGGCCCACAAATAGGTTTTGGGCATGTTTCTAGGTCTTTTTCCCTTCATGTTTAAGGTTTATGTTCTTATTCAGCTAGTTTTTCTCTAAATCTCTATCATTACTTTTAAATTAATTCATTAATCGTTTTGGTAAATAAATAATATTACCATAATAGAAATTAGAAATTATTATTATTATTAATATAGAATCAATTTATCTGAATTCTAATAAATATAAGGCATAAATTAATTTAAAATTAATCCCTCAGACTGGATGATGAAATATATTATTAAATTTAAAAAGTTCTAAATTTTGAAATGTTATTATATCCAATATCAAATTAAAATTAATTCAAATTACCTAAATTGGATTAATAGATATAAAATTTTTCTAATTAAAATTTAAAACCAATCAGAAAAAATAATTTATTCATATAATTAAATTGGATGAAAAACTAGTTTTCAATTAAAAATCAATATTTTCACTATTCATAAAAAATGAAATATTTAACAAATATTCCAAAAATTAACCATTATTTAATGTTGAAGTTTTTATTCTAAAAATATTGATTATTTTACCTAATATTTCATTATTATAGTGACATAATTTATTTATAAAATAGGCTCACAAAAAAAGTCAGCAAAACTACCTTTAGAAAAATAATTTTTTTATTCATAAAATCGGATGTGTTCTTATCATATGCCTTTCAAATATATTGAAAAAATGTCATAAATTTTTTATTAAATATAATATATATATATATATATCATTAATTAATATAATCGCATAATATTATTTAATTTAATTTATTAATATTAAATTCCTTTAGATCATAAATATAGTTTCTTTGTAAGAACATTTCCTATATATTCATTTGATTCCAATATTAGTTTCTAATTAATTTGTAAGAAATTAAATCACCTATATTTTATTAGATGTTATATAATACTATTAAAAACAAGAATTTAACATCTATGAGATAATTTTCGTTTTAAATAATAATATTAATATTATTTGGTAAGATTTTCCCTTGCATAAAACGCAATCCATCAAAGAAACATGTTGAAATTAATTTTGATTGAATTTAAATATATTAAATATATTGAATATTATTTGAATATTAATTATATTGTAAATTATTAGGATATTGTATTTCCTTACACACATGGTGTTGCATTTTATAAAGAGTATCAACAACAATGTCAATTTTTAGAATTTCAGGGTGTTTAATTCTACTCAGGTTAAATAAATTTCATCCTCATAATTTAAACGTGATTTCAGTAATTTATGGTATTATTTCTATACATTACAAATTTTTATAAGTAACACAATCATAAAAGTGTTAATAAAATTATTTACTTAATAACACATAAATGAAAATGTGAAGGTCACGAAAAAATAGAGCTCTCAAATAAGAGAACATTAGTAAAAACATGGTAATGTAAAAGAAATATTACTAACATGTTTTGATGGAGAGTGATATAAAATATGTTCTGTTGAAATTTTTGGATGTTAAATCCGTAAAACCTAATTATGAAAAAGATAATTGATATCAACAAAAAAAATAACAATTGGACAAAAATTTTGTTTCAAGACCTTTTCTGTAGAGCTGAGAAATTTTTTCACTCTCTAAGAATGTAAAGAATTGTATTTACATGATCTATTTCTATTACATAAGGATAGTATTATCATTTTCCTCTTCCATGAAATATCTCAACTTCATCAACTAGCACAGGTTGCATCATATGGTGATTTAATACATTATTCTCTAAAACCTCATCTAAAATTCATCTTAAACCATTTCATAAAAGCTTAAAATTTCAAAAAGATTATGGTTATAAAATTTAGAGGGAAGTTCACTCGATTCAAAATAAATAAATTTGTCATTAGCCTTGAGAATAAAAATTAAGAACCTCTTATTTTTTACATTCCAAACATGTGAATACATTCATCATGTATTCTCTTAAAATGTGGTAGTAACTCAAATCGGTGTAAACCTTTATCAGAAAATTTCATCCATCATTTTTTCCACATGAAAAAAAACATTTTATTGGATATACACATTAAATAACAAAACAATTTAAAATCAATCAATGGGGGAGTAAACCATTTCTTCAGAAATTCATTAATTTGTTCGAATGCAGTTAGTAATATCCAGTATAATTTATCTATTTCAACCATCCCTATATCCAAACATAATTCTATATACATTAGAGACATGTAAATGGTTATATTCACCAAAAAAGATTTGTTTTTATAAAGGTGTACATTTCTATCGAATCACATTACATGGTATCATTCTATATATTCTCTAAAATCATTAATGAGAATGTACGGTAGTAAAATCCTTATATATTTTTTAAATAATACGATGATAAGAACATTAATAAAATACTTTTATAATATATTTCATGTATCCAAATACAAAAGAACATTAATCATTGCACTGTAGTTGTTTCAATAGAATATGCTTAAGCTTGATCCCTATTCATCTACTATGGTATATTTCCAAGACACATGGGGAAATTGTATTCATAGAGACCCATCTCTTTGCGGTTGTGACACTGAATAAAATAATTTTTCATTATCCATTTTCATTATTTTTAAGAGGGACCCAATTATATAAACTTCTAACAGACTCCCAATCATTTAAATCATTTACTAGGGTAATTCTTTCCATTAGTTTTCACAGGTTGGAAAATATTTATTTCCCTTATTCAATTTATTTATTATTTCCTATTCCATAATATTATTCTATTACTTACCTTTTAAGTGATAATTCATGGATAATAATATTCTTATCTTAATATAAAATAAAATTCTTCCATTATATGATGAAAATGATTGACTCACTAGTTACCATCAAATACTTGTCTTATTCCCATCACAGAAGTGATCAATATTCTACTTTTTGTTGCATATGAAATCCATATCATAGCATTCTAACATTGTAAAAGTAGCTTCATACTTTATTATACATTCTTCCTCCATTTTCTTCAAACTAAGGAACATTCTACTCATCTCAATTTGTTTACTTGTGAGGGAAATATTTTTCAAAAAAAAAATCCTTAAAATATTTCCAATATATGTGTTCTAATTCATCTTCCTCCCTTGTACTCTAGATCAACCACCACTATTAATCTGTTTCTCCCTTAAGACAATACACTACAATTTTAATCTTTTAATTTTCACTACATCCCAATTCCATTAATATCATCTCTACGAAAAAAATCCATTTCTCTGTCGCCCTTGGGATAGTAGTCCCACAAAAGAATTATGTCCTCTGTCATATAAATCCATATAACATCATTGAATATCATATTAGAATAGTTTCTCCATTCGGTAAAGGTTATGTTCTATAACCTCAGTATGATTCCTTAATACGTCTATAACATTCTCAATTCTAGTACTAGCTATATTGGTTTCCTAAAATGGGAAATTTCTACATTTTTCATGAGAATTGATACCATTCATCCTACAAGAACCATTTCAAAACAATGGAATATACTGGAAAAGATCAATAAAATTATTAATTATAAATCATAATGTATAATTCAAAATATGGTGTATAACTCAACACAATTAAGAAAATTAATCCATCATAAATCTTAAAATCATAGACTTTTGTTTCATTAGGGACATAATTTATTTTAAATCCATTAGAATGGATTGTAATAAAAATTAGAATTCTATTAATTTTAAACCCTTTGAGTGTTAAAATAGGTTCACTATAAGGACCATTTTCGTGTATGATGTTATGCTAGATTCAGGACCAACACATCTTATCAGTGTTCTTACACTAAGGTACATTTTTCACCGAACTACATCCACATGAAGCATCCATAAAGAGATTTATTTCTAGGAAGATCCACATAATCTCTACCATACCAAAATTCTAGGATGGTCTTCGATACTTATCTTCAATGATCATCTTTGGTTTATGTTCCCGAATCTACGTTTTCTTAAATCTAGTTTCCAATGTTTCTACAAAACATCTATTAATACCAACTAAAACGCATCAACCCTATAAGACCAGAATCAGTGCCTTACATTATTACATTGGAATGGTTAAAAGGAATAAAATCCCAAAGAACTGATCAATTTATTATATTTGGAAAACCATATTATGTAGAATAACCCATATTATATTGTAAAATAGATAATAAATCATGATACATAATAAAAAAATGAATAGAATCCTTGAAATATTTTTAAAATTTTTCTTCTTCATAACCTGATGAAAGGGAACAAATTTAAGGTCGAGATAAAATGCTATGTAAGGGTTAATTAGGGTGGAATTTATCAAGAATTAATCATGAATAATTGATATTGAAAGGTAAATAACAAAAATCGCATCCCATTTAACAAATAAAATGAGAATGAAATTGAATCTACGGATAATGATTATGAAATAACAAAACAGATAACAATAATAATTAATTATCAACACATGAATTGAATAATTTTTGAAAATCATATTTCCTAGGTACATGATATCTTTACTGTGAAGATCTATCCATAAAACAATTTAAAACCTACTGGGTAAAACACATCTATTTTGGCCAAGTGATTTTGTCTCCTGAGATACCGATTGAATCAAGAGACTTTCATTAACTAGTCCCCAGCCAAATTAGTGCATGTAACAATCATTACTCATATATATAATGAAATATCATATTAATGAATAGCAAGAGTAAACATAAAATATCCATTTAGATTAAATGATAAATATTTATCAATATTTCATCAATTAATCAAATAAATATCAAAGTGGACACCTTATATAAAACTAGTACACAATTTATGAAATAATATTTTCCATTTCATGAGAATGTGGATTTTTTTTAATAATTTAATTTATAATAAAAATGATCATAATTATGTGACTATGTCAGCATAATGTTAAAAATAACAAATGATAGTGATATTGAAAAGATAAATTTTACCACTTGGTAATTTTCATGTGAAGCCCCCATGGATGAGATAGATAAAAATGAAACATAGAAATACCATTATTAATGAGTGAATCATAATATTAAAAGGAAATATGGCAATATATACACCACATTAAGGTGAATTATTTCAAAATAAAAAAATAAGTCTCAATGGAATGTAAATTTAGATGAGATATGTTACCTTATGATTCCCTTTAGTTGTGTAGACTCTAAATTACTGTATAGGGGTTTAAAACATCTTACTAATATATACCAAAATCATTATAAGATTTATAATATCATATAATATCATATAATAAGATCTTATTACCCATTTGTTAACCAACATTTGTTATTTTCAATGTTTTGGGTGTGAATTTTCATGTTTTTCGAGTATTTATTGACTAGTTAACTTTATTTATATTATATTGATCATGATTTTATCATATAAAATATTTAAAACATTATATAAAACTCATATATATTCATTATATATTTATTTACAACAATCCAAAAAATTTGGAGATAGGAAGTGAAATATATTGTTCATAGGGATGGTTGGTTTTACGTACGTATGAAACTTGTCACCATTTTATTTTCATATTAAAAGAATAAAAAGTATATTAAAAATATGTATAATATAATTCTGGTATCATATTTATTTCATATGTGTCACATATTCTATTAAAAAAATAAGTAATACATTCTCTATAATGTGAACGAATCACAACGCTTTAGGAGGCGGTAGTCCACACATCCACAAATGATGTTATTGTATTCCCATAAGATGGAAGGCATAAAGGTATGTGTTATATAAAATGTAAAGAATAATTAAGAAATTATAAATTTAATATTTAACATATAAATACAATAAATCAATCCTTATTCCTAACCATTAAATGTGGTAATGAAATAATGAATGACATCGTTTCATGAGGTTGTAGATTTTCATACACGTGAACAACGATTGTCTATCCCGTTTGAATAAAGTGTGTGTGATTTTAGGTCCCAAAAATTAAGTAACAAAATATAAGTTTATTTAATGTATTGAGGTTATTATATAATAAATATAAAATAATAATTTAATGGTCGTATAAATAAATAAATCTAAATATATCGTTGAAGAATGTTATCTCTTCTTCAGTTAACTCAAATTAGACGGAAAAAAATGACATCTTTGGTTTTGTTTGTTTAAAATTTGTGGATTTTTTGATAAATAGAGAGATTTTGGGAGATTATTTGGGTAGTTTCTTTAGGATCCAAATTTTTTTATAGGTGTGAATAAGTGGTAGGGGTTAGTGCCTTTTTATAATGTATTGGAGTGGAAATCTTGTTAATTTTTGAATAAATGAATTTAACCAACATTTTTTCCATTTCAATTGGATTAAATAATGTGATAAAATTATATAAAAGGTATTATAAGGTCTAAATATGTCCACATAATTGGTTTTGAACATTATTTCATGTCATTTGTTTATTTATGATTATGGATTAGTTCCTTTGTAGACTAGTATTCTCCTATTCGCTGTAATTAATTTTAATTGATTTCACTAATATTTTTTGAAAATTACTAGGATTACCTTATTATAAAATATAAATAAATCTTAATAAAAATATTGTATCAATATTTTTTAAAAATATAATCATATAAGTGGAATAAATTAAATTAAAATTAATCATGTATACGTGATGAAGATATGTGTTTTTAAAGTAAAAATGTTCAAATAATAGAAATTTTATTATATCTAGTATCAATGTGAAATTGAGTGTAATTAAATTAATATTTTTAGTATATTTAATATTTATCTCATTAATCTTTAAATCCAATAAAAAATAAAACTTAACTATATAAATAAATTAGATGAAAAATCAGTTTTCAATTAAAATTCAAAATTTTCACTATTCATCTATTAATGAAATATTTCAAAAAAATACCAAATATTCACACTAATATAATTTTGATGATTTTATTTCCGAAATGTAATTTATTTTGGAAAAATAATATTTATTAATGTGTCAAAATTTTATTTAAAATATGCTATTCATTAAAAGGCGTCAAAATTGCCTTTAGAAAAATATAGATTTTTATAAGAAAAAAATTATTGTTCATATAATATTTCTATCAAATATATTGAATAAATTTAAAAAATAATTTATTTAATATAATATATATATATATATATAATTAATTAGTTTCATACAATAATAGTTATTAATATAATTTATTAAGATAAAACACCTTTAGAGAATAAATATAAATTTTTCTAAAACACTTACTTTATATTCATTTCATTTCTATATTCAGTTATAATTAATTGGTAGACAATAAATTAAACTATATACTCTCATAAGTTAGTTAGTCATATTCATAAAATCTAATTTAACTTCTATTATTAATATTACATTTTTAAAAATAAAATAATTAGAATTCGGTAAGATTCGATATTACGTATGATGCAAGCCATCGAAGAAATTACTTGCATGAAACACGAGATAAAATCAATGTCATGTGAATTGAAAATATATAATTTAGTAAATCTATATAATATAGTAAATATATATAAACGTACTGAGATATTATATTCCCTTGTGTGATTGGTGTTTCATTTCATACACTATATCAAAAAGATGTCATTTTTAAAAAAATTGGGGTGTTACACCTCATGTTAATGTATAAGAAATAAAAGGATTAAATTAATATTTTATAGGATGTACTATGAGATCAGGGATTTTTTCTAGGTTTGGAAGTAGACCTATGTAGGATTGGGAATAAGGGAAAGGAAATATTGAGATGGAATATGAGTGGATCAATTCATGGATTTGGGCTTGGAGATGGACCAATTCATGTAGTCCATATCTTTTCATATGGTGGCATTGGTGAGGTCAGACTAGCCTATATGGGGTCAGATTTGGGTCAGGCTGGTTCAAGCATGCTGACTCATGTCAGATTGTGGACAAGGTAGGGCCATCCATTATGAATCATGTAGCCTAATTAGTCATTTTTTTATTAAATTAATATATAATATTGGATGAGTTAATCCATCATTTATATAAACAGAATCATGGATAGTTAATCCATCAAGAATAAAAATATTACTTGAGATATACAATTCGTCCTAGACCAATATAATATTTGGGAAATATTATTCTTTACAAAATAAAAAATTGAATTTGAGATGGATTAATCCATTATAGATCAATGTTATAAAGATTATATTTATATTATATATATATATATATTCAAATGTATTTTATATGGATTAATCAATCCCTGTTACGTTTTTTCATCATTAATTTAACCGGGATGGATTATATAAATCCGATATAAGGTTATTGCTTAAAATAAATTAAAATAAATCCTGTATAATATTATTTATGACACGATTTTATGATACAGATTTATTAGGGAATGATTTCAATCCTATAATGTTTTTAGGGAAAAATATTCAACAAAATAGATATAATAATTCCATCTATGATACTATAATTTATTGTAAAGTGGTAGAAAAAATGATATCAATTTTTTTAGATAAGTAATAGATTATGTATGTAGCTAGACCTTTCCACTTCCCTTGAATAGTGTCTCACTAAACATGTGATAATAGGATGTTTGTTGAAGCTCTTAAATGTTGGGATTCCATTTGATGCCCAATATGTACCCCCAATTTTAACACTTCAATTAAAATGGAAATATTATTGGATATCTATTATTTTTCACACCCATCCAAATTGCTGTCATGATCCCTAATATTTATGCATTTGGCATCAATAACATGATTTTATGGGAATATGTTAAAAAAATATGTCATCATCGTTATTAGATTAATATAGAGATTCATAAGTTTCAAAGTACCCCTCATATAAAAATTATAAATCCTCCTATATCTTTTTTCCTTTATGGTGTATATTTTTTAAATTTATGTACACTATGATGTTTTTACTTTTGTTTTTGGTTCTCCCACTAAGGTGTGGTGGGGGACTTCCAAGATAAATATTTTGGGTGAGCCTTTTTTACCTTCTTTTAAACACTAATAACTGGGGGGAGACTCAGGATTTATGAGTTGAATGATTAGTGGTGTTATTCCTATAGGGATATCGATATTATTTAGAACACCTTCTACTTCAGAGGGTATTGGAAAAATAACTCCATCTCTGTAAGGTATCATTTTATTTATGTTGTGGAAACTTTTGATTCACATTTATGTACTATTGTCGATTTTTAGGGTGGGTGGGATGAAAAATATACCCCCATACATATGGGATCATGTTACCACAATGTTTTCATTGAATTTTTTTAATAATTCTCCAATAATTTTTTGCTAATATTTAGGAATGGAATTGGTGAAATAAATTCTATTGTTGTTAGGGATGAGGTATATCTGACCTCGTGAGAAGATCTATTTTTCTATATTTCCCTTATCACATTTTTTCTAATTTTATTACATTTCTAGATGGATAGTTTCAAATCATATAAATTTATTGTCCTCAATGTGTGTATATCATCTGTTCCATGATAGAATTATAGTTTTACTTAATATTCTATCTTTAGTACCCTATTTATCGACCATGAGAATGAATTTGGGTGAAACCACTATAATATTCCTAACAATAATAAAAAAATTCAAAATATAGTGGGGTAATATATATATATCCTCAATTCTACTCTACCTTAGATTCATACAAATTGTGAAAAATTATAGATAATTTAGTATGGAATTTTAAGGATAGTAAAATAAACCTATATGAGATTCTGATGATTTAAAAAATACATGGTGTTTCTGGGAAATGGTAGAGTATAAAAATAAACATAAAGGCATTTCTCATACAATATCATGAGGTGGTTATAGTATTACTATTATGTTTAGTGTTTTCATTATATGTGATAGAATGTCTCCAACAATACTTAAAATGGATGGTAGTGTATTCACCTTCATGAATTTATGATATAAAATTCTAAGTGGTATCCATGGGATAGGATAAAAATAGTTTCTGGTATTAATCCAATTCCATCCAAATAATGTAAGAACAATTATTATCATCATATAATTTTCCATCAAAATTTTCTGACCACAAAATATATTTTCCTATTGTTGAATGGAATAATATAGACCCATTTTAAATTTTTTCTTCCACATCTTAGACATACTGCTTTATAAGAGTAATATATGATGAAAATTTATTCTATTAACTATTGATATGGGACATAATTCGACTATATTATGGTGGAGTGCAGGGTATAGATTGTTCATATTTCCATTTTCCACATAGTAAGACCAATACAAAAAGATAATTGTAACACGAGGAAGAACTTCAAGTGAAGGATGTGATTTATCATCTGGAGGACATTAGAGGAATGTACCATTGTGATGACATTTATGGTTGATGGTTTAATCATCATCGTCATTGGTAGGACCTCTAAATTAGTTACATTATTGAACACCATGGATGGTACAACTATAGTTTGTGATGTTTTGGTTTCTAAATGTGGAGGGAATCTGTATTGATTTATTGTTTCAACATGTTTAGTATCATCACAACAGTTACATTTCATAGATTCGGTAAGGATATTAAACATTTATTGGATGATAAGGAGACTATCTCTCTATTTAATTTGTTTCTGGCTATGAGGTGGACCTCCATAATTAAAACCACTAGGATGAACTATTTGGTTTAATGATTGATTTTTTTAGTGATTTTCAATATGGTTGGTATTTATTTTTTTATTGGGATGAAGTCCCTAAATAACATTATGATGATGTTTAAAATTGTAGTAATATCTATGGATTGGATCTATGTCATCATAGGGATGTCCTACACAACCATTTATATTTACAGGGAATCTAAAACTACTATTCATGTTCCTATAAGGAGTACCTCTATAACAGTGGTCATTTTCCCTTTTTTATATTGTGGTTAACTAGGGGGATCTTTGTTACTCACCTCATTGACATATAAGGATGCATGGCCATGATAATCTAGAATTAACCATGTATAAACTATATAAATATACCAATGATAATTATTGATGACGGAAATAGTTTGTATGTGTAACTAATCATAATACTTTAGGTATAGTTATCCCTAGTGGGACCTCCTTTTTAGTTTCATCGATTTTGTGTTTGGGTACAAATCCTTAATAGTAGCTTCTAAAAAATTAGGGGATGTGTAGTGGTGATGATGAAATTAGTTAATTGGATCCCTCCAAGATGGCTAGGTGATAGATATTCAAATTTAAGAGACAACCTCTTTGTCCTCCTCCAAGTATGGAAGCTATGAATTATGTAGATCTGGGGAGAGGCTAAAATAGTGATCCAATTTGGTATTGTGGACCACTTTCTTCCAACGAGCCTGTAGTTGGTGTTATTTATAAGGTGGATTTATCTCCCCAAGGATAGTGTGGTCATCTCTCTCAAGATTTCAATATCATTGTGACTTAAATTTTCCAACATGTATTTCACTACCAGTCATTAAATGGCTTGATTTTTTGAAATTATATGTCTGGGTTGTGGTGTTGTACAGAGAATTATGGTAACAAGATATATCTATGGTTCCATAAATTATTAATGTGAATCCAATATGTTATTTTATAATTTCTCTCAATAATTTTAGGTATCATGATTTCTTTTTATGCATCCAAAAATAATATTGTTTTTAGGATTTGGGGGAATCTAGATAGACAGAAAAAATTAATAACCCATCCTTGTTGAATCACAAATTTAAACACTGGGTCCATATGTATTTATCCAAATTAATGGATTTCATGTAAGGATCATCATTTTCTATGATTTCTTTATTTTTTTATTACATATTCTTATTCAATATGATGGTGGATGCTAATATGAGTTATATTCTCAAAGGGGGTTTTATGTCAAAACTGATAGGATTATAGGATGAAAGAACCCCAAAAAGAGATTTTTTCTGGTCCAATACTCCCTCATAGAAATAGGATATGTTCATTAAATCCTTATTTGATAAAATACATTTACCATTATTGTGAATATGATCAAATAATACTATATATCTATTTTGAACATTATATATATGATAGTTTCTATATGTTTCATTCATTGGTTAATTAATTACCCTATATTTTAATTCGATATTGTTGATCTCTCTATATGATACTCGTATATTGGGAGGAAGTATATGTTTTGGAGTCAGTATTAGAGTCATGAAATGGTATTCCTACCTATATATATGAAGGGAATCAAATCCCACATAGCTCATTGTCATTTTATGAAGAGATTCTTATCTTTTACTGATATGTGATTAGTACCATTGTTATTCTTTTAATGGTTTTATACTTAGGAAAATGGTAGTGTATTTTATTGCAAAACAGACATGAATATAGTGGTTCCATTTGATATCATGGTGCCCTAATTAATGTAATGATATTTAAGGTCATTATTCTAGGTCTATAGTTTATTATAATATAAGTTCATATGGATGAGACATAATCAAAGGTGTTTATATCATGAGGAGATTACTAAATGGTGAAAGATAGATATAAATGTTTCGGTGTTGTGTTTTTTCCTAAGAAATGCAATTGATTAGACAATGTTAGTTAATTTATTTATATTTATCTCTTATCAATTGTTAAATATGTAGTTAGTAAGGATTCATGGATAAATGTTTGGTCCACATTAGTCTAGTGGTGGTTCAAAACTACAATCAATCAGAACCCAATTGTTCCTTGTGCTAATTGATTAGTAATAATGAGATTTATTTCATCCTTCATATATAATAAATTTTTTTTTGAAATCAATAATTGTTAGAATCTTTATCCAAGATAGTCTTAACTAGTTTCTAGAAAATAGGTATCATTATTATCATATTGTAATATGATTGATTGTATCCTGAGGGAATAAAAGGTAACGTAAAAAATGAGTGGGAGATCTATTATAGTGGTATTTATCACTATTATTAATGTAATAAATGCTCAAAAAGGGTTATATAGGTGTACATAATAACTTAGACTTGTATATTGGGTGGTCATAGTGGTGGCTAGGATGATGTAGGACTTTTTATTGATTTAACCTAAGATAAAAAAATCTAATAAGTTCATTGGTACCACTGGGTAGGAATGGATTTTTAGTTAAATGGTAATCCTATTTCAAAATTTAGTCAATGGTTAACCATTTTAATGTGGGAAAAAATTTCTTCATGAATTCATAAACTGATATAATATTACGGGATTTAATTAGAACATATGGGTTCTATAAGGGGTAGAAAAATTTAAGGTTATTAATTACTTATGGCTTATATATTGAATAACCCTCAATGAAAATTTAAAATGGGGGATACATAGACATTTTTAGTGAATTTATATAGTTTAGACCATTATATTTTTACGGATATGAAATATTGCCATGAATTAACATGTCTCGGGTCTCCTCCCTGTTTATAAATTTTATTAATGTCTACCTAATGTAATTTTTTTTCATCGATAATCTCATGAAAGTCTTTATTATGGAAAATGTGATTTCTAAAACTCTATGCTCTAAAAATATCCATGTGTATTAAAATTCTAGATGGGGTATATTGATAAGAATAACATAAAATTGCTCGCCTAAAGAATAATGGAATTTCAGTTTTTATGGAAGGCCCTCAACTGTATAATATATACTTATAGACATCAATATATGAATAAGAGATCATATATTGTTCACATTGTTTAATAATATTCTCTACATATGACCATCGTGGGAAAGATGTTACATAAAGGCAAGGCAGTCACAAATAAATCCCACTAAAGTTCCACTATTGTTTAAAAAATAAACATTAACTAACATAGCTTCATAATTGGTTTTTCCATCAAAAATAGTAGGTTACCATATAATATAATTTTTTTTGGTTTTATTATTTTGACATGGTTGACGATGATGATTTGTGAATAAGTGAAAATCATTAATGTATTCTCTTCCAATCATTATAAACTCATCCATGAATTTCTTTTATCCATTTTCAAGTCATCAATAACCACACAAACACTAAACCCGCAATGGTTAAAATTAACCAATAATGAATCTTTACCAATAAGTCTCAATATATATTTTATTCTACACCCAACAATGGTTATTTCTAAATAGTTCACTTCATTAAACCCAACCACAGAATTTAGAATTATCATCAATTAAAATTTGTTTCTAATGAAAACATTCTCTTTACAAATAGACTTCATCATGCCAAGATTACGATAATAAATATATCATTAATTCAAAACAAAACACATAGAAAAAATATATATTCACAACTCAAATATCTTTATTTCAAAACTCATTGCACATGATTTTTCTCGAAAACCAAAATTTTCATTTTATTATTACTCTAAATAACCCTTAATTAGATAAGATAAATCTTCCTAAATTTTGTTGATAAAATCTAGAATTTAATAGATCATTTGTAAAATACATCAATCATAATAAATAAAATAATAACTAACAGAATTTGGAAAGGAAGCCACCTACTTTAGATGTTTTATATTGAATTATTAAAAAAAATCCATGTAATTAAAATTAATTAAGTAAACCCCAATCCCTTAAAGTAAAATTTCCAACTAACCATACTCAATAAACCCAATAATATAAATTTCTAATTTATTAAATATTGAAAAAACTTCTTCCAATTTATCATGGAATCTTGAAAAAAATTCATGACCTATGTCAAAATGTAATGACCTCAATGCATTTATTTGGTATAGACTACATTTCTTACAATTTTTTGTATGGACCCCATTAATTTTTACACTATCACATGTAACACAGTACCAGTGTGCTATAGAATAATAAAGATCACTTTTTAGATTTTAGAGAGTAGAAACCCACCCCAATGATATATATAATTACCTAATGAAAAATGTTATAAATCCATCATTCATTCCATTTAAAGGTGGAAACATGACAATGGGGGATTATATAGCCTATTGATGGACTGTATAGCAATAAAATTATTTTTTTAACAATCAAACTTCTTTTATGAAATAATAAAGATAATCTATTAATAATTAATCAAAATAACAATCCTCTAATTACCATATATTATGACTCGACCACAACCAATGGAGATTTATAGATAGATATCTAAATGGATATTTTTGAATTATAATCATCTATTGAAAAACAAATTAATCATTAATCTCTATAAATTTTTCATGAATAACTCATCATCATTAATGATTCAAATCCTCCTTAAATTTCACTTCATTATAATATCACACTCATTCCCTAATAGAACCACAATAACAAGTTTTTTGAACTTGGAAGTCATATATTTGAATTTTTTTAAAATCACCGATGGAAAATTATGGTTTTATACTTCTGCGATATTATTGTAAAATTTTGTTGACAATTAATTTGATTAAATCTATTGTGAATTCAATATAATGAATTAAATGTTACATTATTTTTACAAGATGTATTAATAATTTAATTAGAAAAATTGAAGTTAAAATTTTTGAATGATGAGTTGACCTAGAAATATCGATGGCATAATTGAAAATATAAATGTTTGATGTACATATGTTTCTTTGTAAGAAAAGTTATCCCAAAGATATTTTTACTACAAAAATTATTGAAGATGTTTGAAATAATTATAGATGAATGGATATAAATTCTAATGGTATTGAAGTTATAGTAATAAATCAAGATGGAATCACAAGTACCACACCTTTAATGAAGTTTAAAATTATTGATATTTTAAATTTTCTATTAATTTTTATGATTTTCAAGATGATGTGTAATATTTTAAATGACTATAAAATATAATATGTTATGAAACTTGATATGTAAGGTTCTATCATTCTCAAAACAAAATTTTCATACAATGAAATAGATTATTATTATTTTAGTAGAACTATCTATTTAGATATTCCAACATCATGGAATAATATCATGTCTAATTTTATTAATGTTTGATATACAAGGGTATTATTGAGACAACTGGAACTATAAATGTAAAAGTATCTATCACCTGAATTATAAATAATATATTTTTTTCAAGGAAAAATAGAAAAAAATAAACATAAGTTTTTTATAATTTTTATGTAAGATTTGATATCTATATATAAGTTATATTTTATGATATGTAAGAATTTTTTCATTACTAAAAATGATGTTTGATGGACTAGATAAGAATTTGATGTCTAATTAATATTATCCATTTTAAATAATAGAGTATAATTAATAATGTGGTTAGTTAAGTAATGTGATTTAAATTTTAAATCATCAAATATATTCGACAAATGGTTCTATCATGGGTGTTATCACACTAAAATTCAATGTTCATGGCATGATTAAAGGGGAAAATTGTGAAATTTATACACTAAAGAATGTGGAATGGGCCTAAGAGATGATCTGTATGATATATTAAATATTGAATCAAAATTTGTTTTCAAATAATTCTTTAATACTATGATGAAAATAATACATGGAGGAAATCTATTAAAGAAACCAATTTATTACACTATGATAAAAGTCTCCACACTATGATTTATTAATTATGGATAATGATAAATGTTTTGATAATATAGTGTTCTTAAGAAAGATTGATGATTTTTAGAATTACCATTACCTACCTATTTCAATAAATATATTCGAGATTACTTTTGATACAATCTAATCAATTCTATTAAATTATATCAATTCAAAAGTTCATTGAAGTCTAAAGTTTAAATTTTAATTTCAAAAATTCCTTGGATATATTGATATGAATTATAAATAAGGTTTAAAAATATATAATATATTGGAAGATATAGCATTCATTATGGAATAAAATTAAAGGTGGGCATAAATATTAGCTTCATCGTATATTTAAATTAGATGGATTGACATAATGGAAAACATGATTATATAGAAGAACTATTTTGAAAAGAAAATGTGTTATAGATATAAGAAATGATGAATGTGAATAGAGTTCTAGAAGTCCTAATGATAAATTATGGTTGATTAGTTATTTAATATATTTTACATCCAAATACATCCTAATATATAATTATCTTCATAAAGATTTTAGTTGTTGTATGATGTTTTCTTTAATACGAATGGTCTAACTCTTCTCAATATGGGTTTTTAAAATTAGGCATTATAATTAAGAGTAGTACAAGGTATACTTTAAATTATCACAACTGGAAATTATGATGAAGTATTAATGATGTATACAATATGAACATGGAGTGACCTCTATATCGGTAAATTAAGAAGAGGCTTATACGCCTATAAACTAGTACATTTTGGTGTAGTTCATTAAGGAGAAGAAGGAATTCACCGTTTGGAGTTAATGAGCTATTTGGTAATCATATTATAGAAAAAAACACTTGTTGATATATAAATTAACCTAAATTTCTAAAGGTAGTGAGCTTTTGAGATGTTTAACTTCTCCTAAATTTTGAATCCAACAAACCAGAGGGTTATAGTTTATTTTTGGAACACCTTCATATTGTATATTCTATGCTCTTGGTATATATCCTACTATTAGTGGACCAAATATAATCAATATATCCCTAACTATATTAACAATTAGAGAATATGAATGAAATTTGATATGGGTGATTTTAATAAGGAAGTTGTTCGAATAGTGTTACTTTTAATTAGGGAACAAGGTTAAAAGGGAAAGGGTTCTGGTGAAGGTGATCATATTTAGTTAAACTATAATTTATTCACCCTCTAGGGGGTTCTTGGATTTAAATAAGTGATATTTTAGGTAATAGGTTCTAATATTGATTCAACCTGGCTTGTTCAACTTCTGTATATTTAATGATTATATAAGGTATGCAATATACCGAAAAAATCCATTATTTTATAGAATCCATTTTGAAATTACAATTTTTAGTTCATGTTATATTTAGATTTATATACTGGAATCATTAGGGAAATATTTTTAAATTTATTTTTTTCCATGTTTGGAAAAAATTGTGTTTGAGATGGTCTAATGAGGTTTTGAGATTCATTATTGTTCCATGAGGGCCCTAAATGATACTTTGGAGTATAATTTATTCCTGGATATAGTATGCTATATGACTTAAAATAGTATATGGGTGGTTTTAGATTAATTTCATAGTAATAAAATTTTTTAGAAAGATGATAACTAGGTTTCTTTTACTATTGGAAATCATAAATTAGTTTTTAATCTAAGAATTATTTGTTAAATAATAATACCAAATGCCTAAAATAAAGAAGAATGTGAAAAAATTATTCATCTAAGATATTTGGTATTCCCAATGAGGTTATAATAAAAAATATGTTTTATACATCTAAATCTAACTCTATGGTTGTTAATACTTATAAATAATTAATATAGATTAAATATCATAAAAATACTTTGTGAATTATGTTATAAATGATGCAACAACATCATGTGGAAATTTTTTATACTCTTCTTGCAACAAATAATTGAATATTTAATCATTGAAGGGGGAATATCAATACATAGATGATGAATGTAAAATGAACTCTATTTACATAGCATATATATTGTATGAAAAATATGTTGATAAATTAATGGATTGATTAATAACAGTATATTGAAAAAATAACCATGAAAACTAAATGGAAAAAGTGATATACTTGATGAACATGTTCATGAGTTGATGCAGATAAGGGAAATATGTAAACTCAATGAGGAATCAATATCTAACAAAATATAGTACTTTAAAGAGTATGTAATGTTTATAAATGATTAAAAACAATACTCACATATACAATTTGGAATAAAAAAAAATTTAAAAATGGTTTTAAAATTAAAAATTGTAGGGAGGGATTCATACTATTAGGATTAATTCACAAGGTAATGATTCTAAAATAGAGACTTCAACATGTAGTAAGACAAACAAAAATATAAAATTATGGAAAAAAACATATTAGTACTAATGGAAATTATCTTTAAAGAAATATGAAATGACAATGATATTTTTTGGATGGTTGAGAGACACTGTGAGTGTGTATTTTGAATCAAGGAATCTCAATAAATAAAGAAGATCTACACAAAACACAACTAAACATATAAAATTTTATCAAAGGCATAGTTTCTGAATGAGATCCCATATTTTCGCTAATGGTGTTCATATAGTGACGCACAACATTAAAATATTAATGTAGGATTCAATATGAGATCACAAACTCATATAATAAAGAGGTATCATCAGTGGATGAATGGGAAGTCTATTCCTATTAAAAATAGATTTATAGAATTTTATGATTATTAAATGGGATGGAAAATGAGGGTACCTCATATATTATTAATGTATTGTTCACAAAATATATTACGGAATGAGGCAAATTAATATTGTAAAGAAAAGAATAAATAATTTATTTCTTTAATGGTAATAAAGGATGATGGTAAAGAAATACTATCACTCTCAATTATGAATAAAATTATTCCTAATTAAAAATATGGGGTATATCATTAAAGAATGATTCACTCATGATTAAAACAATACGTTAGGATTTAATGGAAAACATGGAGGACAAGAATGAGTCATGTTTACATGGTTTAATAAGTAACATTAAATGATTTGAAAAATAATACTAGTCGAGAGGCTATCTTATAAAGATAGAAGAAAAAAAGATGCAAATATCATTAATGGTACACAAAAGGATGAAAAATCATAAGTGGGATCCTTACCACGTTAGAAAAGGATTTGCAACAAAAAAAATTTGTGTATTTGAAATTTAATACTCAAAAATATTAAAAGAAAAATAGAATGAAAATGGTGACTTGGAATAAAAAAATAGAACTAAATGATTTTATTTTCATAGAGAACCACACTCTTATATGTGAGGATGATGATGGTACTCATCTTCATATGGACTTAATTTTTTTATTTCATGACTGGATAATTATAGGATTAATTTTCATATATGATCCATGGGGTATATTCAATTAATATAGATTAATTCATAGTAAGTGGGTGAATTTATTTATTTGGAATACTTGGATTTAGAATATATAAAATGCAGAAAGTCATATTGGAAATAGCCGCAATGAATATTAATGGATTATATGAGACGATGTGAAGGTTTATAGAGATTTAATTAAGACACATTAAATATGGATATAAAAATATTGATAATAAAATTAAATTATTTTCAGTAGAAAATTCATCAATAATCGATATCATGAATCCACCATAAAAAAATTAATGATGAATCTGATTATACATTATGAGATGATAAATTAACAACTACATAAAACCTGATTTTATTTTTTCAAATGGTATCAAGAAATGTTTTTTTACTAAAATTTGATATATATTCTTTATGATAAGGTGGTTGACCTTGAAGAAAAACATAGATAGAATTATTGAATAATAAATACATCTATGAAAGAATAAATGTACTATTTTTTTATGAACTAACTATTTCATTTTATCTTATTTTTTTGAGATAGTAAAAACTATTAAAAAAAGTAATTTGAATATCAAGTGCTTTAAATTTGTTATAAATTACAATAATTCATGGTTTCTAGAACCAAATTAATTTTCATGAGTTAATGATGGATTGTGATGGGATGATAGCCCAAATCTAAAAATAAATAATCCCTATAAAGAAAATAATATCACATATATAAAATTGTATTTATAGTTTATCCTAAAAAATAAGAATCAATTGTTTCACTATGTGGTATGACTAAAAAACTATTTTGAAATATTTATTAAATGTAATTACTCTTTTGAATGTGATTTTGATATCATATGACCTTTAATGTTGAATAAACTAGAATTTTCAATTCATATGTGTTTATAGATATAATTGAGTGACTTTTAAAACAATAAATTTTTTGACATAGAGTCTTCTTTCCTATAATTTGTTCTAGATTTGTTGGTGTAGAGGATTTATTGATTAATAATTACTAATTTTTTAGTTTCACTAATAGGAATTTTTGTGACATGCATGTAGGGGAAAATAGATTATGAGTAAGATTGATTATACAATAATGTATAATTCATTGAATATTAGGGTTTTGATGTTATTCAATAATTAGTTAAAATAATCTATTATTTCAAGTTGACAGACAGTGGGTGAATTTTATTAGGCCATGGGTTACCAAGAGGTTTGTTCTAACTCTCATATTCTTGATTTTATGTGGATGTGGTAAATGGAGATCAACGTTCAATTATATAGAATATTATAGATCATTGATGTTATTATAAAGGGGTTGATTAATCTCATTAAATATATATGTTCTTAGATAAATGAAATTATGTTGAAAACTAATTTAAATCTGGATCAAATATCATATTTATAAAAGGGTAAATATAGTTGATGAAGATAAATGAGTACCTTTTATCAGGAAATGTTGACAAATGAATGAATAATCAAGTTCATATTAACCCTATGTATTTTATTTATATTAGGTGGAGTTAAATCTATAAAATCCATATTTCTGTAGAATAATGTGTTGAAAATGAATTGGGAGATTATATATATATATATTAATGGTTTATGTATTAAATAGAAGAATTTTAAATAAATTCCAAATCAGGTGATTGTGAAAACCAGTAGGTCATATGATACATTTCTCAAAAATCAATGATGTATTATAAATATTTTGGGTATCTATTTTTTTGAGAATTTTTTTTTCAAAATCAACTTGGTTTTTATATAAAAAATCATATTTAAAGAAGAGAAAATTAAATGAGTTATTTGGGAAGTGTGAAAGTTATAATTGGATGTCTAGATGATGGAGTTTTTTTAGTTTTGTAAATTTTTATTTTTATTCTAGAAGTTAGAGTTGTTTTGGATATGTGGAAGTTGAAATTGGTTGAGTAGAAGTTGGAAATCCTAAATTATTTCTATAATTAAATATTTTCTAGATATATTCCCTATTTGGGTGGGTGAAAGACTTTTTAATTGAGTAAATATTGATAAAGGCTTATTCTAATAGTTTTTATTTTTCATGAAAAAATATTATTCTAATAATAAGGAAAACACCATGAGTGATGTTGCATAATTTTTTTTTTTTTGATAATTTCAAGATAAATGTAATATTTTTTTGTTGATTCATATTATTTTTTAGAATATTAAAGTTTACTAAAGTATTGAATGGTAATATATAAGGACATATCATAATATTTGATGAATTATGTGTGTTGGATTTTGAATGCTCGTAGGATATCCATTTGGGATTGGTGGAGTTTTACTATAATAATAGTTTTTAGTCATTTATAATGATAGCTCTATTTTAGGTTCTCTACATTTAGCATTGTCGGCCACCATTGGGTTGGGTAAAGGTGGGTGAGACCTCTTTGTTGGGACTGAGTTTGGTGAAGGAAACATCCAATAAATTTAGAATGATCAGGAAGTGTTTGATGATATTTTATATCCTCCATAATTCATATTCTAATCAGGGGTTCCAGGCATTGGAACTCTATTGGTGACTAGGTGTTTTTGAAAGCGGCACCTCACTTTGGTCACTATCATCCTGGTAATCAAGGGAAGTTAATACCAAGGTATGTCATTCCTTTTGATATTTTCAAGTGGATTGGTAAGGTGGAATACCAGTTAGATTTTAGGCCCCATTTGAATTCAATTCATGAAATGTTACATGCCTCTCACTTAAAGAAGTATAATCTGGATGCATCTTATGTGTTGAATTGGGAGGAATTGTATCTAGAACCTGGTTTTTTTATTTGGGTGGCCAGTGTGGATTTTGGATTCCCATGAGAAATTTCTTAAGGTTAAGTCTATAAAATTGGTCTGATTTCTATGGTATCATGGAAATGATGAGCATGATACATGGTAGAATAAGTCTTGGGTTGAGGAGAATTATCCATTTTTGTTCTATAATCAGACCTTGGGATAAATTTTCGAGGGAAAAAAATTTTCATAGTGGGGAGAATTTCCACATACATGATTTTATTTGAGTTATTTTTATAGTTTATTTTTTTCTAATATGTGTTTTTTATATTTTTCAATATTTTCTATCAAAAATTGAGTTTTTAGACCCGTCAACAGTTGGAACTTGGTTGGCACATGGTTAGGTTTTTTCAACCCTGAAGAAATTGTGCTCCCAAGACAATGGCACCGTCTATAATGCATGACCCTTTGCAAGGTCATAAACCCTCCCCCCAAAAGTGTGTGTCCTCATTACTCTTGAACAGAGAGGGGTGCATGGTTTTTTCATGATTTGGTAAACCGTACGGGCTGAATGGGTGGCAGATCCATGTCATTAAAATTGTAGAATTTACCATTTTCCCCTCTTAGAATTTAACCTCAAATCCACCCTTGCTCACCCTATTTGATATTTTTAGCCCTAGGAGCCTACCCCTACCCATCTTGGATCCCTTTGACCTCCTTAATTGGGGGGATATGGTGTGAGATCTTTAAATAATCATCAATTAAGCCTTTATTCTCTTGATTATTTCCCTCTTCTAGGTTCTTCTTTCATATTTCTTAGGTTCTTCTCTTCACAACTGGTTGGATTCCCTAAAATGGATTGAACCATGGTTATTTTGGTATAATATTGGTGTTTATGGTTCATAATTTCCTTTATATGGTCCTCTTCTGGTGTGGTTGTGGTTTTCCATCAGACTCTGGATGTTTCCAAGCTTGAGGTAGGTGATTCCATGATTTAGCATTATTGGATGACTTTTGTATGAATTCATTGTTCCTTGAATGTGTTATATTTATTTTTTGAAAGGTAATAAATGCGTTTTCAAAAGTCTTTGAGGTGTGTATGTGTTGAAATATGATTTTCTAAAATAAATTTGTTGTGTTTAATGTGTGATCCCTTGTTATGCTTCTAAAAAATGTTCTATAATTTTTGTAAGTGGTAATAAGTGTGTTTCCAAATGTATTTGGTGTGTGTGTTAAATTTAAAGAGGTCTTTCTTTCGAATGGTGGTGGTTTCCTTGTGTGCTTGGATTTTGGTATGTATGTTCATGTGAAGGAAGTGGTTTATGTGACCTGAAAAATGAAATTGAGCATAAAGGAAATCCTAGATATCTAGGTGGGTGGACTAAGACTAGTATGCTAGTAGAATTTGTGGGGCCAAGGATCAATTTCCTATATAAGGACTAACTCTACAACACTAAATATACTATTTTGATGATTTGAGACTTCTAGACCTTGGGATTCATTCCCTTCTAGTGGCTCATGAATGAGGCAACTGTGTGTTATGGTTACCATATCATGTTTCACTGAGATACATCGTTACTAGGGTCCCACTAGTCCTAGTAACTTTATAGATTACACATGAGGCTCTTATGAAATGGTTTTTACCATTCTAATATGGTGGACCTTGACTTCATTTTAATTTCAAAGTATAATTCTTTTGAAAAAATTTCTGTAAAAACAATTATTGAAAATGATTTCAATATATTTTCATTAAAAACATGCAAGTTGATTTGTATTCTACTATTATGTCATGGAATCTATTTTGGGTGGAATCCTACTGGTAATTGGATCACACCCTTCGGTGTATATAGACTTCGTTATGTTTGACCCAAGTAAAGGAAAGATGTCTTATGGTGGTGATGGTGGATCTGGTGGATAGTGTTCATCTCTTGTAGGTGTTGGTGGAGATGTCTTGAGGGTGATGAACTTATTTATGCATGGAGGTTTTTGGGTCAAGGTCTACTTTTTTCCTACAATTTTGTTAGATTTATTTTTCATTAATGTTGTAAAATTTTTAACTTGAAATTTTTGTATCTCTTTTGATTATGCATATTGATCTTGGTGTAATGTTTATTTTTGAGAATTTTTCATGGTTGTTTATTATAGGTGAAATAATTCTTGGAAATATATTATTGATACCCAGACACTAGTTTCCAGCCTTTGGTGTTTGCTAACACCCTTCAATCCATGCCACGGGTTGGGTCGGGTTTTTATTCGGATTCCACCCTGGGCTATTTTGTGAAATTCCGTATTATAAATTTTAATCTATAACATCACAATCTTTATTTTAGGTTCATTGATAATATTTTGAGTAATAATTACCATTTTAAAATATATAATTAATAGTTTAATTCTAAGGATCTTATAAATACTTGTAATGACTTTTAAACCCTAAATATCTAGTGTGGTCTATGGTCACATAATAATGGGAAGTATAATATAGTTAACTTTGTAATTAAAAATATGTAAAAATATATTTTCCTTCAGAAATTAATAAAATTGAAAGTTCTTAATGGATAATCAAGTAAGATTTGAAGATGTGTTGAATATAATAATTTAAAATAACATGGATTGAAATTTAATAATTAATATATTATGATGTAGTAGTTGGAACCATTGGAAAAGTATAATTTTTCTCTAGAAAATGATGATTTAGTTATTTGACTTTTCATATTCTTAAACAACGTTTTGAAAATAACTTAAGACTAGTTGAATTACATGAACTTAAGAAAATAATTTTTCAAACTCAATTTCATTTGGATACGATCTTTCTCTTGTATTTTCACTGTGATGATTTATTTTAATTTTTATTTGGTCAAGGAATATAATGTTGGAGGACCTGTATATTACCATTGGATGCATCCCATCAAGATTTACTTTATATTAATTTTATTATATTTAATTAATTATAATTTTCCAAGTTAATACTTATGAAGTTTACATATTAATATATTACTTTATTCATTAGGAATCTTGATCATTTGAAGTCATATGTGAATAATAAATCTCAACTAGAATATTTTTTATCAATGGTTACAATGAAAAAAGTGTGTTTATATCTTCTTGAGGTATTTGGATTTTATAAAGACAATATTCAATCAAGTAAAAAATGTGGATGATAATGAAAGTCATTCTCAGTACGATAAATAAAATACATCATTCCAAATTTAGGTTGAGATGTTGCAAAATTCTTATCATTTTAATTAATAGATAAGTTTTAAGATAATAACACGGATATGGGATAATCAACATTGACATTTTTATCCATATATTGATGAATTTAGGATATAAAAAAGAAAAATTAAGAATAGAACTCAAAATGATTCAGAGATAACAAAATCAGTTAATAACGATATTATTGACTGGTTTTACATCAAATATGTTATTAATAAAATATATATTTTGAATATAAATAGGTTTCTACTTATCTAATTTAAGTAAAAATATTCTATTTTAATTTTATATAGATAACCAATGATCAAAATCAAGCTGAACTACTAGAAAATTTCAAGAATTTAGCTCGAGGTATTACGAAACATTATAGGAGATTAAATACTTATAATATGGGTTGTTTCAAGTTCAGTATTTTATATCATGAGGATAGTTTGAAAAAAAAAAGAATAGAATATTTAGAGTTGCAGATCAACTTTAATATGTAATGTTGGTTGATATTATCGAGTAACATTTCCATGAAAAATGTTCTGTTGTGTTATTCAAATGAATTTGTGGAAATATTTATAGGGGTATTAGGAAAGAACCCTTAAAATTTACATATTTACACTTATATTAGTTGATCGATACTGGTGAACTTGAATAATGAGATACAAATATTTTTTCTTCTGGAGAAAAAATGTTATAGTATGTCCCTGACATAGTAGGTTAAGGATGGATAATTCCTGTCCGCATAAAACCAAGAGACATGTATGATTTGTGTAAAGAAGGTTAATTAATATTTGATATATAACCCCTATCAAAAATACCACATTGAATTGATTAATCCTATATATATAGAAAATATTAATCTTCTGAGAAAGGGTAATGGTGAAAAAGAAGAAAAAAAAGTAACACTCACAATGGAAGCTTATAATAACATTAACAACCAAAAGGAAAAAAATAGTAATACCAAATATAAATTATCTTTTAGAATTTCAATTGTATAAATATGAATTCAATAACTTTTATTTGAATTTTTGGTTTGAATTTTTTTATTGAAAATTTTTATAGTAACATCACGCTTGAATGTGTTTCAAAATGGAAACTTCTCTATAGCATAGGAAAATGATTATAATACTCTTACAAAGAACATAATGAGAGTATAGAAGATTTAATCTATTTATTTTATATAGGGTTCACTTCATTATATTCCTTTAATACATTTTTTTAATATATTTTCTTATCATATTATGCATTGATTCATAGGTATTTCTATAATTGGAGATATTGGGGAATTATACTTCATACCTTGACTCAATTACCATTAACAGGATAAACACATTTCATTGTAATCATTATTTCTTTCAATGTGATAACATTATTTTATTAAACGTCATAAATTTACACTATTTTGTTTCATTTTCATAAATAAATTTTTTTAAGTAGAGTAAACGCATTCACTGCACAAACATAAACACATAACAAAAAAACAACTTTAAATTATTTGGATTAGTTTTTTTGGGGTCATTTTTGTTATTTTTGATAATCATTTCAATCAAACAATTCAACTCCCTATCAAAACACTCTGATTCCTATTTCAACTTACTAATATATTGTTATAAAATTAGGAAAAGATATTACTTCACTTGAAAAAAATTTCATAGGGATTCTATTCATTAAATATGAAACAATATATTCATAACAATATGTATTTGGTATATATCTTCCCATAATAAAGGATTATTCATATATAGTGGTCATTTATGAACCATGATAATAATTTAAATGTAGTATATTCAATATACTCTCTATGTTTACACGATCTGTTATATATAATTTGATTTAGATCACATCTATTTGATTTTTTGGGATTATTTAAAATTGTTCTGTGTAAGTATCATTCAAGTGGGTTTGGTCGGTGACAAGTGATTCAATTAATTTTACTTCAATTATGTACATATTAAATATATTTTTTCAATCTAAGACATTTTTTTTAAATTATATTTTTTTAACTATATTCAACAGGGTTTATTCTTTTTTAGTTAGGTTTGATTTTATTTATATCAATCTGATTTAGTTTCCTCAAGTGAGTTTGATTTTGTTACTTTTTATTTTATTCTTATTAGTTGGGTTTGGAGAGGTCTAATTCATGTTCATTTAGTTTAGTTTGATTTAGTTTTTTATAATTTAAATTTATTATTTTTAGTTATGTTTTAATTGGTAGAATTACCTTCATTTTTACTATGTGATACATTTGGAGTAGTGGTTTTCCAAGTTACATTAAATTTTGTTGAATCTATTTTATTTGATTATATTTCATGAATATAATAAATTTCTAGGCCCGGTTAGTGTGAACCAATTTTTTTTAGATTTTTTATATTAATTCTATCTCAATTTAGTAAATAGTTATATTGATTTTATACTATTAAATTTAATATAGTTATATTATGTTTGAGATGGTTTATCTCACATCATATCACATCATATTGGTAAAAAAAATTAATAGTGTTTAATGTATTTTAATATAATAAACCTATCAAACCACTTCTTCATTCACCTCCCCTCCTTCCTAAATTGGGGTTCCTATATAACCAATCATTTAATTAACCCCTTGAAAACATCCTTCAATAAAATGACACTCAATTTAAACTCAATGGTTTTAACCATACTTGGAATAATATCTAAAAATTAGTTTTTACCCATTTACCAAAAACATATAATATAAATTTAAACATTTATAACCCATAAAACAATAATACATTAACATTGGAGATAAAATATTTAACTTAATTCATATAAAACTCAATATTTTCAACAAATAGAACCCAAAAAACACTTTAATAACTTTTTAAAAAGTTAAATAAAACCAAATTTGTAAAAATAGATAATAAGAAATGGTTTATCAATATAAATTAATCTAATATAAAACTTAATAATATTAACCAATTAATGGGGTTAAAACACCAATAAGAAGAATATTGGGACTCCTAATAAGATTCACATGGCCAAAAAACTTAAATACCTAAATTTTCAATAAGCCCTACATATAAATAACATTTTAATAGAAGGCTATAATTCCATAGAAAAATATATATTAGTTAAAAATGAATTAAATTAAGATAAGATAACTTAACCAAGGTTATACCAATATTTTTATCTCAAATGGATGGATAATGATCTTGGAAGAGTGGAATCACTTGGAGAGAGCATCCCATAAGGAATTTGAACTTCAAATGGTTAAAATGACACAAAAAATAACTTAAGTCCATACATAAATTATAATTAATTAATATTTTCTAAGATATATTGTGTTTTAGTGAATAATTATTTATTTATGGGTAAAATTTTCTTTCTTAATAATTTTTTTGATTCTCTAACATATAAATTCTAAATATTTTTGGATCATGTTAATTAATAAAATGCATTAAAAAAATTTAAATTTAGGCACTAGAAGTTGAATGTTGGGAAGTAGTTTATGTTCAACATTACCCATTTAGAGGGAGTTAAGGTGTGGGGAGTGATGTTTTTGAAAGAGAACTAAAATTTTTAGTTATTGATTAACTTGATATTTTTTTAAAAAATTAATATTAGAAATTTATGTTATATAATGTTTTTTTATGTTAACATATGAAAAAGAAATTATTGTTTTGTTATATTATATGGATAATTTGTTGTATATTTGTTTTTTATTGGTGGAGTGTATTTATAATTCTTGGTATTTTTTCTATTATACTATATTTTCTAGAAATTTTAATTTCTACTAAATATAACATAATGATTTTTGCCATATCTAACTAAGTTGAGGTGGTTAAAACGATTTCTAAATATTGAATAAAATTTTATAAATATATTATATTCTTTTGAAGTTAACATAATCACTACTCAATATGGTACAGTGAGGAAAACGTTTTTTCATGACCACCTCTATTAGAAACCCCACCAAGGATGGCAGAAAATATTAGAGTGACCCATGAGGCCTACCTCTAATAGGCCTTAGGTTGGTGACTATCATAGAGGGTATAAAACGAAAATATGGTAGGTATTACCCTCATAATCATAAGGAGATAAGATATAAAAAACCACTGAGACAACTTCATATGATAAGAGAAATATATAACATTTCCCGATCCCAAATGAACTACATGAAAAAATTTAAAATATCTAAAATAATGTAAGGTATAACACTTATTATCCACTCCAGCTACACAAAAATAATCACTTAACATTAGTGATCTATCTTACAAGCACTAGAAAATTATAGTGGGGTGATCACTTAGACGTACTCACTAGGATAATCCCTATAAATAGATTAGAATCCATGTGAAATAAATATGAAATAAAAATCAAGAGAAAAATTATTCAAGTAAGATTAATAGAAAAAATGTATGCACGAGTAAATAATCGGAAAGGGAAAAATAATTACCATCATTAAACTTCCACTACCACAAAATTCTATAATATCTAATATCTACACTAGGAATAATACCAACACTACAACCTCCATTAGAACTACCTATATCCTTGGTCCTGGAATAAATTCATCTCAAATCCAACCTATAAACTCTAGGGATATCCTACTAAAACTGGTTGCAAGCAGATAAGAACACATTCTCACTAAGTACAAGGATATCAGTATAAAACTACACTATAAACATATCATCAACCATCATTCCATACATCTACAACTATATCACCACATATCTATATATTCACATCCACATCATCACACCCCTTCAAACCCATCACTATAATCATCATAATTCCACCACTTATAAACCATCAATCGATAGGGTAATGTAAACCTGAAGGAAATAAACCATTTTACCTTCTCATTCCATGTACATCCTACAAAATCATTATCTCATTCTCTATAGTAATGTTTCATGAACATATAGGGAACCAACTACATGACCTATCCTACCCTGAATGGACCCCAGTTTAAACCACCTTATCCTCTCATCAAGCATCCCATCTAGTGCACTATAACCACAATCCATCACAACTTGTGCATATAACAAAACCTCAATCCATTATAAAACATCAAAATTCCACCACGTTATCCCCCCTTCTTCACATTGCTTCCCAAAAATCACATCTATTATAACATCAAAGTAGAATAGAAATCATGAATCAAAAACATATTCCACAAAATCATAACATCATTAAACATAACAAACATTCCATATTAAGTTGAATGATATAATAAAATATTCATGCCACCCATTCATCATTTCACATACCATTCCAATGCATGAAACCCTCCTTCATCACATTAATTATCCATATTCACACATTAAACCATTAAAACTATTTTTAAAAAATCCTCTATTATCCATTTACAACTTTTACCAATTTAATTAATAATATTTTGTCTTTCTAGTTATATCCCATAAACTATATATTATCAACCATGATCCAAAGGTCATTTAAACCCATAAAAATTTCATCAAACCCTTAAGAAAACTCAAAAAACCAACACCCCAGTAACATGATAGCCATCAATTAAATAATTCCATATTTTTACCCCAACTTTAATACAAATAAACATTGTATAAATAATAATATCACAAATTCACAAATTCATCAATATATATTTTATGTTATGATTACCAAAAAAATTACCCGTTACATTATTTATGTAATTAATCTATTTACAAAGATATTGTGGTTTCAAATGATAAAAATAACAATAAACCACAACAATAAACATCCATCAGGGAAATAAATACACCACAATATCATGGAAATCATGAAGCACACATAACTCCCCATTATGGGTTTAAAATATCTATTAAATTTAAATATTCTTATGTGTTATGTTTTTTCATGTGTTATCCCCTTTACCATTTAAAAAAATACCCAGAAAAATAAGTATACAATACTTAGGATAAGACACAACATGCCTATTCAAGAATATTAATACTATAAGATAGAAGATAAGTCTTGAGATACCCAACATTAACTGGCACTTCAAAGACTACTACATATATAATAGGTGAAGAGAGTATATCCAAAAGGCCACAACCAAACCAAATTGGGAACAACCACCTAGAACACACTACTCATGTCATTATCTTTCCAAATAATCACCAAAAATATTATTTACCTTTATTTCAACCCTATATGGATGAAGAACATGAGAGGAACCATGTTAAAAACTAGAAGGGAAGGAAGGTGAATTATATATAATCATTGAGGATTAATCTACCATGGTTAGTAATTAAATCCAATGAAAGGGGTATGAATGAAATCCCTAGGAAATCCCTATATAACCTATGAAATGAGAGAAATTTTAGAATAATGATAGGGTGTGAAGGGGTTATAGATTTTATAACCTATCCATAAATTAAAAGACCATGGTGAAACACCTTATACCAAAGACCAATGTACTGACATAGAGAAGATTCTACTATGAAATGAGGAAGATATAGCATCCCACCACCTTGTACCATTAACTGGTACCAAAAATGATAGTCACTACAGTACCTCAAGTGAACTTTATCATACACCAAAGTTTATTGACTAGTAGTGGGGGTCTAATGTGGAATTGTGGGGAGACTATACCCATTGTATCATATATCAATATTATAGGTAAATGAATAAACATAATGAATTTAAAAACATTAGAGTATGTGGGGTAAGGAAATATTCAAACCAATAATAATATTCCTTCAAATTCATCATTAACATACAAAAATAGTCACCCATTAGGACTACCATACAAATAGAATATAATACAAGAAGAAAAAAATTGGCTCCATGACATCCCTATGAAATACCTCATCCTAATATACTAATATCCACTTGATCTTTCCCATGTGATCATGTTATCATAGGCTTCATCTTAAACTCATACCTTTATCGAAGTGAACATATTCTTGGGTAACCAAGTGTAGTAGTGGCCCAAGCAGGGTGTGAGTACAAAACTCAGTAAAGAACCACCAATATAGTCATGTAATAACCATCATATGTAGTTATATGTTCCTATGGCATGCTCAGTTGAAATAAAATAAAAATTCAAAAAATAAAGAAATTAACCCCTTTATCAAACCTTAGGTTCATGAAACCGATCAAACATACCCGCTTTGGCCAATGCTAGGGTGTCTTTATGTGTGGGTTGTGATGACCTCACACCATAATTAAAATTTGTGACCAAATCTTGGACATCCCCATCCAATCCCCAGTACTTAGGGGACTCATCCCATGGTAGTCCAAACATTTTGGCTCCAAATCTATGATATCCCCAACACCAATCTCTAAATCCATGTCAGCTCAAATTTTATCCTCACTATACTAAGGTTTCATCCCATGACCATCCATATATAAGGGCTCCTAATCCATGGTATCCCCAACATTGAGCTCCACCTCCATGGCATTTCCAACCATATACTCACAAATCCATGGTTTGTCTTATGATAGTGAATTTTTTTGGATCCAAATACATGGAATACATAACCATATGTCGATCTTATAATCCAAGGAATCTCCAATCATCAAGCTTTGAGTTTATGATAGCTCCAAATAGTGTATCTGGATCTATATCTATGGTATCACAAATACACTTAAAATAATCACAAAGGATGTTTTTACAACCCGCCATGAAAATAAAAAATTAGGGTTATCCCATTACACATTCCCAACAAAAATTACCACAGTCCCTCGGGCTCACCAGTCCACTATAAGCTTTGTAGTGTTAAGTAATACCATATCACGTACACTTTCTCAGTTTCAATCTATCAATGGGGCACCCAATTGGTCCCTTTGGTCTCGATATACCATATTCACCCTTACATGGGTCCTTAGTATTATTTACAATATCATTTAGCATATTACATATAAGGACATCATGTCCCTCACCCTCATCGATAAGGTAGAATGACCTTGCTGACTACATAGGGTCTCCCCATATCAACAATAATCAATAGATAGCCCACAGCCTATCCCAATTCCCAAGGTCACTTTGTGTTGGTCCACTCACCCAAACTAATCTTGGTTAGCCAATAGTCTATCCACTTTGGTTTAGACACATCATAATGGAGAGGCTCTCCCATCCCATACTAGTCTTGATGATCCCAACCTGTTCAAAATCACAAAGGGGTCCCATAGGACCTACACATTCTTCAATCCATATGTCCACCCTTGCCTCTATATAAAGCCCATATTCATGGTGAAAAGACTCTCATGGTTCCAAACTCACCTCTGAAGAGGTATGGAGGCCACTTAGTACCTTAATAGTCTCATCCCCAGCCATCAATGATTAAAGCGTCAAGCTATCGCATAGGGGTTGTTCATAACCCCTAGAGTGAAATCATTTTAAACATTTAATTTTTTTTAAACATTTGATTTAAATTTAATAATACATTCAACATAGGGGAATCACCTAAAGTGGTAAAACACCCATTACATGTGACATATTAAAAAAAATAAACTTCATAATGAAATTACATGAGACCACCTAAATTTAAATAGATTTCCACATTTATTCCTAAGGGTCGGTAATAGCTACCAAGGATTATCCAATTATATCTCAGCTCAATAGATCACTGCCCATGACTAAAACCCATGTCACACTAAGGTACCAAGGGAAATTAATTATAATAAACTATAATTAATTTTATCATTTCATACAAAAAAAAGGAATAACTCCAAAATTCTAATAAAACATATTTATCATTCTTCAACCACACCCAACAACACCCCAAGGTTCTATCTCACAAAATTCTCCCCTTGCTGAGTTAAATCCCCAACAAAAAACTCCAAAAAAAATTATATTTATATTTTATCAAGAAACCAATGAAAATTACATAGTACACCATACCTTGGTCAAATTGATGAGACACCATAATAAAATGACATCTCGAGTCACCCTATTCATATATAGAGTGAAATCCCAATTAAAGTGGACAAACTCCACAATGCTCTGGTGGAATTGGAACTGAATCCCTAAAATGGGAAACAAAAATTAATGGGAGGAGAGGGTGTAATCAAAAATTGTTAGAATAGGGGGATAGGGGACTCAAATCTCATATAAAACAAATAAAAATGGATCCTTAAACAATTTGTGAGAAAGTAAGTTGATGGATTTCGGACCCCCCCCCCCCCCTCATGTGAAATAAATAAGGAGGTGAGGGGTATAACCCTCATAAACTTGTGTGGGAATGTAATTATCCCCTATAAAAATGCCACTAATGAATTGGTGGCTCCATGAATTAGTTTCTACCACAGCTAAACACCACTGAGTGGCTAGTTCTGTTCTAGAACTTCGGCTACAGTATCCACCTGAGGCCCATATAGAGTCCTCCTGAGCCACAATAACACAACCTAAACCCTAAACCTCATCAAAGAAACCTCCCTTAAGCTATTAAAATACATGGAACTTGATTATGAATCTTGAAACCAAAATATAACTTGAACACCAAACACAAAATCCAAACATCACCTAAACTATGAATGCATGTATTGACATGGGGTTTTATAACCTCCACACCTTATTACTTATCATCCTTGTGAATTCTTGGTGGACATCCAACCACAAAACCTAGCCTTCATCAATCTTAAAAAAACATTAAAATGGGCACCTTTCATCCTTAAATGCACATAATTAACCCATGGTGTAACTTTAAATAGTGTTGAATTTCCAAACACCAGATCTAATGCTCAAAATCACCTATAAAACCCCACAATGGATCTTACTCGATCCCATATAATCCAAAACATGATTAAGTTTTTTCCCAAGATATCAACTAGCCTATGGCACTTCCCCTATAGGACTTAGAATGTGAATTCTGATTCTAATATGTAGTGACCCCAGTATTATAATTTCTTACCAAAACATTACACTAGAATCATAATGATTCTCCTAGAATGGTTCTCATCTAAGAACCCGATCACATAAAATATTGTCATCCTTGTTTATAGATTCTGATCTGAATTTGTCAAACACCAGTTATCCAAGTTCTGAACTTGATCACATGAATTTTCCTTGATAGGAACCATCTAATCCTTGAAATTATTCTATCATATTCAAAATTTCATACTCATTTTGGCTTCCAACCAACTATATCTAATTATTTTATAGAACACAAGACAACCCACCTTTATATAAATTTCCTAAAAAATCAACTACATCCATCTGTGAAATCATTAAAACCCTATCGTGATTCCTTTATCCCCAAATGCAACAAAAAACAATCAATATACATCTTCCAAAGTATCGACCTCACATTCACTATGATTCCATGGTCAAAACCCCCAATCAAACAATTTTTTGTCATGATTCAAGTATGATCATTGACACGTTACCTATCTGATCATGTTCAGACCCTATAAAAATTACCCCAAGCCTAAGGCCAATGCTTGGACTCCACCCAATTTCAAATATAAACTTGTATTTGGGATTCACCAAGAAATACAGTAGTTCCCTGGTCAATTTATCCACAAATATATGACTTCCAAAGAGTCATCCAACGATTGGTCCCATTCCCATGGCAGATCTCATGTGGGGGACACATCCCCATGGATGATATCCTTATCTCCATCATACGAGCATACTTTTCATCACAATACTTCAAAAAATAAATAGATCACCACACCACATGACTTGTCCATCACTGAAAATAATAACTAATGTGGAAAAAACCCACTCATTCATGGGCACTAACCTCATAGCACCAACTCATAATATGTTACCAAACCGAGGGAACATTGTCCATGGGTTCTGCTGAAACAAAATCCATAATGAGGGTTACCATCCTCAACATTACATTAATGAAATTCCTATCACATGGACTCACTTACCCTGCTACTAAAGTGTCACCATAATGGGTTCCAACATCACGCATGTGTTGCTCCTCCAGACCATGCTCATCTAATCCCAACAATACCTTACTAGTATTTCACATAGAATGATTATTCCACTCTCCCAGGTTAAACATTTATGTCTCTTCTTCCATAGAGAGTTTTCTTTAGCATTTCTAAAACCATAAGAATTCATACACACATGTATTTTATTAAACCATAGGTCCTAATCCCACTCTCATCTACTCAAAAAGTTTGTTTTAAATGGGTAGTATGTGCAACCGGTAAATAATATTAAACCCCATCCAATGAAAAGTGTGAAAAATATTGTACCACCTAATTAAATCAGCTGAATCACACCTTCATGAGTCTCACACCAAATAAATCTGATGACACACCATAAGCACTAACCATGATACATGAGATATCAGTTTGTTAATATAACCACATGTCTAGATACCACTCAACATCGTTCAATCTATGATCATCTACCCACACTCTGACCAAACTATTAAGAGCACACCACTGGTCAACGTGGTCAAGCAATAAATCATTCCTACCTATTGAATCTAGTCTTAATATCCAAACACTCTAGGTGTTTTCTTAGAAAAAAAATCCATCATCCTGCCTATGTGAAAATCCCAATCACCTCTTATTAATTGGTCTCATACCCCAAAGCTCATACTTGTGCTTCAAACTCAAATGAGACCACAAAACTAGGATAGACCCTCTAATGGTTCACCCTCAACCAAACAAAATGCTGAATCACTAATTTATGAGTCAACACTAAGGGCCTATAGGTCTCCCACCAAGACCTAATAAACAAATCACACATAAGGGTTACTAAGTTTGACCACCTAACTTATAGGTAAAAACTCTTAGAAGGTAACAGACCATGGGGAATCATCCATGCTCCCATAACAAAACCCCATGACATAATCACATCTAAAAACTAACTCACAGGGTCTAATATATGATGGTGTCACATAACAAGAAATTCCCAAAACCAGCACACCAATAATCTCTAAGAATCTTCACATAAGACTACTCCCTATGGGAAAACAACTCAATGGCTGACTCTTTCCACAACCAAAAGACTCTTCCAGATGATCCATACAAAGGGAAACACAAACCCATGGTTTTATTAAGTAGAATTTTATTCAAATATATCTGGGAAAATGTTTTATAGGTTGTCACAAGCACTTAAAGTAACAGAAACTAAAAAATGATGGCCCATAAAGGGATTACCATGAAGGAATCAAACTTCTAAATTGAATTATGAGGGCCAATAATTATCCCATACAACAAGGGAATATATATATTTATCATTATGTGGGTATCACCATAGATCCACATGACCTTAAAGTGAAAGAAAATAAATATACAAGTCTCCCCAGTTGAGTAGAATTCTACTAAGTGCTTATATGAAAAAACATCGTATGATAATTTATTAAAACCATAAACAATTGAGCCTCAGTTTTTAGTGAAATAATGCACTAGAAGGTCTATATTTCACATGAATCATATATGCCTCATATTATGCATGATATGCCTCCTTCCTTTATAGTTTGAGAGTCAAAATCAAATCATTGGAATCTTTTCAATGGGACAAGATCCATAAATCCATAATAAATCAATAACCTAAAATGACCATGTGCATCACTCAAGGAAAAAATAATATAAAATAATAAAATCACAATCAAATAACATCAATACTAGCCTAGTTAACATAGAAGTATTACCATAACAATTTTTCTCAACACACCAGTCTAATATCCATCACAGGCTCTAACACATTACTAAATCTTGGGTCTAACAAATCCCCAAATTGTTAAACAAAAATAACGTATATCTAATGACACTTTGGAACAACCTTATACCCTAGACCATTAATCGGTTCTCAGAATTATAGTCCCCAAAATACCTAAATTATGCCTCCCTATACATCATAGGCTTCTAACTAATAATTGGGGTCTAAGGTGGTACTATGGGGAAACTATTCCCTTGTATCAGACTTCACAATAATGAATAAATAACTAAAAATATTACACCAAATAAAATTAAAGTGTGAGAGATAAGTAAACATCCAAACCAAAAATAATATTCAAGAGGTTCAGTACAAAAATATAACAATTGTCACACATTGGGTTTACCGTACAAAACAAATTACAAAGAAGAAGATAAAAACACAATATCTATGACATACATGAGTCATACCTCATCATAATCTCCTAACATCCATTGAGTTATCATGTTTGATCATACTATCTTAGGCCTCATCCCAAACATATACCTATAACCAATTGAATGTATACTCGGGTACCCAAGTTCATTGGTGTCCAAAGTAGGGTGTGAGTACAATAATTAATAGGGAACCATCAAATTATTACTAGACTAACTAGTATATGTGATATGTGGATTTGATGTGATCAATTGAAATAAAATACAACTAAGGAAAAAACATTTTTCAATCCTTAGGTATGTAACCCAGATGGATAATACCCACTTAAACTAGTTCTAGGGTGTCTCTATGAATATTGTGAATACTATACATCCCAAGTAATACATGGGTTCCAAATCCATGGTATCCCCAGCCAATCCCCAAGACTATAGGCTCTCATCCCATGGTATTCCAAACATTTAGGCTCCAAGTCCCTAACTGCCACAAAACCAAGATCTAAGTCCATGGTAGCTCCAATTATATCCTCACAATTTAATGTCCTCATCCCATGACAATCCAGACATCCAGAAACCAAATTCATAGTATCCCAAACACTAATCTCTATGTCCACTAGAACTCCAACTATGTCCTCATGACTCTAGGGTATATCACATAGTAGTGCATGAATATGGATCCAAATCCATGGTATCCATATCCATTACCATATGTATAGACCATACATATAGATCATAATTCAAAAATTTCTCAACTCTTATAGAGTCTTCTACCTTTGTGGATCATTCTTCTACCCATTTAGAGTCATAATACACTATAATAAGAATGTAAAAGTTTCCAAATGAGAAAATAAACTAACCCATGAATTCAATTCCCAAAAAATCAGAGAATATAAAGGTTTTTGGAGGAATTTATTTTCATTTAGAGGAATTCCTTACCCTTTGACAATGTGAAAATGACTTGAAATAATCCTGTTTATCTCAAAATAAGTTTTCCAAAATAGTATAGAATCACATACCAATAATTAAATATGTTGTGGAACGAAGTGTCTCCCACTTATAATAGTGTGATAGAATTTAATGGACTGATACTCATAAATGAGTACAAAAACCCTAATAAAAATATCACTATATCCATACAATATGTAAGAATCATCGGAAATATACCAATAGGAGTCAGGTTTAAGAAACTAATATTGGTTTTTATTATGCTCAATGATATTTCATCATGATTCCAAATAATTTAAACTTTTGGTATACCATAGAATAATGTCTTTCATTCAATATAATTTATCATTGGAAAATATTTCATTAATGATAATTCAGGTGTATGATTCAAAATTCCTGGAGATAATGATCTTACTGATATGGTCAACTACTACATTTTCAATACCTTTCTTATAGCTAATTTTTATATTAAATTATTAAATTAGAATAATCAAATGAATGAAATATGGTTTGTTTTTTGTTTTAATAATAATATATCATAGGTATTATTGGTCAGAATAAAAAAATCACTTCATAATTTAAATAGTAACACCTAAATTTAGTTAAGGAAAAAATGTAAGAAATTATTTTTAGTGGTGGTGTAGTATTCCTGATAAGGGTCCATTATATGTTAGGAATATAAAATGACATGGGAATATTGATTAATAGTTTGTAATTAGACTACTCCTACTATATAGTTAAAATCATAAAACATGATCTCAAATTAATAATCTAATGGTGGTGGTTAGATTATGGAGGGTGACATGAGAGTCCATTTTAATTTAATAAATTATCCCTCAAAATTTTTATCAAACAAAAAATCCTTAGTATATATGTTATTTGGTATAGAGGAAGTGAAATATTTTTAAATACATAAATTAAATGATGATAAAATATTACATGAACGAAGAAAGACCGAAATCCCATACATTTTTTGGAAAAGGAAGGAGATAAATGATATCCAATTCTGATTTAACTACATGTATACCTTACACATAAATGATAATTCCAAGTATTATCACTCATTATATCATGAAATGGATGTTATCATAATTTAATATAAGATTATTTTCAATAAAGTAATGATGGAAAGTACCAATATTACTCAAACACGCATCAAAAGAGGACCCATATATAGAGAAATAATCCACAAATACTTTCATTAAATTAACTATGTAATCCGAAAAAAAATCATGAAACTTTAAAAAGTACTTGGAGTACTCCATAAACCAAATATAATCCTAATAAATAAAAATGTGTTAAAAATAAATTTAATGTTGTCTATTTCTGATCCTCTAACACAATATTTATCTAAAAATATTCAAATTATTCATTAAAGAAATAGTAATGGGATTGCCTCACTAACCTCACTAGTATCTTTAGAATAAATAGTGATGGGAAATGTTCTCCCCTTGTGTATTTATTTGTATAGGGATAATATATATACACTCACTAAATATTATTCAATTAGGTTGGGTTAAATTTATTATTTTCATTTTTAATCACCACTAGACCAATTTTCCTAGGGACTACCTGTACTAGACTAACCCATTAGAAATTAGATAAATGATCAATGATTATAGAAACAAAAAAAAGTTTCATTATTTTTAATGAAATCAAGGAGCTTTATGGTCAATAATATTTGTACCTACCTCCCCAGTTAAGCCTCATAATTTTAAAAAATGGGTTATACAAAAATAGATGGTTTAATACTAGGAATGTTAGATTGTTTCCATCATAAATCTTATTTATACTCTCATAAAAGATTAATCAATTATAATACATGATCTTGAAAGACTGAATTAGAAATTATGACAAGTAATTTATTGGTGTTCTCAAGTTAATCATATTTTATATTGTGATGAAATGTTTTTATTCTCAATTCAGGGGTTATTTGACTTATTAGAAAAATGATAAATAAGGAGATCTATGATATCATCTAAATTCTTAATGGCGACATCCCCTAATGATAAGCATTATTTTATAAGATGAGAAAAATCATTGGTAGTCATTGGGTCCTCAGTTTTTATAGAATATTAAATTAATATATAGGTTTCACATTTTTACAAAACCATTATAGTATACAATACATGAATCATTACTGATAATGTTTTTGAGTTATTACAAAATATAAATGGGGTTTTTCTAAGAAGACAAGCTCTCAAAAGAAAATGTAGTATATTAATGAATTTGAGTGGATGGGAGTATATTTGTTTGAGGGGTTCTTCAAGGTCTCAAGGACGTTAAAGTATACAATATCACCAAAAAATGAATATATAATATACCATTATGTGAATTAATTATGTTTTTGGTATTTTTCAAAACAATTATATATGATATGATTTTTTAATGTTAATTATTCCAATTTCATTTAATTTTTATAATATATAAATTTTCTGTAAAAATTATTTTTTTGACCTTTATAAGAATATCCTTTAAAAATAGTGATGAATATGATAATACAATATACCTATTAAAGAACTATTCTTATAGGTTTTATCTCACCAATATATAAATAAGTGAACATAGATTGAGGCATCACATTTATTCAAGTACCCAAATGAGATATGGAATCAAAAAAATAAGTTGATTATGGTATATAAAATTAATAATTTACATGGATCCTTTTATTTAGTGGTAATTTACAGTCAGATCAATATAGAGTTGTTCCTGTAATACCTTGAATATAGTAACCCAGATCTTATGGTTATCTTATTACATTGGCCCAATATACAATTGAACTTATCCCAAATTATCGAATTGTTTAGTAGTTTTGGAAAAATAAATACATGCTTTAATCTCACATTCATTTGAAAACATAAAATACAACATTATTTTCATTTAGAACATTATTATTCCCTCTATAATATCTATTCATATAAATCATAGTAAACTTTCTAGCATCCTAAGAAAAGGAATGAAAATAAAAGGTTGATCTCAAATTCTCGGTAAGTGAATAAATGCACTAAAAATTATCATAGAACAAATAAGGAATGAAAAATATATAAAAAATAAAGAATTATCAAATAATACCATATAAATAATCACATGACCTTGAAACTAATCCTCAAATATCCTAACTATTTAAATAATCACGTGGACATCAATAAAAAATTTCATAATGATAAAATCCATATTGTTAGACAAATTAAATATACTGTTAAGGCCTTATGACAATACATATTTCATAAATTGGTAAGTAATATGAAAAATACCCAATATATTTTGTAACATGATCCAAATGGATGCATCATGGGGATATATAATTTCAAGCCCCATCCATCACTTAATAAGTCCAATGTATTTATCTTTCTTTTCATTTTTTTACTTTTTTTTTAAATATTCTGATGTACCTGTATATTTTTCATCACATTCACAAGTACAATGTATTTATAATGTGAATAAAAAATAAATCTTAATCATCGTGACCTAATGATCAATAACTATTTCTATTGGATGAACTACCTTACATAATGTTAATAAATTCCCCCATAAAAATGATTATAAGATGTACATAGAAATATGATATATAGTATCATTAGAGTATATTCTTAGTAAAGTATAAAATTTATCAAAATATGTTGTCATGTATGAAAATAATTTTAAAAGATCACTAGAAAATTTCTTGAGGAAAATACTCATTCAATTTTGATATCAATTATTTAAAAAATTAAAATTTACACAATATTAAAAAATATATTTTCTTTAGAAGGAACCATAGAAAATTGTAAGTTAATATTTAAATAAAATAGTGTTCATAAAGATTTAAATATCCATTCATGTTTCATATGTTAAAAAAACAATTTTGTTCTTACCATTGGTAAAAAGTACTTCATTCGGAAAATGAAAATAATCTTCCATTTAAACATTTTAAATTAAAATAAAACATTATAAAAAATTTAATTATTAAATTATTATATAATATTAAAAATATTATTGAAAACATTTAAAATAAAATATGGACATGGAAGAAAAATATTCCAAACAAAATAAAAAACAAAGTCGATTTTCCTTTAAAACAATATTTCAGTATCTTAAGTACATTATGAGAGGAAAATGGAAGGAAACATGTACTATATAGAGATAAAAATAGGAGAATAAAATATATGTGATATAATATATAAATATTATATAATTCACTTAATGGAAACATAAACATTAAAATTTTTAAATAATGAAGAGGTTATGTAATAAACCATTACCACTTCAGTAACCTCTGAATCAAAACCTAATGAAAGAGAGAAAAATATATGTATATTTAAATACCCATATTTTTATTTTAATCATCAAAAAATAAATTCATATTTAATATATACACCACAAAAAATAAACCATGTGTGAATATGGCATATGTCTCATAGAAATTAAAATTAGATGAGAAATCTTTAAAAAGATCATAATGTTGAACATAGAATTAATCAATGAATTTATTATGAGTAAAAAATATAAATTCATAGAAATAAAGTGTAATTAAAACATAAAATAATCATAATTCATTACACACATAATATTTTCATAACATAGACAATAAAGAGGTAATATAACCCAATTAAAAGAAATCGAATTATGATACCCCTTACCTCGAGTCTGACTCACTGCGTACTTACGTGGTCTCTTATATAATAAACTTATATTAAGTTTTTTCCTTATTAAGATCCCGTTTAAATTTTATTAGATTATTATTATAAATTTTATTTAATTTATGAACATTCCTTACATATTTACTAAATAAATTAAGTTCATATCATATGTTTTGAGGATGTTTGGTTCATAATCACATAATAACTTTGATAGGTTGACCATGGTCTAAGGTTTCATGGTTCAATCATCTGAAGAATTTAAATCATTGAATAATAATAAAATTTATATATTAAATATTATTTTAGAAACATTGGTTCATGTTGGAAATGACAAATTAATCACATTACCCCATTGATGTGTTAGTCCACACATACACACGAACAATATTCTCATTTTTTACGAGTGGAAAGTTAAGAGGGTAAGTAATATATTATATCTAAATAATAATAATTATGTCAATAATATAATATATATTTATCAAATATATCATAATAACCAACCATTAAATATAGTGATGGAAAATGAATCATATCATTGTGTGGAGGTGAAAGTCCACAGGTACGCACAAGCGATACTTTAATTCCCCATTTGATGGAAAAGAGGTGAAAATGGATATCCCATAATCATAATAAAATACTACTATATTAATTATATTGGATTATTTATTTTAGTATGTATCCATTATATTTATAGGATGTAAAATATGAGAAAAATATTTTAAGAGTCGGGTAAGATGATAACCTCTTCTTTGAGAGACCTCATTTGGATTACCCCTAAAGACTTCATAGAATCATCTTTGGAGGAGACCATGAGATATAAGAAGTGTATAAGTAATATTAAAATATATTGGGTTATTTATTTTCCAATACATAGTTCTCAAAAAAAATTAATAAATGATAATATGATTTTTACATTTATCAGTGAGATAAATGACACAATTGGGATTACTTAAATTTTTTATATATAATATATTTCATAATCATGTAAATTCGAACCAAATGTCCATAATATAGATGGTAAGACACGGTAACTTAAAAATAAATTAAACTAAAATATATATATATATATCTGTGTATAAGTAAAATTTTATACTTATATTTTGGTTTTACCACCTCGTTAATGCTTTTTAACATTAACTGTGGAAACATATATTTTAGCATTTAAGGGGCATATATTTACTTATTACATGAAAAGTGGCTCAAAATTTAAAATGGATAAAATTTTAGAACTTTTTATATCATACTTTTCATATTTAAATATATTTTTTTATTTTAAAATAATTTAAGAAAATATTTTTTATCATAAAATATCATTGAAGTCGTTTTTTGAACTATTCATTTAATTTTACTTCAAAGACAGCATGACAGCAATTAAACTCATATATAAAAATATTTAACAATAATTAAACAATATAATTACCTTTTAAATTCTTTTAATACTACAATACATCAAAAAAATTATTATTTTTAAAATCATTTACCTTTATAGTTTTAATATTTTCAAAAGTATTATATCAGTGTTGTATAAGAGTTTAAGATAATTATACCATCACCAAAAAATATAAACAAAATTACCATAACAAATATAATATATATACATTTAAAATAAACATTTTTATTCTTTCACAATTTTCTATCCCTATGAAAATATATAAGAGTTATTAAATTCAAAATGGTGACATTTTATATTTATCCTTTTCCAAAAATAATATAAATGGCACTATTAAGAAAATGGCACAAAAAATACATATATAAAAATTTATGATGTATATGGTATAATTACTCTCTTAAAATTAAATAAATGAAAGTTTTTTATAAATTTTTAAACCTTACAATAATATTTTAAACCTTAATTCTTCGATTTACCCTATATCGGGGCAAAAAATATTTTACCACTATTACTATTCATAATGACCAAAAAAGGGACCTATTTACTAAATTCTGACTTCATAATTATAAATATAAAATCTATTCTTCAAGATTCAATTTATAAAAGTGTAACATATAAATATTAATATAAAGGTGTAAAATTTTTTGAAAAACAGATTTTAGAAAAATGTGTTTTTAATCCTCAAAATGAGTTTACGCCAAAATTAAAAGTGAAGCTAATTATTTTTTAATTAATTAGATTATGAATAATTTAAAGGTAATTATTTTAATTTAATTAATTATTTAAAACATAAATATAATTTTAAATTAGTTTATTTAATGAAAAAAATTATAGCTTTACAAAAATTGACATTTTTTAATATTCACTAAAAAATCAACCTTTTTAGAAAAATACCACAAATTCATCCTAATATTATTATGACATGATAATTTAAAAAAAATTATTCATTTTATAAAATAAAATTTATAAAATTAGAAGAAATTAATTATATTATTAAATCAAAAAGTGTAATAAAAACTCGTTTTTGAAGAAAACATTTGTTTGATGCATAAAATGACTTTACTAAAAATTGAGTGCATATTTATTATGAATTAATAAAAAAATAATTATATAAAAGATTTATAAATATTTTTAAAAATATGTTTATTCCTATTTATATCACTAATGTAATGGCTAGGTTATAGTTTTTATTTTTAAATAATTATATTTTTGTAGTATATCGAAGTTCTCTTACATTTAGATGTTGAATGTTAATCAAGATATTGACCATGGTATTGTTTTAAACTAAATTTTAATGTTTATATATTCTCCCCACCTAAAATAAATATCATATTCTCAATATTTATCTTATTAATCAGAATTTGGGTATTATAAAATATCTTTATTGAGAACATATATCATACAAAGGGATAAAAAACTTTCTTTGAAAATAGGAATTGGGAAACACAAAGGTTACCAATAATAATACATGATTACGTTCCCATATGAGGATAAAGTTATAGGTATGTGAAAATATATGCATGTAGGAGAAAAATAACATTCTTGGAATAATAGAGAGAGATATATAGAATAATATCATGCGAAAGTTAAAAACCATAAAAACCATAAATTAGAAAGGGATAATGAAAACTATAAATTCATCATAAATAAAGGTAAAAGTAAAAAATTATTTTAATATCCTTTTCTTATAGTTGTGGTATCATTTTACTATTAAGATAGAGAACATGTGAAAATATATTTACTTTATTTATTTCCATTCCACAAGAATAATTTCATAATTTAGTCCTGATTCAATCAACTATCACTTCTATCTCATCTATTACTATAAGAAACGAATATTCCGGATGAATTTTTCATGCCTGAAGAACTAAAAATTATGTTTTAACAAATCATATGATTCATAAAATGATGAAAAATTATTCCACATTTTTCTCTCAATTACATAAAACCAAAATTATTAGCACAAGATTATATGATATCCAATGCGAATAAACCTCCCTATATAAAAATAATAAATTAATCTCCAAGTCTTCAAAAACAACACCCAAAGTTCATATAACCCTAAAAATCATAAAATTATGAAAGAACAAATTGAAACCCAAAGATTATAATGATTTGATTACAAATTATTCCAATATTAACTTAATACTTATGTCCAAGATATATTAATCACTTATAAAGTCACATGAAAAAATGTATATACCTTGATCATATATTCTATATAACATTATAATCATTTTCTAAAATAACATAAATAACTATAAATCCACTATAAAAACATATAATATTCCACAAGTTAACTCAATATTTATTCCTTATGTGAAATTTCATCTTAGAAATCAAAATTATTTTTACATTAATCATATAATGTTCCCTAAAAATTTAGTGAACTTATTCTGAAATAATATTAATCACATAGTCATGAAATCAAACTTCAATTCCATGGTTATATATGAAATAAAGCATATGTTCCAAAATTTAAATAATCAATAATTACCTCACCATAAAATATCAAATTTACCCTTAATGTTATCAATAACTTTAAACATATTCCCAAAACATATAAAATCATTATTCCTTTAAAAATCTTTTCACTAAAATGAATATTAAACCCAAGGTTATAATTCCATAAATTCAACAAAAAATAGCTTTAATCGTATTAAACTACAATCACATAAAACCTAAAAAAGAGGGTATCTATTCATTTTAACATAGGATTAACCTTAGATTTATTGATCCATGACGCATTAGGTTTATCCCATATCCCTATAGAATATTATATGTTTTTATAGGTTTTTCCCTCTCATTCATTGCAATGGTTCATAAAGAAAATTTAAATTAACCCAAGAATATACTAAGGGAGTGTCTAACTAATTGTGCAGTATTAGTCCCACTCATCATGCACTGGTAATGATCGAGTTAATAATCAATCTTCCTCATTCAAAGTTTTTATCCCAATGTATATATGTACCATAACCACATCCACTTCAAAGTATATTGATAGAGATATATTTTCTAGGAAAAAGACACAATACCTACTCTACCCAAGCTTCATGATATTTCCATATACTTAGAATTATCCCTATAATCTATCATATGTTTCTATTCTATAATTCATGTTTCCCTAAATCAAGTTCTAAGGGTCCTAATAAACTTCTTTTGAAACCAACTCTAACATCCGAACTCAAATAACCTAGATATAGTAGTTATTTTACTACATTATCACAAGATAATAGGGATATCATCCCAAAGGATCGAATATTTTAGTAGTATTAGAAAACTATAAACATTATTAAATCTCATATTACATTTGAAATTGTAAAATACAATATAGTATTTTCTTTGAGAATTTTATTATTCCCACTAGAATATCCTTTCATATCAATCATAGTACATTTATTGGAATCATGGGGAAAGGAAAAAAATAAAAGGGTGACATCATATGCCCATTAATATAATATGTTTGACATAAAAAATCATAGAATAAAACAACAATGACTAATATATAAGGAATAAATGATTATCAAACAATCCAATATAAATAATCACGTGATATTGGAACTTATCCATGGATATTATAACAATTTGAATAATCACATGGGAATCAATAATTGATTTCATAATGATGGAATGTGTAATTATAGATGTATTAAACCTATATTGGAGGCCTCATTACAATAAATATTATATTAATGGGTAAGTCATATTCCAAATACCTAACTTAGATTTTCATGTGCGGTTCATCGATGCATTGAGGGGATATGTAATTTTGGTCTCACCTATAACACTTCAACCTAAACAACCAATCATAATCCAAAGGGTCACATGATATCATGTGAACCTCCCCATATATAAAAGGCTACCAACTAGAAGTTAGGATCTAAATTCATCTCTGGGAAGACTATAACCTTGGTATCATGTCATATCACAGATAATAAATGAAAAACTATATAATAAATAATCAGAGTAACATACAGAAACTGTAATATGGTATAAATGTCATGAAATAAATATAAAAAAGGTCTCATATAGTGTAAAACCAATATGTTGCATATGTATAGATAAATAAACAAATAAATAATTGTGGAGTCTGTTCTGGTTTACCACATGATCTATGCTCCTCTCCCAATCCATCATCCATGGTCCCCTTGCCCTTACTTAGGTCCCTAAACATAAAGTTGACACTGGCATTAAAATTATTATATATGATGTGAGTAATAAAACCTATAGTACACTATCAATGTATCCCTAAATTAATCTCTTATGTAAACAAGTGTATTCCATAAAAAAATAAGTGAAAGTAATAAAAAAACCAAAACTGAGCACTCATGTGCCAACAAAGACACCATGCTCCCCAGTCATACCTTCTTTAACTTTATGCTAGAAGTAATTTCAAGATATTGGGAATAATTAAGTCCTAGACATGAGGATATAAATCATACTACTTGACATTGATTGTATGTACTACTCAGAATCAACTAGGTATCAAATGAGTCATATTCTCAACATCCACTAGGAATCGAGTGATCGTACTACCTGGAGTACATTATGCATCAAGTAACTTTCCCATTGTCATCTAATAGGGATTGATTATACCATGCTTCATTCACAAGGAATCATCATATCATTACCATATGCTTATGTTTGCCATCACTATCATATCAAGTCATGGGAACTCCCCCTCTAAGGGATATAAACATTTCATGATGTCCACCTTATTTAGGAACCAAGAAAAATACCTCTAAAGCCACAAATAATAGGTTAAAACACACAAGAAAGTATAGAATACCATCTTGATTAAAATTAGAAATAAAAAATCCATGTGATCAACATCAAACATGAACAAACAAGCTATGAATATAGTCATGGAAAAAAGTATAATATAAGGTTCTCACGGTCTATGCACACACCCATATGTGACCATAATAAATCATGACTATCAAGTATGTCATCCTAGGAATTGAATCATGGAAAAAGGTGTAAACAAGATCCCAAATAGGTAAGTAACTTCCTACCATAAGGTTTTAAATGTCAATGTCAAGTTGTATCGAGTAATTAAGACTCAAACCATATCCATGTGTTCATCATCTCAAATCATTCATGAAATATTCCAAGAAATAATACTATTATATAATTTCCAAAAAAATAAAACTCCAAATGTGGTAATAATTTATCTCTATTTAATAATCCAAATTATCTTTTTAATTTATGACATGTTCTAACCTTTCTTCCTTAGAAAAAATCATAATTAACCTATAATTAAAATTTATCACTCTAGAATAATCTGGGATAAACTTGAGATAATAATTATTTATTATTATTTGATAATTTATAAACTATTATCATTTAATAATTATTTATCCTTAATTATAGATGATTAGGAATTACTAGATTTAAAATTTGGATATCAAGGATACCTGGAAAAATATCCCCTTGAGAAAAGTTTTCCTAAAGAATGTAGAGAGAGTGACAGAGTTTAGCTGCACTTGGAAAATCAGAAAAGGAAACTGGTTTGATCAAGAAGTACTTCATGGATCTTAGTTCAGGGATTTAAGGAATAATCAAACACAATAAGAGATTCAAAAATTGAATAAAATAAGGTTTTCATATTTTAGAATAAGTCTAGTTGCATACAGGTTCTCACCATTAAGAACCTAAAACTAAATTCACCTTTCAATTTTTCTTTTAATCATCTATTAATTGAGTAGTGTTTATGTTCACCAATAATATGATTCAAAAACATTAAATGAGTTAAATAATTCATTCTCATAATTATAGGGTTTTAAACCAGTCAAAACATATTACATGTTCGAACTAAGAAGAAGGAGAGAAAAATGATATTTTAAAAGAATTATTCCCAAATAAGGAACTATATAAGGGTAACATGGTTTACCCCTATACTAGTCATCTAACCAAATATACCCTTAAAACCTTTATAAAGAAGGATACACCCTTATGTAGCCCATTATACCCTTACATGGTAGCCATGTTACCCTTGTATAATGTTTAGAAAAGAAATGTAACATTTTCATGGCATTAGGGTGACCCTTACACAATGTTTATAAACAGGGTGTTACACTTATGTAGTGAATAGGGTACCCTTACATAACCTTTAAAAATAAGGGGTTACCCATATGTAACCATTATAAACAAGTGGTTACCCTTATGCAGCACATAGTTTACCTTTAGGTAACCCTTCTAAACAAGGTATTAAACTTATATAGGTTATAGAGATTCTATCTTACCCTTACACAACTCCAAGGTTCCTTTATGAAACCTATGGAAGAAATTATCCACCCTTACAAAACCATTTTAAAATATGATTTACCATTACAAGAATCATAGCTATTGCGTAAGGGTGATAATTAAATTGAATTTTTTTTCACACAAGAGACATAAAATTTTAACAAAAGAGGATTTTAGTAACATTTAAAGTGTGATGAAGTAACAATTACCCCCCAATAATGAATTTTAATCCTCAAAAAGTGTCTCTAGAAGTCCTTTGTGAACAAATCAGGCCACTGAGATTAAATATCCGACTCACATTCCCACGTATCCTCCAAGATCCATCCATGTTGTCAACAGATCTAGAAAATTGGAACCATATTACCCTGTAATACCTTCTTGATTTGGACTACAGTTTATACCTTACGCTTCTCGTATGATGCATCAGGCACCATATTAACATCCTCATAGTTGATGACATGTAAAGGAACATGTATGTACCACTATATATGAGACACATGAAACACATTGTGCATACCTTGGTAATGTGAATTAATATCCAAACAGTATGATATTATCCCAATATGCTCAGTGATATCAATGGGTCCAATATAATGTGGGGATAGAATTTCTTAATTCCTCAGAAATTAGTATCCTAACCAAGTATTCACTCTCAAGAAAACCTTATCACCCATAGAAAACTCAAAAGGTTTCCTCCTACGGTCGACATAGAATCTCTACTTCAGTGGTGATCAACCTTTTTTGAATAATTTTTACTCTATTAGAGGTTTCCTAAACCAAAATGAGCCTCACAACCAGTTCCTCAACAACCGTATGCTAATAGAGTATTGAATGACATTCCATCCCATAAAGAGACTCATAATGTTCAATGTGAATTGAATATTGGTAAATTTTGTTATATGAAAACTAAACCAAGTCTAGGTAATCATACCAAGATCCACCAAAGTCTAAAACAAAATCTTAGAGAATAAATTTTAGTATAATAATCATTCTCTCGACTATTCAACTTTGTGAGGGTGGTATATTGTTCTCAATCTTAGCTAAGTCCCCAGGGAATTTTATAGGCCCTGCCAAAAGTGTAAGGTAAAATATACATCCCTATTAAAAACAATTCTCAAGGGAATATATGTAATCATACTATATCATATACATGATTATTTCTTAGATCATCTATTAAGTATGCCTCTTATATTGGTAAGAAGTGAGTAAATGTTCTTATCCAATTCGCTATCACCCAAACAGTATCAGGAATCCTCAAGTTCCTGGGTAACCATGTCACAGAGTCCATCTTTAATTACTCCTACATCCACATTTGCATTGAAAGTGGCTATAGAATCCCATTGGAAAGTTGGTTCTTGGCATTTACCCTATGATAGTTAAGGTATTGGGAAACAAACTTAGCAATGTTTATGTTCATACCTAGCCACCATAACTGTTGCATGATGTTATGGCACATCATTTTGAGACAAGGATATACAACACATATAGAAGTATGGATGTCCATCATTGTCTCATATTTTATAGAATCATGGGATAGTAACCTCTCATGAATAGTGATCACATCATCTCCATCCAATGACATCCTAGGTATTATGTCACCTTCAGTTAGTTTTTACCATATGAAAACACACTCTAGGTCAATTCCCTATCTATCCATTACCCAATATACTAGAGAATATATAACTAATTATAGAGTATATGTCATCAATTCCTAATCCTCATAAGCATTCATCCTCTAATCATCCAATAATCTCATCAAGCTCCACTACTCCTCATAATACCACTCATTAATATCCTTCTCAACTTATGTCTCATATCTAAGAGCATATACAATAATGTTTCCTTTCTTTAGTTCCTATGTTATCCAAAAATCAAAAATATAAAAATATTATACCAGGTGACTCTACCTAAAATTAAAGTCGCATTGTGAAAAGATATAATGGAGGATCTTGTGTTTAGTGTAGAAAACAAACCTCTATCTCAAGAGATAGTGTAACTAATAATTAAAATCATGAACTGCAACTACCAAATCCAAACCATGGGTAGAGTAGTTCCAATCATGGGTTCATAACAATCTGGACCCATAAGCTACTACCTACTCTCTCTACATTAGTATATCTCCCAAACCAAATCCAGATGCATCACAGTATAATGCATATCTGATCCCAGGATCAGGAAGTAACTATACTAGAGATCTAACCTCCTATTAAACTTGATAAATTCATCTTCATAAGAGTTCAACCACTATAACTTCACTCCCTTTTTTCAGTGTAGTCATAGGTGCTAAAAATAAAGATAATTCTTGGATAAAACATTTGTAATATCCTGTTAATCCAAGATATATCTTGATCTCAAAAATAATTGAGAGATTTTTATAGTACCTAATTACATTAAATTTCTCTAGGTATATAGACATACATCTCTTAGACACCACATTACCCAAGAACTTCACCTCTTGAATCTATATGATACACTTTGATGCTTGGTTCAAAAACAATGATCTCGAATCGTACTCAGGACTATCTCAAGATGTATAAAATATTTCTCTAGAGTACTAGAGTATATGTGTATTTTATCATTGAATACCATAATTAATAATTATAGGTAATAGTAAAATATCTTGTTCATGACATCTATGAACACTATTGGCATGCTCATCAGTATGACCAGAATCACCATGTATTTTTACAGCCCATACCTACTCTAAAATTCTATCTTTAGGATGTCCACTTATCTAACTCATAGTGGGTGATTTCTTAATTGAAGATAAATCTAGGATAACCATCAATCTCCCCATAACTTATTGAAAAGATCATAAATCATAGGAAAAAATATATACTATTCACCATCACTGGTTTTAACTTCCATAAATCAATGCATAGTCGAATATTACCATCTTCTATCTTATCAAAAAATATAGATGCACTCGATATTGAAGTACTCATCATAATAAATCCTTTATTATCCAATAAATCAAACTAAAAATTTATATCTTTTATATAAACTATCATAATACATTAAGGGGAATTTAAATGGTTATTTCACCTATCATGTGCCTGATCTTAAAGTAAACTTCACTATCAAGAGGAATTCCATTGAATTAATTCATAAATATATCCTGATAGATATATTTAACTATATTAAAAGTCATGTAGGTTGACATTAATCCTATTAAATGAGTCAAGCCTGCCATCAGCATAGTTATTATCTTAATCTGACTTGTCTCTAGACCAAATCTACCTACCCATTTTTCATCATGAACTGATCTTCCCCTGGTGAAGTGAATGACACACATATTTAATGGAATTCAATTTAAACTCATAATCTAGTCAATAAATCTATGCTAAGAATCACATAAAATCCATTCATCTATAAAATCTTGAAGAAGGTATTCTTTTTTACCCAATGGTGTATCAAGGGAAAGAAACTTAGAGCATAACATGAATGGTAATTCAGGTATAGAAATGACTTCTGTGGATATGAAATAATGGGAATCACCGACATCAAATAAGGTATTAGATAATGTATACATGATCAAGATCATACCTCATATAGTAAACGGTCCCTCTCCACTATCTATTGGAGTCTAGTCCAGTAAATAGACATGGATCTCATCATCTCCAGGACTTTTTTCTTGATAAGCATGACTCACCTGAATCTTCGTCATTTGGGCCTACTGCTCAGGACCTTGAAAAAATACCTAGTTCCTAGACCATGCCCACATCAACCATTTAAGAAATCTTGAAATCATAGATCTGGAGAAAAACTATTTAATATTCCCCTTCTTATTGTATTTCATACATTGGATCTAAGGTGTGGTTTAGACTCTATAATAATGAATGATCTTCCCACAATTAAAGCATTATGGTACCCCTATTGAGGTAATTGAAGAAGTTGATCCCTTCCCCATTAGAATACCACTACCCAATTATAAATTCATATCCTTCTTATTTCTACTACTAGAGGTGACACTCATTATAAATGTAGGAGGTATACTCATCTGAGAAACTAATGATGGATGAAAACCAGTTACCCAATACTCCACAGGAACCTTCCCTATCATTAGGTATTTATAAAGAACTTGAGTATAAATTTTCAAATCAATGTTCTATAATTTTCATCTAAACTCTAGCTAAATCCCAATCTCAAACTTCTTGGATTTGGTCTCTCATCTCTAGCTAAGATAGGACCAAAGTGAAGAAGGTATGTGAATCATACTGAGTAAGAATACATTATCATCTCTCCCTGATCAATCCCCATGAACTCATGTGCTTATTCCATATTCATCATGATTGGAAATAACTCCTCAAATAATTGATCCTTGAATGTTGCCCACTTGAGACTCTATCACCTTCAAGCCTGAATCATAACATCCCACTAATTTCCAACAGCACCCTATCACATAAAGTTCAAAATCATCATCTTCCAATCCTTCATGGTCTCTACTATATTGAATATCCTCTCAACAATCTTAATCAAATCTCTGTAATCCTAAAGGCCTCTTGTTCCCTATAAAGATGGAGAATACTGAAGTTGAAATTCTATATAATACTTGATCATAGTCTTAGTGAATCCCCCTCCTTGTATGGGAACTTGGAAATAATATTTTGAGATGAAGTGGTCCATTTTCTTGAAAAAATAGATTGGTTGTAGAATTATTTTCTATAGAACCCTCTTGTAAAGAAGGTGGTCCCACTAATCATCTATGTGGTGGAACCTTCTATAACATGAAGGTAAGTATTAAGATATAAGTATTTATATCCTAACTAGTCTAAGGGATCACCCAAAGTATTCCCTATGAGTCTATCCATAACCCAAGGTACGAACCTCCTAGTACTAACCAAAGTTCTTCATTCCTATACATTAGTCTCAATCATATATATAAAAACAAAACATAACAGCATTTTTAGTTAAATTAAGTAATGACCATAATGATATATCACAATAGAACTATAAATAGATATATCAAACAATCATAAATAAAAAATTATCCCAAAAAGATATCAAACATCAAGCAATTAAATTAATGACAAATAAACACCCCAAAAATAGGTATATATATGGAATTTGAACCTATATGTCTAATAATGATGCATAAACACACCAGAAATATCCTAATAATAGTAACAAAAATCTCTTCTATGGTAATTTAGAGGTATGTTACACATGATCTATATAGGAACATTGAAACTCCCCTACTCAAGTCCCACATATCTATCTCTTTTCAACCATGTCTTAGATTAGTCAAAAGATTAAAAAGAAGCAAACTAGTGCTCTTATATAATTTTGAAACACACTGACCCAAACTACAAGGTCTAAGATGGAGGGTCACATAACCTCATGTATGTATCCCCAAATACAAGAGGCTTCCAACTAGTATTGAGGGTTTAAGTCCATAAGTGGTGATAAAATACCCTCTGTATCATTTCATATCATAGATAATAAATAAATAAACAATATAATAAATAATCAGAGTAATGTGAAAAAATAAAATATGCAATACATATCATACAATAAATAGATAAATGGCCTCCTACGAAGGTAAGAAAAAATAAAGTATATAAAGTAGATAAATAAAAAAATAAATAATCATGGATTCATCTGAATTATATCCTAATACACCACCAACTCCATGATCATATGATCAACCACTAACCATGGGGCCCTTTACCTAACTCAGGTACCTAAATATAAAATCTACATGATCATCAAAATATCCATATAGGGTGTGAGTAATAAAACCCAGAAGGACACCACCAATGAATCCTTAACTAATGTGCTCATGCAAAAAAACTATATGTTATAAAAAAACAATATATGTGTGAACAACACAGTAATCCAAAACAAATAACCCATGTGTTAACTAATCCAATAGGATCCCCAATTGAACCTTCATTGGATTTGTTCTGAAACGAATTTCATGATATAAGATAAAATAAAATAATATCCATGAGGCTACAAATAATGATTATCAACATCATCTAGACATACTATTCTTCATTCTCTAGGCATAAAGTGAGTCGAAATCTCAACATCCACTAGGCATCGAGTGATCGTGTTACTCAACATCAGCTAGGAATTGAGTTACATGATTCTTTAAATATTTTAGTAAATGAGTGTATCAAACATAATTTCAGAGGAATCTTCATATCCCTACCATATGCTTAGGTCCATCATCACAATTTGTGTGATCACCACTTCTATGGGATAAACACGACCTGATGTCCCACCTATTTAGGTACCAAGAACAATACCTCCAAAGGAACACATAACATGAGCATAGAATATCAGCATAAGTGGAAATAGAAACACAAAATATATGTGATCAAAGTAAAACATGATCAAACAAGATATGAACATACTCATGGAAACAAGTATCATTTAAGGTTCTCATGGTCTATGCACAGACCCACATTTGATTCTAATCAATCACAGCAATAAAGTATGCTAACAAAATAATTGAATCCTTGATAAAAGTGAAAATAAGATTCCAAAAAATTTACGGAACTTCATAAATCAAGGTTGTCAATGTTAAAATCAAGGTATTTAAAATATTCATAACTCTTACCACATCCACATGTCCGTAAACTCAAACCACTCACCAAGGATTCCTAAAATCAATTCAATTATTTTATTTCCAAAATAAATAAAACATCACATGTAACAATAATTTCTCCATCCTAAATAATCCAAATTTTAATTTTTACTTGTGTCCAGATATAACCTTTATTCATTAGAAAAAAATCATAATTTACCTATGATAATAATTTTATGTCTTTAGAATAATCCAGGATAAACTTGAGATAACAATTTATTATCATTATTTGATAATTTCTGTATTAATGTCATTTAAAAATTCTTAATTATTAATTCTAGAAGATCATTAAGAGATATATTTACAATTATCACAAAAAGTATTATTGTAAAATATATCCTTGAGAAAATATACTATCAAGAATAGAGGAGGTATAGATTTTATCTGTGCTTGGAAAATCAGAAAAGGAACCCAGATCTATCAAGGAAGTAATAATAGATATTGGTTTAAGGGTTTTATAGAGTACTTAACAATAATATGGGATTCAAAAGTATAATATAGTAAGTTTCATATATTTTAGAATAATTATTGAGGTATATATGTTTTCACCATTAAGAACCATAAATTAAATACATCATTTAATTTTTCTTTTAATCATTTCTTAATTAATGAGAGTTTATGTTCTCCCATAAAAAGATTAATGAACCTTAAAAAACTTAAATAATTAATTAACATAATTTTACGGTTTTAAAACAATCAAAAACATATTATAAGTTTGAACTGGTATGAAGTATAGGAAATGGATATTTTAAAATCATTTTTACCAAAAATGGAATTGTGTATGGGTAACATTGTTTTACCATTACATAGCTCATATGTGCTTTGTAAGGGTAACAATTTTTAACCTTACACTAGTTATACACCCATAAATAACCTTACACAACATTCAAAAAGTAGGATATACCCTTATAAATCTCATTCTACACTTATATAGAAGCTAGGTTACTCTTACGTAACATTTTGAAAATCAAGGCTACCTATGTGTAGCGCTAGAGTTACCCTTAAGTGTCCTTAATAAACTGGGTGTTACCCTTACATGGTTCCTAGGTTTCCCTTATATAACCATTATAAACTAGGGGTTACCCTTACACAGTGCATAGATTACCCTTATATAAAATTTAAAAATAAGGGGTTATCCATACACAGTGGATAATTTACCCTTACATAACCCTTATAAAAAAGGATTTAGCCTTATTCAACACAAAGTTATTTTATCTTACACTCACATTTCTTCTATTTACCCTTACACAACCTATATAAAAAAGTATCTAACCTTATAAACATTTTCAAATCAGGATTTACCCCTATATAAAGCATAGCTGCTGCATAAGGGTAATAATTTTCTTGAAATTTTTTGATTTCTCACAAAAGAGGCATGTAAAATATAAAAAAAATAAAACATTTAAAAACATTCGATATTGCACCACCCATCACATAATAATTCAAATTAATTCCCTATATGAGTAAACAATGAAACTTAATCATCATTATTTAATAATCAATAATTATTCATATTGAAAGAACTAGCATACAAAATGTAAATACTTTTCCCATTCAAAATGATCATAAGAAATAAAAAGAAATATGGTGGATTGTATCATTAGATTATATCCTCATTAAATAATAAGATTCATTAAAATGGTTTGATATTGTAGAATATAAATTTAAATGTTTACTGGAAACTTTCTTGAGGAAAATACTATTTTCATTTTGAAATCAATTATTTAAAATGTTAAATTTTAAAAATATTAGGAAAAATTTATTTGGAAATAACCATTGAAACTTTTAAATAAATATTTAAAAAAAGTTGTTACTATGCAGAGAAAACCTATTTATGCAGTGTATGGTAAAAAAGACTCATTTCACACTTTTGGTAAAAAATAGCTTGTTCAAAAAATGACAAGAAGGTATATGTTAAATCTTTTTATAGAAAGTCAAAAAAGGGTAAAATTTTATTTAATCAATAATTATTTAATATTAAAAATAATCCTAAAAACATTTTAAATAAAATATGGATATGGAAGAAAAATACTCTCTACCAAATAGAAAAAAAATTGTTTATTTCTCCTAAAAACCTATTTTCAGACTCTTGAGTATTTTAAGAGAGGAAAGTGAAATGAAAACATGTATTATATAGAGATAACTAGAGTAAAAAAATATAAGAGTTTTAAGATATAAATATCACAGAATTTCCCCAATGGAAACTTAAACCTAAACAAGCCTGAACACGGATGAGATTGAGAAAAAAAATTCTTACGACTTTGGTAATATCTTAATCAAAACCTCATAAATGAGATACAATTAGATGTATTTGTAAATTAACATATTTTTCCTAATAATAATCATAATATGAATTCATGGGAATTATATACAGCACACAAAATAAATAATTAGTGAATATAGATTGTGTCTAACAGAAATAAAAATGAGACCATAAATCCTTAGAAATTTCAAAACACTGAAGTAAGAATAAATCTATGAATTGATTATGGGTCGAAAATATAAATTCACATATAAAAATTTGGAATAAAACATAAAATAATCAGAGGTGATTACACACATAATCTAGGAATAACATAGACAACGAATAGGTAATATATCCCAATGAAAATAAATTGAGTTAAGAAACCCATAACCTCGAGTCTGAATCGCCACGTACATACTTTATCTAATTTATAATAACATTATATTAATTTTATACATTCCTAATAACATTTTTAAAATTTATTAACTTATTATTTTCCATTTTATTTAATTTATGACTACTGCTTTTAAATTTATTAAATCAGTTATGTTCAGATTGGATGTTTTGAGGATGTTCAGTACATAATCGTAGAAAAACATCGGTAGGTTGACCAAGGTAAAAGAATAAATGGTTTCATAAAATTCATAATTTTAATCATTACATAATTATCAATTTTATAACCAGAAAATAATTTTATAATCATCCATTAAATTTTGAAATGAAAAATGAATCGCATCGCCACAAGAGATGGTTGTCCACACATAACCATGGGCGATGTTATCATTTTTTAAATAGTGTGAGGGTAATAAAGTGAGTAATAAATTACATTAATAAAATAATAATTTTTTCTTTAATATCATATATATTCATTAAATTCATTATAAAAACCAACCATGAAATATAGTGTTGTAAAATGAATCGTATCACTACTTAATGGTCATAGTCCACGTGTATGCATGAATGATAATTGCATTCCTAAATTGATGTAAATGAGGTAAAAATGGTCATCCCATAATCATAATAAAATATCAATATAATTATGATACTAGATTAATTATTTTATGATAGATAAAACATTCTCAAAGTATATATTAGAATAAATAAACTTTGAAAGATTTGGGTAATATGATTACCTCTTCTTTGAGAGACCTCCTATGTCATACACCTTATTCTTTATTAGGATGGTCTTAATAGAATACTAAAACCTCTTAAAAGTGTATTATTAATATATAAAGGTATTTTTTTAGGTATCTTCTGACTAGAGTTCTCCAGATTGTGAATAAAGGAGAAGAAGAGGTTTTGTTTTATATGTGAGGGAAAGTACATACTAGGAATTACATAAAAGATTTAAATATAAAATACATAATAATCATGTAATTGTTCCCCAAATAGAAAAAATTTCTAATTTGGGACATTATAGGATCGTAATAACTTTAAAAAATAAAATTTTACATTTATAAGTTACATTTTAAACCTTATCTTTAGGTTTATCCCCATTCTTAACCCTTTTTAACTTTAAATTTGGTAGCACATGTTTTATATTTTAAGGGTTATAGATTTAATTATAAGTTGAATGTGGCTCACCAAGGCTCCATCACCCTTTTCCTATTTGAATACTTTTTTAGTTTTAAATAATTTTAAAAAATATTTTTTTTCATAAAATATCATTAAATTCATTTTTAGGACTATTCATTTAATTTGACTTCAAAAAAATCAACATAAGAATAGAATTCAAAGCTAAACATATTTACCATTAATTATAATTTAAAATTACCTATTAAATTCATTTCATAACAAAATTCAACTAAATAACTTTACTTTTATTATTTTTAAAATCATTCACCTTGATTTTTCTACTTCTTGCACAAGCATTGTATCGGTGTTGTGTAAGCATTTAAGGTAATTATACCACCAAAAAAAAGAATTAGAAATTAATTAACATAAAAAAAATAATTTATTTATGTTCAAAATAAACTTTTGTATTTATTCATAGCTTTTTTATCCCTATAATTACATAAAAGAAATTTTAAAGTCAACAGAGTGACATTTTTTATTTATCATTTTCTCACTATATTATAAATATTATTATCAAAGAAAAATGGAAAAAAATTCCATATATTGAAATTTATGTTGAATATGCTTTAATTTGTCTCATTAAATGAAATAAATGATATTTTTGTATATATTTTTAAATACTTATCACAATATTCTCAACCTTAATTACCCAATTTACCATTTACCATGGTGAAACATATTTACCATGGTTACTATTCATAATGAATAAAATTAAAAAAAAAATATTTACCAAATTTGAAAAACCTAATTCCAAATATGGAATAAATTTTTCAAGATTAAATTTATGTAATTTTTTTAAATAAATTCTATCGTAAAATCATAAAATACAATGAAAAATATATTTCAGAAAAATGTGTTTTTAATCCAAAAAATGAGTTTATACCAATATTAAATATAATGATAAATATTTTTTAATTAGTTATATTTTTTATAATTAAAGGATAGATATTTTAATTTAATACCAATTCCAAAACATAATGGTAATTTTAAATTATTTGATTTAAAGATAAAAATGCTAGTTTTTTCAAAATCGGTGTTTTCACTATTCACTCAAAAATCATCATTTTTTAATAAATCCTAAAAATTCATCCTAATTATATTATGAAATTAGGATTTAAAAAATTATATACATTTTTTAAATTAAATTTATAAAATTGGTATAAATTAGTTATAATATCTGTGCATAAAATTCCATAAAACCCCATTTTTGAAGAAAATGTATTTTTGAAGCATAAAATAAAATTTCTGAAAATTGAGTAAATATGAATTGTGAATTAATTATTATATTTTAATTGTATAAAAAAATTATATATTTTTTTATAATTTTTTTATTCCTATGTATACCACCAATTTAATGACTAGGTTATAAGGTTCGTTTTTATATATTAATGCTTTTATATATCACGGATCTCTTTATTCTTAGTGTTCCATGTTAGGCGTGATATCAAGAGTAGTATTATTTTAAACTAAATTTTCATGGTGCTTCATCCCAATCCCATAAATAAATTATATCCTCTCAACTTTTACCTTGATAATCAAAGGTTTAATATTTGAAAATACCTTTATTCAGAATGCACATCATACAAAGGTATAATAGAACTTTCTTTAAAAAGGGTAAGTGGGAAACATAAAGGTTACTGGAAATAACACATAAATGAGTTCCCATATGTGGACATAATTAGAAAAAAATTAAAAAATGTTCATGGAGGGGAAAATAAAGTTCTAGGAATAATAGAGAGTGATAAAGGACATGAACATGATAAAGTTAATGGAACATGAAAACATAAAACAGAAAGGGGTAAAGAAGACCATAAATACACTATTAATAAAAGTAAAAGTATAACATTATTATTTCAAGATACTTTTCTCAGAGTTGAGGGATTATTTTACTATCAATATAGATAACATTATGAAATATACTTACATGATTTATTTTAATTCTATAATCATGCCTTCATCCTTTTGTTTTTCTTCAATCAATTTCCACTAATATATCATCTATTACTCCAAGAAATGAATATTTGAGATGAATGTTTCATGCATAAATCACTAAAATTAACTTCTAATGGATTATAAGATCCATAAAAGTATAAAAAATTATTCCTCATGTTTCTCTCTATTACCCAAAACCAAAATTGTTAGTACAAGGTTAGATAATATCTGATATGAATAAAATTTAATATGAATAAATACTAAATTAATAACCAATGATTAAAAAAAATATCCCAGATTTCATCTAAATTTAAAAGTATTAAAAATATGTCAGACCAAATTGAAACCCAAAGTTTATAATCATTTGATTATATATTATTCCAAGATTAACTTAATATTTATCTTCTAACAACAATAATCACTCATAAAGTCACAAACCAAAATGTACACACCCAAATCATATATTCTATAGAATATACTAATAATTTCCCAAAATAACCTTAATCACTAGAAAGACACTTAAAAAAACATATTTGTTACCATAGTTAAACTCAATCGTTATTCCTGAAAGAAATCACATCTTAGAAAATAATATTATGTTTACCTAAATCAAATAATGTTCCACATAAATAGAGTGAAGTTATTCAAAAAATAACTTTAATCACTTGCTCACTAACTAAATTTTATAACCTATGGTTCTCTATATGATAAAACAAATGTTCCAAAATTGTAATTACCCACAATTTAATCAACATCAAAGATCATATTATCCCTTAAGGTTATCAATACCTATAAATATATGTCTATAAAATATAAAATCTTAATTCTTAAATAACATTTTCAATAAAATGAATACTAAACCAAAGGGTTGTATTCTATAAATTTATATTAAAATATCTGTAATCATCTTAAACTTCAATCTCATAAAACCTATAAAGGGGAATTTATTCCATTAAAATTATGATAAACCATAAATTAATTAACCCATGAAACATTGGGATTATCTCATATACTTATGGAATATCATAAGACTCTATAGGTTATATCCTCTCATTAATCATAATGGTTCATAAAGAAAATATGAGTTAGCCCAAGAATATCCCTTCGAGAGTATCTAGCGAGGTGTGCAGTCTTAATCCCACTCATCTTGCACCAAGGATAATAGATTCAATACCTAAACCACCCCATTCATATTTTTTACCCTTAGGTTCATATGTTTTGTAGCCATATCCACTTTCTAGTATCTATACAGGGATGTATTTTCAAGTAATACCACACAATCACTGCTTTATTATATTGACCTATATATAAACTTATACCTATAATTTATCATAGGGTTGTATTATCTAATATATAAATGTTTTTCGAAATCCAGTTTCATATGATCCTACTCAACATCCTTTGATAACAACTATAACACTTTAAATACAATAACCTAGATCCAATGGTTATTTTACTACAATTTAAATGATATAAGGTATCACATATAGAAGGATATAATAGTTTAGTAATCTTGGAAAACTAAATAAAATCTTGAATATCATATTACATTTGAAAACATAAAATGAAACATAGTATTTTCTTTGATAATATAATTATTCCCTCAAGTATATCCATATATATCAATCATAGTACACTTCTTATCATCCTGAGTAAATCACATAAAATAAAATGGTGATCTTAGATTCTCATTAAGGGAATGCATACAAAAAAAGCTATTATATAATAAATAAGGTATGAATAATATGACAGTAATAAATAATGATCAAATAATAACATATGAATAATCACATGATCTTGAAAATTATGCCTGGAAATAACAAATATTCTAATAATTTCATGGAAATTAATAAAAACATTAATAATTATGGAATGAAAAATGTTGCATATCTTAAACATACCATTGAGACCTCATTCCAATACATATTACGTAAACGGGTAAGGTGTATGCCTAAAACCATATTTATTTTTCACAAGAAACCTATTGATGCATCAAGGGGATTTGTAATTTCCGGCCTCACCCATCACATAATAATTCCAATTCATTCATCATATGAATAAACAATATAACTTAATCAACATACCTTAATAATAAATAACTATTTGTATTTGGAGAACTCATATATATAATTTCAATACATTCTGAATATTATACTCTGTGTTTGTTTTTTATATTTTTCAATGAGTATGTCTATATGTCTAGAAGAAAAAGAATATATTTGAAGTTGATTGATGTTCCCAAACATGTTTTTTGAATATTTAAGTGAATTTCCCCATAAAATTTGTGCTTTGAGTTATGCCTTACTTTTTAATGCTCAAATGTTGATTAAAGTATCTTGGATGTGTTTTGGTACTGCTAAAGAATATTCTAAGAAGATCTATTTATGTTTGGAAAATAAATATTGTAAGTAGTTAAATTATATAAGACAAACCATAAATGATATGTTCAAAGTTTATATCAATGTTTTTTATGAAGTGGTGATGCCATTATATTTGTTATGGATTCATTTATTAGCATTGGGTGTCATGTTCGAAAAAACTATCCATATAATTTTGATGACTTAAAAATTGGTCCTCATTGATTCAAGAACATGTGTCGATGTGTTTTGTATCTTTTACTACATCACAAGATTGATTTTTCTTAATATTAAAGAATATAGAATATCATGAAAATATTTATTTTCATCAAAAGTGAATAATCCTTTGAAATCCATGAAAATAGTTATTTTCATGAAGATATATTTAAGTCCATGAAAAAAGATAAGAATATACTTTTAGTTTGTATGAAGAAACATTTTAAGAAGGTTCTTATTTGGTTGGAATATTTATAATTAGTAACTTTAAAAAGTATAAATTTTGATGGGCCTTATCAAAATATTAGTCCAACAAAAGCCTCACATGTGGGAGACTTAAACCACATATGGGAGGTATTCCTCGACCATGTGGGAACTTCCCCAAGAATGGGTATCCATGGTGGAAAATTGGGTGAGAAAAGAACCCATAGGGTGAATATTGGATAAATCATAAATACTACAAGTATATTCAGTGGGCCACACAAGTGTGGCATGGCCCGTAAAGGTGTGCAGGGAAACTATAATCGGTGCTGAAACCCATAGTTGAATTCAAAATATAGAGGACATAAAATTGATATAAAGAAAATTACAATAGTGCAGCAGTTTGATGTGGAACTCATAAACATGGTTTATTATAGATCCATTATCTAAAGTTACAGACATAACATAGGACACTCCATTAGATTATTCATGGCCATATGATCGATCATTTGTAGTGTCTTCAACCTTTCATCATTTTTTGTGTAAAAAATATTCTTGATGCACTATTTGGTTGAAACACCTAATGTCCTTCCATCTCTAATGATCATCATCATGCTTGAATATTTGGATCTTGAGATAACAAGACCATGGATCAATATATATATATGAAAGCTTCACTTTCCATGCAAATGATCAATCTAGGATGTTCCACTTTCATGAAATGAAAATAAAATGATGTTTTATATAATGATTTGAGTGGATTAAGATGACTCATGTGAACATTTTTCAAGTACTTGTGAGTTTTTTTCTCATTAAGGAGGAAGTTGTGGGATGATGCCATGATTCTCAGCATCATCAAAAGATAAGGAAATACGAATTAAAATTACCAATATCTTCAGTGATATTTGAAATTATATAAACCTAAACTATTATAATATATGGATTAAAACATGAACATTAAATTATTCTCAAGAAAGATACGGTGTAGAAATCCTATAAAAAAGAACATTCAAGTCTAAGAGAAGCTACTAAAATAGATTTTGGTCTCTCGTTTTTCTTCGTCCAAAATAGAGTATTTGTGTAGACTTCATGCATCCATATGTGTGAAGAAGTATATTTTCAATCCACTCATCTATGTGAAGAAATTTTTCACACTTAACCCCTACATGAAGAAGAACCATAAAAATTCGTGATTCATAAAGGAAGAATCTATGCAGTATCTTATTTTCAAAAAGATGAACCATGTAACTCACATTGTTACATGAAGGGAACCATTTACTCTCTTTTATTTAAAGAAGTAATGAGGTTTGTGAAAATAATAAATATTTTCTATGTATTTAAATGAAGATTGTATTGAATAAGGATCCATTAAGCATCACTTTCTTTTGTGAAGAGTAAGTATTATAATTTTTCTTGGATTTTGTGAAGGTGGAGATACTGTGTACATTTTTGAGAGTAAACATAAAAAGGAATAAAAAAATATAGTGAATTTCATCACATGAAATGCATATGGGATTACTCTTACATTTTCCTTGATCTTATTGAAAAATACATGAAATATTTTGTTATTTCCTATGAATTTTATTGAGAACTCAACATAGTAATTCAATATATTATAGTGATTGTCAAAGATTAGAAGAGGAAGATAATTTTTTGACCTAGATATATTAAATTTATTATTATCTAGATCAGAAAAATATAATAATTCCATTCTACAAAAACCTGATATCTTTCTGACAGAATTTTAAGAAGATTAATCCTATTGATTGATGCATGTCTGATATATACCTTGTAATTGTGTAGTTTGAGGTAGAAATTTAATTGTAGTAGTTGGAGGAAGCTTATCATAGTTTATTGGTGTTTACAAATTAAGAATTGTTATACACTATTGATCAATTTTAGAGGTATAGGCTGATATCTTGTAATATTGTGATTCAAAGATAAATTGTGCATTATAAATGGACTTTTCCTGGAGAATGAGTTCAAGGTTGTAACACCTAGATATTTTTATCAATCATTTCTCTTTAAATAATTTGATTTCATTAATAACATGTGTTGCATAAACCATAAAATATTATATGTCCATTATAATCCAGTCTTCAAATTGGTTGTAATAAACTTGAATAACTAATTTATGAAATAAATATAAATTTCCAACTCAATATGAATGTATTGATAATTTCTCAGAAAATTATCGCACAATTTTTAGTAAAGTCACTTTATTCTTCAAAAATATGTTTTCTTTAAAAAAGTGAATTTCTTATTTTTATGAGTTAATATTAATTTATTGAAGTTATAGAAAATTTATTTGAGAAGACTCATTTCATTTTCGAATTTTTTGTGTCAATACTTTCTTAAAATTATTTTCCTCTAATTTTTTGAAAACATTTATTTCTTCTCAAGGAATAGTGAAAATACTAAAAACTATATTTTATTTTAAAACATTTATAAGGTAAAATTATGTTTTAGATTAGTTTTAAATTTTGATTAGTTCATTTTTATTTAAAATAATCAAATTATGGTTTTTTAAAATAAAGTTATACGTGAATTTATTATAGAAACGTTTTACGTTAAAAAGGGGAATTTTTCCAAAAAAAAAAGTTTTTTCATGGTGTTTTAACGGTTGTATTTTTTATTAAATTAAGAAACTTTTGTTTTTTGAGTTTTGAAAAATGGATTCCAATTTTGAATTCATATTTTACAAATTTATTGAATAGGTTCTATTGATTTTTGGAAAATATGAATTGTAACCTTGTTAAAGTTTGTTACCACAATAAAGGTTAAATTTGGTCATTTAGGTTAAAATTAAAATGATAAAGACTATAAAATGACTCTATCACTTATCCAAATTTTATTGGATGAATATAATTATACCATTAACACCAAAGGATTGAAATTTAGTTGTTTAAGGGACAATTTTCTTTGAAAAGGACTTATATAATATTTAAATCAAAGAAAGACACAAAATGTCACTTTCTTTTTCTTAAATATATCTTATGTGTCCACACGGTAACAAAGGTAGGTTATGAAATACTATTATAAAGACCTAGAAATTACATGTAAATTTTTTTATTATTAATTTATAGGGGAATATTACGAGCCTGCGAAAATTGACGGTGCGTGATTCTGAGGCCCGGTGTGCCTGGAATGAATTTCTAAACATTTTTTTGGGTACGTTTAGTAAACGTGAAAGCGTGTCCTTTTGTAACTTTTGAATCGGTTCTCAGAAATGAAATATGAGGACACCGTTGAACTCATAGTGCCGGTATTTACTTAAGGAGACTTTCACCTCTATCACAGTAGGTCGAGGGTGGAAGTTAGTTTTTCACTTTTTCGTGGGAGAAGGAAAAAAAATTATTTAACATTTTTATTTTTATTTTGAAACCTCTTTGTTAGAGTTAGTGAGGTGGGGGCCACCTGAATTTGGAAATCCTCAATTTAAATCCATGGTGGTGAGGACCACCCGAACCCCTCTTAATGGGGGGAAAACCTCTCAACTCCACAATTAATTAAATGTGTCAATGTAAATTAATTATTAGAGTTATTAATTATTTTATGTTGGCTCATCACTTGATTGTTGGGGAAATGGTTGGAAAGGGAGAGGAGTTATAAGGGAGATCTTTTTGAGGATCAAACTCTCGAATGAAGAACACCTCCCAACGAAGAACACCCCCCAATGAAAAATGCCTCTCCAACAAAGGATGAGAAACTGACCCCGAGCCTGGATCGGAAGCGCCTTGCGGAAGCAAAGAGCGCTGACACTTCAATGACTATGTCTTCTTCCCTGTGCCTCCTCCTATAAAATCTTCAAGGTAGGGTTTGTTGTATGAATACCCCCATTACCCTTTCTTGACATTCTTCGTGATTCAAGAATTTTTGAGCCGCTTGCTATCTACCTAACGTGGAGGGTGTGGGCTAAACGAACATGGCCCAACCTCTACGCAACCTTTGTGATTTGTTATGTTCTTCACGGTGGAGGAGGATGGAGACCGGTGCCGGTGATTGGCACTGGTGGGACTCGGAAGTAGCGGTTGACACCACAACCGGCCGCAAAGACGGAGGCAGAGAAACCACGATGCCGGAGAAGAGCTGCTGCCCATTGGCCGTGGCGGAGCAAGGGCAACGGCTGGTACTCCGGTCAACCGCACGAAGGGGATGGCAGAGCACGTCCACGCCACCCAATGGAGCAAGAGCCACGGCATGAGGCCACGTAGGTGAAGGACGGTGGCCGGCCGAACCGGCCGCTGTAAAATCCATGACGCGTGACCGCACCGTGCGGAAGAGGGGGCGGACCATCCGGTCAGTCCCGGCGGGCCACCGCACCGAGGGCCGCCCCACCACGGGTCGCCGCACTGCGAGCCCAGCAGGCTTCCACTCAGTGAGCCCAGTGGGCCGCCCCACCGCGGGCCGGGATAGACCCAATGGGCTGGGTCTAATCCCAATGTCCGGGTCTGACCCAAGGCCAGACTTGGGTTGGCTCGACCGAGGCTGGGTTGGACCAGACCCGGACCAACTTCAACCCTTTTCTCTATTTCGGCCATATCTTGAGCTAGGGGCATCTGTTTGATGAACCGTCTATGGTGTCGGAAACATTGGATTGAGATGGTCCTTTTGGTATACCCGACTTGGGTTTTGGATAAAGTTGGTGGTACAGCTGGGTTGGACCGAACACAAATCCAACTGGGCCCTCGGGACAAAAAGCCCAATAACTTACAGACCAGGCATCATACTGATGCACTGTCTGTTGCGTTGAGACCCCTTTTATGTGGAGGACCTTTGGGATACTTTTTCATGGGAATTCATGGAAATTGGAGTATCTACATGTGGCTTGAGGAGCGGACACTCCCGTAATCAAGCGAGCTTAGTGCGGGAACCCAGTATCTAGCTGTAATGTGAAGAAAGATCATCGATCCTAAGTAGGTTAGAATCAATTGATCATGTGTGGGTTAGCACCTATTAGATCCTATGTGGGTCAGTGCTCAGTGATCCTGTGTGGGTCAGTGCATACTGATCCTGTGTGAGTCAGATCCTGCGTGGGTCAGCGGGGGTTATTACCTATCGATCCTGTGTGGGTCAGCAGCATTGCTACTTAACAGAATAAGATGATTTATCTTATGACTAATCATCTATATTCATGTACTTATGTTATACCTGGTGTGATATGAGTCTTTACCTTTGTCGTATTCTTCTATGTGGCGTACCTTTGTGGTACATACCTTCATGGTGATACCTTTGTGGTATTCTTTTGTGTGGCGTACCTATGTGGTACTTACCTTCGTGGTGATAACTTTGTGGTATTCTACTCTGTGGTGTACCTATTTGGTACTTCCCTTTGTGGTGATACCTTTGTGGTATTATTCTTTGTGGCATACCTGTGTGGTACTTACCTTCGTGGTAATCTTTCCTTCATGGAATAGTTGTACTTTGGCTAAGGAGTTGGGCCTTGTATTTCCTCATGAATGAGATAGGTAATATTTGATGACTTAGGTATATGTATGGGCATATACCTAAGTAGGGTTCTCACTAGTTTACATGATTTTTGGTTTATCTTTTGTGGATTTTTTGAGACCTTGAGGGTCTCGGGGTACCTGTTGAGTATCGTTATACTGTCCCATGCACGGGCTATGCCCGCACCCTGTTGTGTTTGGTGTAGATGACGGATAGATCTAACTAAGGACGAGAGTACCAGGATGAGAGGTAGCTAAAAGGTGGACCTTAGACAAAGCATACTACATAGACAACCATTTGAGATTTTTACCTACCCTTTAGGTAGGATCCTTTGCAGGTGTTAGCCATAGTTGTTTAGCTTACATGTACTTTCTAGTTTTCTTGTACTTTTTAGTTGGTCTTGTATTCTGGCCCCTTTTACTTATAGTACACACCTTTTTTTACTATTCAGTTTACTCGTCTATGTATCGTTATGTGTTCTTGGTTTCATTATTTTATAGGTCATAAATGCAATTCCTTCCCAGTATTAGGGAATACTCCTTTCGGTGCTAGTTTCCAGCCCCTTGACTATAGAAGGAGGGCGTGGGGTAGTCACGTCACGGGCCCCGGGGGACAGGTCGTGACAAATTGGTATCAGAGGAGTCAGTTATACCATATAACATCGGACTCTGATCTTTTTAATAGTAATAATGTTAAGTGTAGTGAGTGTGGTTATCAGTTTAGGAAATCCAGTGTTGGTGCGGCGGCCGACATATCCATACACCAGGACCCTGACTTATGATTTCTGACTCAGTGCACGAAAACAATGATTGCATGTGTGTTTTGAAAAGATTTATTTTTGAACTCTTTGGGTCAGCTCACGAGGTATAACTTATTGACTGTGGCGCACTAGTTTCTTTTCAGGATGCCTCCACTGAGAAAGCCATCTAGGGTTCGGGGTATAGTATGTGACGATAGCCCACCGAACGATGAGGCCTCAGTGCAGGGCCCTCTTTCAGTAGAGGAACCAACGGAGGCACTAGCAGTACCATTACCCGTTGGGCCACCGATGCCACCAGCCCCAGCAGCAGAGGGTGCATGCCTCTTGAGCACGTTGCATGAGTTCCAGTGCCAGAGGCCACCAAGGTTCTGGGGCGAGACAGACCCACAGGTGGCTAAGGATTGGCTGGAGGCCATGGTGATAGTCTTCTGACTGGTAGGGACACTAGCTAATCTCATGGTGATCCTTGTCGCCAGTCTTCTATAGGCAGCAGGAGGCATATGGTGGAACTTGATTCTCCTGGATAACGATGAGGTGACACTTTTCTAGGTAGACTTTGAGAGCCTGTTTCAGGCAGAGTTTGTCCCAGCGACCCTTCACACAGTGCGCATACAAGAGCATCTTCATCTACAGTAGGGCAGCATGACTATGGCTCAGTACACAGTGAGGTTCACCGACCTCTCTCACTACTCCACTGATATGGTGTGGGACCCATTCTTCAGGGCCCAGACCTTTGAGCTGGGACTTAGGCGGGAGATTAGGGCTTTGATAATTTCTCTCAGCATCCCGACCCAGGTGGGGGTGTTATAGTGAGCCCTCTTAGAGGAGAGTTTTCTTGATGAGTAGTCACCAGCAGTGAGACCCACCATCGGGCGTCACGAAGTGAAGTATTCTCAAGATGGAAATAGACAGATGTCACAGAGGTCACAGAGGTCCTAGAGGACTATACCGACAGGTGGATGACTGTAGGATTCAGGGTCAGTTGTGCAGGCCCCAGGGGATGGGTCATGATAAACATGCGGCAGGCAGGGTCACATGGCTCGTTACTGCCCGACCCACTGTACGGATGATCATAATATGGTCAAAGGACCGCCCAGGTAGAGACAAAGGTTCGAATGAGGAGGTCCACGGGGGGCAGGTGGACGTGGCAAAGGAGCTGCCCGTGCAGCTGGTGGTGGGAAATAGTTCGAGATGTTACTGCCACCACCACCAGGTGGTCCATCCCAACCACAAGGAGCAGGTGGATAGGGGTGAGATCAGCTCCTGGAATCTGAGGCCTATGACCATGGCACTCCATAGATGATACAAGGTACGATCTGTGCCTACTCCACCATAGTTGTAGTACATATAGACACATGTTCTAGTCATTATTTTATTTTCACTACACTCATTCAGAGCTCAAAGATTCTAGTAGAGTCGTTGGATCAATCCTTACGAATAGAGAATTCTACAAGATAGGATTCGATGATTACACACTGGTTTCGGCAGTGTGAACTTACTCTAGGAGGCGAGATCATCGGCTGGGATATCTTACTAGAAGCATCGAGGCCTTACGATGTCATCTTGGGTATGGACTGCTTATCTATTTTCCTTGCTCAGATTGACTGTATTAGGAGAAAAGTGCGGCATGTCCGCATGGATAGGACTAGGTTTACCTTCACCGGAAAGAAGGGATCCTTTGCAGCGTAGGATGGACTTACCCAGAGGAGGGTGCATTTGATCACTCATCAGTTGGCTAGCCTTACCCTCTGAGTGGTTGATGAGGAGAGTCTGAGTCATCCTGTAGTGGTGGACCAGTACCTGGATGTCTTACTTGATGATGTTTCAGGTCTACCACATTATATAGAGGCAGACTTTGACATTGACTTGTACCTCGGGACGGCACCGATATCTACACCAGCATATCGGATGGTTATTGCGGAGCTTCGTGAGCTGCAGTTAAAACTAGAGGACTTACAGGGGAATGGGTTCATCCAGACTAGTGTTTCTCCTTAGGCAGCCCTAATTTTGTTTTCCAATAAGGAAGATGGGATCTTGAGACTTTTTGTTGACTATCTATTCCTAAACTAGGTGACTGTGAAAAACAAGTACCCGCTCCTGAGGATTAACGACCTCTTTGATCAGCTGAAAGGAGAACGGTGGTTCTTGATGATAGACCTCAGATCAGTCTATCACCAGCTTAGAGTGTGGGATGAGGATGTTCATAAGATGGATTTTAGATGTCGGTACGGCCATTAAGAGTTCTTGGTTATTCCATTCGGCATGACCAACACTCCAGCAGTGTCCATGGGACTCATGAATAGGATCTTTCAGCCATACCTTGGTCGCTTTGTAGTATTCTTCATCGAGGAAATTCTGATCTACTCTTCTACTGAGGAGGAGCATTCCTATCATTTGTAGGTTGTACTGGACACACTCTGAGAGCACCAGCTTTATGGTAAGCTCTCAAAGTGCCAGTTCTAGATTTGAGAGGATCACTTTCTAGTACATGTCATCTCAGAGGTGGTAGTTGCGGTGGATCCAACAAAGATTGAGGCATTACTTTCTTGGGAGCCACCCAGGAGTCTGACAGAGGTATAGAGTTTCCTGGGTTTTTCCAGATACTATCGGAGGTTTGTTCCATATTTCTCCAGAGTTGCGGCATATTTATCAACGTTGATGAAGAAGGGACAACACATTGTGTGGTAAAAGATATGCCAGTGGAGTTTTTAGGATCTGAGGTAGATATTGACTAGTTCCCCCATCTTGAGGATTCTAGAGGAGGGAATTGGGTATGTAGTCTACTGAGACGCATCAGGGACTGGGCTCGGATGTGTCCTGATGCAGGAGCGAGCAGTTATCGCATATGGTTCCCAACAGCTGAGACTGCATGAGCAGAAGTATGCTACCCCTGACCTAGAGTTAGAATCAGTGTTCTTCACCTTGAAGATGTGGTGACATTACTTGATGGGTTAATGTTTTACAGTCTACTATGATCACAAGAGTCTCAGGTATTTATTCTCTTAGAAGGACCAAAACCTGAGGTAGCGGTGTTGGATTGAGTTCCTCCAGGACTATGAATTTGAGATAGTCAATACTCCTAGGAAGGGGAAAATTGTAGAAGATGCACTCAGTAGGAGATCTGGTATATAGCTGCTAGGTGAGGAGATGGAGAAGATGGCTACTTTACAAATATCCTTTGTGGATCGAGATTGAGTAGTTTTCCTCTTTATAGATATCCTTGGTGGATCGAGATAGATCAGATTTTCTTCAATCTCTTATAGTCACTTCCCCACTTATTCAGTGAGTCAGGGAGGCGCAGTGCGAGGAAACTGACTACGAGACTCGACGTACTCATATATCCATAGGATAGGCACCTAATGGATTTTCTAAAGGTGGTGAGTACGTCATCCCCTTCAATGGACGCACCGTGGTACCAGTGTCTCTTCAGGAGGAAGTATTGAGGGGGTTCCAGATATTCCCTCTAGTGGTACATCCAGGAGTGGAAAAGATGTACCAGGATCTCTGACGATAACACTGGTGGCCGAGAATGAAGAAATTAGTAGCAGAGTTTTTCTCGCGGTGCCTCGCTTGTCAGCAAGTGAAGGCGGAGCATCAGGTACTACCAGGCTTATTTCAGCCTTTAGAGGTCCAAGAGTGGAAGTGGGATGGTATATACATAGACTTAGTGATAGTACTTACACGTACATACAGGGGTCATGATTCTATCTGGGTGATCGTCGACCGACTCACCAAGTCATCCCACATCTTACCGATCAGAGAGCAGGGTTCAGTAGAGAGATTGGGATGCCTCTATGTGCAGGAGATTGTGCGGATACATGGACTAACCTCAATGATTTCCTCTGATCATGATGTATGTTTCATATCCTGGCTATAGAAGGGGTTGCAAGAGGCTTTTGGAACACAACTTCATTTGAGCATCGCCTTCCATACCCATATGGATGTCTAGATTGAGCGGACCATTCAGACCCTCGAGTAAATTCTACGTGCTTGCGTCCTCAACTTCGGTCGTAACTGGGAGGATCACTTGCCTTTGGTGGATTTTTTATACAACAACAGCTATCACTCCCCTATTGGGATGGCACCTTTCGAGGAATTGTACGACCAACCTTGTAGATTAGCTCTGTGCTGGACTGGCCCAAGGGAGTCAGCACTCATGGGACCAGATATGGTACAGGCTACCACGGAGAAGGTTTAGATCATCCAGGAGCAAATGAAGATAGCACAGAGCAGGAAGAAGTCTAATGTCGATAGGAGAAGGATACCTCTGGAGTTCGAGGATGGTAACCACATTTTTCTATAGGTCTCACCCCGACGAGGTTTGCGGAGATTTGGTCGGGGTGACAAGTTATCTCTAAGGTTCATCGGACCCTTTCAGGTCCTCAATAGAGTTGGTGAGGTAGACTACCGCGTAACTCTTCCCCCTCAGTTGCACCAGGTGCATGACGTCCTCCATATATCCCAGCTGAGGAGATACATGCACGACCCTTCTAACATCATCGACCATGGAAAGCTAGACATCAACGATGGGGCGACATTTTCAGAGGTTCCAGTAGAGATTGAGGATCTACAGGATCAGGTCCTTTGTGGGTGATCAATACCTCTGGTGCGCATTCGTTGGCAGTACGGCAACCTCAAGGAGAGCACATGGGAGTGGGAGGCTCAGATTCATGCTCAGTACCCCCACTTTTTTCCTAGTTTTCATGATGTGGATTTCAGGAACGCAAATCCCTAAGGTGGGGAGAATGTAAAGACCCATAAATTCCATGTAATTATTTTTATTTACATTGGAATATTAAAAGTCCACGAAAATTGATGTCACGTGATTCCGAGGCCTGTTGTTCCCAGAATAAATTTCTATGAATTTTTTTGGGTACATTCAGAAAACGTGCAAGCGGGTTATTTTGTAACTTTTGAACTGGTGCTTGGAATTGAAATTTGAGGACACTATTGAACTCATAGTGCCGGTATTTAATTCAGGAGACCTTCACCTCAACTCTAGTAGGTCGAGGGTGGAATTTAGTTTTTCACTTTTTCATGGGAGAAGAAAAATAAAAATTATTTAACATTTTTATTTTTATTTTGAAACCTCTTTGTTAGAGTTATGAAGGTAGGGACCACCAAAACTAAGAAACCCCCAATTTAAATCCATAGTGGTGGGGACCACCTGAACCCCTCTTAATGGGGAAAAACATCTCAACTCACTAATTAATTAAATGTGGAAACGTAAATTAATTGTTTGAGTTATTAATTATTTTATGTTGGCTCCTCACTTGATTGTTGGGGAAATGGTTTGAAAGGGAGAGGAGTTGTAAGGGAGAGCTTTTGGAGGATCAAACTCTCCAACAAAGAACACCTCCCAACGAAGAACACCTCCCAACAAAGAATGCCTCTACAACGAAGGATGAAGAACCGACCCCGAGCCCGGATTAGAAGCACCTTGTAGAAGCAACAAGCGCCGACTCTTCAACAACTTCGTCTTCTTCCTCGTGCCTCCTTCTATGGAACCCTCAAGGTAGGGTTTGTTGTATGAATAACCCCTTATGCATTCTTGACGTTCTTCGTGATTCAAGAATTGTTGAGTTGTTTTCTACCGCCCTAATGCAGAGGGTGTGCGCAAAATGAACATGGCCTGACCTCTCCACAACCTTTGTGATTTGTTGTGTTCTTTGTGGTGGAAGAGTATGGCGACTGGTGCCGGAAATTGGCACTAGTGGGACTCGGAAATGACAGCCAGCACCATGACTGTCCGCGAAGACGGTGGCGGTCCAACCGTGCCGCCGAAGAAGAGCTGCGGCCCATCGGCTACGGTGGAGCAAGGGAGGTGGCCAGCACTCTAGTCGGCCATGCGAAGTGGACGGCAGCATGTGTCCCCACCACACGGTGGAACAAGATCTTCTACACGGGGCCGCAGTGGTGAAGGAGGGTAGCCAGCCGAACCAGTCTCCGGTGAAGGCGTGAGTCCAACGGGCCACCACACCACGAGCCCAGTGGGCTGCTGCACTGTGGATCGGGCCAGACCAAGCGGTCCGAGCTGGACCCAGCGGTCCGAGCTGGACCCAGCGGTCCGAGTTGGACCCAGCGGGCCGGGTTGGATCCCATAGGTCGGGTTGACCCTAATTAGGCCTGGTCGGTCCGATCGGTTCGGGCCGAACCCGGGCCAACTTCGACCCTTTTCGCTCTTTCGGACGAATCTTGAGCTATGGGTGTTCGTTTGACAAACTGTCTCCGGTGTCAGAACCAGTAGATCGATAAGGTCCTTTTGGTATACTACACTTGGGTTTTGGATAAAGTTGGGGGTATGGTCGGGTTGGACCGAACACGAATCCAACCGGGCCCTCGGGACAAAAAGGCCAATAACTTACAGACCGAGCGTCTGATTGATGCACCATCTATTGCGTTGAGACCCCTTTTACATGGTGATACTTTGGAATACTTCTTCATGGGACTTCATGGCAGTTGGAGTATCGACCTGTGGCTTGAGGAGAGAACCCTCCCGGAATCAAGCGAGCTTAGTGCGGGAACCCAGTAGCTGGCTGTAACATGAAGAAAGATCATTGATCCTGAGTGGGTCAGCATCTATCGATCTTGTGTGGGTCAGAACATATCAGATCCTATGTGGGTTAGCCCTTAGGGATCCTGTATGGGTCAGCGCATACCGATCATTTTAGGGTCAGCGGGGGTTATTGCCTATCTATCCGGTGTGGATCAGCAGCAGTGCTACTTAATAGAATAAGATGATTTAGCTTATGACTAATCATCTATATTCATGTACTTAAGTTATACCTAGTGTGTGATGAGTCTTTACCTTTGTGGTATACTTCTGTGTGGCATACCTATGTGGTAATTACCTTTGTGGTGATACCTTTTTGGTATTCTTCTGTGTGGCGTACATGTGTGGTACTTACCTTCGTGGTGATACCTTTGTGGTATTCTACTATGTGGCATACCTGTGTGGTACTTACCTTCGTGGTGATACCATTGTGGTATTCCTCGGTGTTGTGTACCTTTGTGGGACTTACCTTCGTGGTAATCTTTCCTTCGTGGAATAGTTGTACTTTGGCTAAGGAGTTGGGCATTGTGTTTCCACATGAATAAGATGGGTAATATTTGATGACATAGGTATATGTATGGGCATATACCTAAGTAGGTTTTTCACTAGTTTACATGCTTTGTGGTTTATCCTTTGTGGATTTTGTGAGACCTTGAGGGTCTCAAGGTCCCTACTGAGTATCGTTATACTCACCCCTGCATAGGTTATGCCCACACCTTGTTGTGTTTGGTGCAGATGACGGACAGCGCTGACTAAGGACAGGAGTACCAGGACTGGAGGTAGCTCGGTGGTGGACCATAGACAAGGCGTACTGCAGATACGACCGTTTGAGAGTTGTACCTACCCTTCAGGTAGGATCCTTGGCGGGTGTTCACCGGAGCTGTTCAGCTTACTTGTACTTTCCAGTTTTCTTGTACTTTCCAATTGGGCTTGTATTCTAGCCCCTTTTACTTACAGTACACACCTTTTTTACTATTCTGTTTACTTGTGTACGTATCTTGTATTGTTCTTGGTTGCGTTAGTTTATAGGTTATAAAGGCAATGTCTTCCTGGTATTGGGGAATAGGCCTTTCAGTGCTAGTCGCCAGCCCCAGGCCTATGAAAGGCGGGCATTGGGTAGTCACGGCATGGGCCCCGGGGGACGGGTTGAGACAACTATAAATGTAAATTTTTAACTTAATAAACTTATTTTCGTTGTATAACTTTATATATGACTTTTGGTCCCACTAGGATGAGATTATGATGTTTATAATATTTTAATTAATAAAATTCAAAGATATCACATTCATGTTTTAAATACTATATCATTTTCAATATAGGGTTACCCAAACGATATATTTGACCATAAATATTCCAATTAATTATAGAATATTTATCTTCATCCTGGAATTTTATTTTTAATTTTTAATGAATAAATATTTTTTAAAAATAATTACACAACGATGATGTAGTAATTATTCTATTAATGAAACAATCAAAAAAATGATATTAAAAATAATAAAATAAATATAATTTTTATTAATTAATGTGATACATGAATTTTATATATTATTAAGACATATTATGGGTGTATTAAACGTTTTGTCTCTATGTTATCTTGTTTTCATGATTTTCTTATAGTCAATATAATGAGTAGTGTCAAAATTGACACTAATGATATTTTATCAACAATAATATTTTATTAAATTGTTTAAAAAAATACAAAATATTTAAAAATAAAACATGATCATAATATTGGTTAAACTATCATAAATTATTAATTTATGGTCCAATTGACATCATATGAGTAAAAAATTACAACCATTTATTATTAAACAATTTGTTATCATAGTTAAAATTAAAATATATTGACTAAGGGTTAATAAAAATGATAAGGTTTAAAATAATAACAAAAGTTTTATAAAATATATTAGTTGATGAAATTAAGAAAAATTATAACATCCAACTTATAATACATGTTCATGATGTGGTATTTGGATAGAAAATTAATTTATTATAATTTAATCTTTTGATAAATTTCCAAAGTTCCCCTCACCTAAAATATAAAAGGGTACATCCTCCTTTACTAATTAACATAAATTTGAGCCTTATATCTCGACCATAACTTACCAATTTATATTATAAAAATTACTAGCCACATTCTAGAGGAGTTTTTATTCTCAAAATACCAACCCTAAAAACCTTTAGAGGTGATCCAAAGGAAATGTTTGGAAGAAGAGGTAATCACTCTAACTAAACACTTTATTTTTTTACTCTTCCCTGCATCATCTAAATCAATTATTTTTACCATAAAATAATTAATTCATTTTCCTAAATATTCTGAAATGTTTTTATGATTTTTAAAACACCATTATAAACCCTCTTTCCTAACAAACAATAAATGAAAGTATCGTTCATGCATATGTACAACTTATTATCTCCAAGTAGCGATACAATTCATTTTTCAACACCATCTTATATGGAAGGGTATTGTGATGGTATTATTTATTATATAACATATTTATAATATAATTATACCTATTTGAGGAAAATATTAGGACTACCTTTTCATCATCCAATCTTTTGAGAAACGATAACATTGCTCATGTGTATTCATAAACTACCATCTCCACGATGCGATGCAATTTGTTTTCACATATAATTCACATGGATGGTAATAAATATAATTTTTATGAACATATATGATATATATAACATAATAATTATTCTATAAATTTTAATTATTATTTAATTTTCTTTCATTATATTCGATGAAAAATGGAATCAATGTTCATGAGTACGTATGGCCTACTGTCTCTATGAACGGTGTAATTCATTTTTTTCATTTCTATTTTATATCAATGATTATAAATATGTATGTATTTATTTTATATTATTTATATACCATGATTAAAAATCTTGAAATTATGACACAAAGTTCGAAGTGTGAGGACCAAGAATTCTGAACCGAAACATGCTTGGAAAACATAGTATTTATCATTCAGAAGAGTAATTTTAATAACAAAATATTAATAAATGAGTGATAAGATGTTATAAATAAAAAATAAATAGTATGATAGATATGTGTTTATGTAATAAATTTATAATAAATTAATATTTATTATATATTAGGTTTTAAATTGAACAAATAAAGGAAAAACATGAAGCAAGGGTTAATTTTACAATCTCATTATTATCTGGGATTGTTTATATATAAGTTTCTATTGGGGGATATTTCAATTCCATTTCCAAGTTTCATAAAAATGTTTTCAAAAATGTATTTAATATTATTGTACAATTTTTTTAAATTCATTTTTACCCATGTTTTTTTTAATGGTTTCAAATGATTTTTTTTGTTGTTTTCCAAAAGAGGTACTTTATGAATTTTACGAAAAAAAGAAGAAAAGAATGTTTTTTTAGCTTATAATACATGAATGGATTTTTTTAAATTTCATGATTTATTATTGTATTTAAGCTTCTTTTACAATATTACAACATTATTTTTAAATAAAAATTTTTCCTTTATAATTGTGCGGCTTTAAAAAAATGTGCTTCCAAACTGGAAAGGATATTTTCCTTAAGAATTATTTCAGGTGATCTTTCAAAATCATTTTCTATATAAGAAAAACATTGTTTTATGTTATTTATTTTTTAATAGGGTATGATCCAAGGATATTGGTCTTATTATTTCTATGACTGGTTTATGTTTATGATGGATTGATTTTTATTAATTCTTGTTCTTTTATATGAGTTATAATAGGATGACATGTGTATGAATCCCATCTCTTTTCATGGGTTCTGATATGATAAATGATTAATAATATTTTTGAACACATGTGTATAGTTTTAATTATGTTACAGGTGGGACCTATATCTCCCTCTAATTCATTGGGTAAAAATTTATATCTCATGATATAGATAGGATTGGAATTGGAAGTGACCCTGGTTCAGTAATACAGGGCTAGAACGAGTATTGAACTTAGTTTAATAAGGGAATTTCTTTATTATGATGGTCTTGGTAGTGATCCTTCAATAATATGTAAATGATTTTATATTCTTATGTGTATTCCACAATTTCATATCTTATGTTATAATCCCATGAATTATGTTCTTTTATTATTTTATAATTAATATATTATGAACTATAATGATGTATAACATTATTCAATATCATGATCCTTTATATACAAGATATAATATTCAAAATTTATGTTCATATTCTTATGTCCTTATGTTTATGTTATCCCCTTGTTTACCCTTACTGAGCATATGAGCTCACCCTTTTCTTATTCTTACTTTCCCCAGGATATGAAGAAAGTTATTAAGTATGATATGTCTAGTTATAAAGTAATAAGCAAGAGAAGATGTATATCTTTTATGTATCAGTGGTTTATGTGTCTAAGTTTCCAAATACACTAAACTTACATGGTTCGGGAATGGTTTTTTATGTTATGTAATGAATATTTTTATATTTAGATTTAAAATATATGTATGAAAAGTACAGGCTATTATAGTTGGTATCAAATAAACGTTTAGTTAAACTTTGGAAACTAGGATGAGAAAATCTTATTAAGAACCGTAAGGATTATTCTAAGTATAGGATACAATCCTAGAGTTTTGGTAACAATATTAAATAACCTATGAAAAAACCTAAGGTCTCCTAAATTGAAATTTTATAAGTAATTTCCTTTTATTATGTGGTTTTCCCACTATTATTAGTGTTTCAAATACTATACTTTTTAGTTTTAGTCAATGGCTAGGACCTAAATTAATTGAGTTAATGTGGAATTGGATGGGAAATACAATGATTTTTCTTATAAGAAACAAAATGTAATGGGAGTTGGAATTCAAGATATTGATGTTATCCCCACACAACTTTCTCAAGCTATGAATCATGCTGGACTTCTGAAATAGAAAAGAAGGGAACAACATTCTATTGAGTCCTTCATTATATCGACCTGACCCCATCACCCTGGAGCTAGTGTCATGATACCATTACATTGGAATAAGATACAAGTAAATTTCATCTCAAATGACGGAATATCTGAGTAGTCTTAGTAAATTAGATACATACATAAGTCTTGTATAACATATGAATACACTAATTACAACATAATTTCTTTAGGATAAATTTATTCCATATTGAATATCATTTCATATATTTCTTAGTACACTTCAGGGTATCCTAGGGAAATGAAACATAACAAAGATAATCTTAAATTCTCAATAAGGGTAAAGTAAAATGGAAGCAATAATGAATCAATGAGAATAGTAAATATGGAAAGGTAATAACATAAGACACATTCCATATAATCAATAAACTAAGAATAAATTGAATAAACAATATGGAGAGGAAATTAAATAAAACCACATGCCATTTAAATAAATGGATAAAGAATAATCAATATGAAAAGGTAAACAATTGAACACACATGCCATGTAATTAATAAAGTCATAATTAAAGTGCATCCATAGATAATGTCAAAGTAATAATCTCATGGATAATAATAATAAATTAGTTCAAAATAAAGGAATTTCTTAATTATTAGACATCATGTATTTGGAACATGAAACACATTACCATAAATATCTATCCTCAAGATAGTTTTGGTCTGGGGGTAGAAACTCGTCCATTTTCCTTAGAAACAAACTTGAAGGGTTTTTCTCCAACAAATTGTTTCACATGAGAATATCGATGCATCGTGGGTCTTACATTAAATAGTACCCAATATATAAGGATTTAAACAACTGATCCCCAACCCATAGGTATTTCATTAACTAGTCCTATAGCTATATAGTGCATGTCTAAAACATTCCTTATATAGTGAAATAATCAGTTTAATTAATGAACAATGTTCCTTATAAAATATTCATATTGAATAACGGACAAGAATATATAAATATTTCCCCATATAATCAAATAACTTTCAAAGTAAACATATTATAAAAAAATTATATACAGTTTAGGTAATAAACATATCCATGATAAATATTATGGATAATTATCATAAATTCAACGTTCAATGGTCATAGGAAATTGAATATTGGGGTCTAAAAGGAATCAAGGTAGTGAATTTCAATACTATACTAGATAAAAGAAATCATAACTAATCCAAAGTAATAATATGGATGGTATCAATACAACATATCCCAAGTTTTGTAAAAATAAAGGGTTATTTTTTTTCATGAATTAAAATACTACAAAAAGAAATTTAAAAACATTCTTGAGAAAAATATATTTTTTATTCTGAAAAAAATTTAAAAGCCCTTTTATTTGAAAATCACTTTTTTAAAAAATATATATATAAAAAATAACCTTTTAAACTTAAAAATTAATCTTTAAAGAAATGATTGTGGGTAAATCCATACAAGTCATTCAGGGTAAAATTAATATCCCTTTTTTAAGGTAAAAGTTTAGAAAAGTGCCTCGTTCAGAAAGTGACAAGAATAAAATTAAAGGATTTATTAAACAATGATTTAATAATTTCCTCTAATGTAAATTCAAGTGTAAAAAATCCCAAACAAAATGAAATTGTGAAGTAAACCCTTGAAAAGACACTAACGTTGATGTGAGAATAAATTAATGAATAGATTATGAGTGTTAAATGTAAATCTAGATAAATCTTGTGTAAATAAAACAATAGATATTAGAAAATAATTACACACATAATCTTATAATATTAATGACAATGAAGAAAAAATATTACCCAATGAAAAATAATTTGGATATGAAATTCTTTACCACTTGGTAATATTTGACACATGTACACTTAGAACAAATAATTAAAATCAAAACTCAAAATACCATTAATATAAAACAATTCATATTATAATATATCCAAATTTTCAGTAGACAAACCACACAAAATAAGTAAGTGGTGAGTATGATATTTATCTCACGGATACAAAAATTTAAATGAAAATCTATTACCATGTGTTTCCTTTTCAGTTGAACATCATTTAACCTCATGTATAGTGGTTTAAATAAGGTTATAAACTTATACCAGAATCATAATTATATTAAAAATATCATATATTATCTTCTAATAATATCGTATTACCCATTTTTTAATAATCTTTCATTATTTTCTCTATTTTGGGTGTTAATTGTCTAGTTTTTTCGTATGTTTTGAAATGTTACTTGTTACTACTAATAATTAGATGATTATTTCACCATATCAATAATTTAAATCGTTATTTAATTATAATATATATTCATTTTATATGTATTTATAATAATCCCTAATATTTTGAGATAAGAAATAAAATGCACCGTTCATAGAGACGGTAGGTTGTACGTACACATGAACGCTACTTTGATTTCTTTTTCATATTAAAAGAATGAAAAGTAAATAATATATATTTATATTATAATTAAATTATCATATATATTTCATATATGTCACGTGTATTAATTAAAACCATCCTTTATTAGTTTTATGTATAGTGTGAATGAATCGCATTGCTTTGAGGAGGTGGTAGTCCACATGTCCACAAACGATGTTATCATATTTACAAAAAATGGAAAGCATAAGGGTATGTATAATATAAAAATTAAATTCAAATAAATACATTATAAATATCATATATACCATATATAAATAGTTTTTCTATCATAATTCCCACCATGAGAGGTGGTAAAGGAAGAACAAACAGTCATCATTTCGTGAGGCGGTTGTCCGTCGTACACTTGAATGGTAAGTTCATTACCCATTAGATGGAAGTGAGTGTAAGTTTAGGTTAAACCCTTGATAAAAAAACATCTCAGTATATTGATTATATTGATGTTATTATTTAATCATGTAATAAGAAAATTTTAGGGGGTTGAGAATGAAAATTAAACTAATGTGATCGTTGAAGAAGGTTACCACATTTTCAGATAACTCCTTTTGGTTTGCAACAAAGGACTTCCTTGGATGGATTTATGACCCAATTTAGGATTTTAGATTGAGGGTTAATATTATTTGGATCTATATGGTATATTTTAATTTATCCAAAGTTACTATAGATGTGTGAGGAAGTGGGAGGGGTGAATGCCTTTTTATAATGGAGGAGGTGTGTCATTCTTGTAAATAAAAAAAGGTAAACACTATTGAGAGGTCTCCCTTACATCATGTGCCTACAATAATGATATAAATTATATAAAAGGTGGTATATAGTCTAAATATTAATATTAAATGGATTTTTTTAAAAGTTTATAGGTCATTTTGGGCCTTATGTTTAAGGTTTAGTTCTTTGTTAAGCTAATTTTTCTCTTAATCATTATAGTTATTTTTAATCACTTTCACTAACCATTTTAGTAAAAAATTAATTTGAAATTATTATATATTATAAATTATGATGATTAAAAATATGGAATCCATTTTTACAAATTCCAATCACATAATTTGTTGTAATTAATTTAAATTTAACCTTAAGGATGGGATGACAAAGTGGGTTTTTAAAGTAAAAATGTTCAAAAGTTTGAGATGTGTTTCTATCCAATTTTATTGAAAATTTGATTCCAATTACCTAAATTGATTTAATTGTTTTATAATTGATATAATGTGACTTTTAAACCAATTTAAAAAATAATTTATCCATATAAATAAATTTGATGAAAATGTATTTTTGAATTAAAATTCAGTATTTTCACTATTCATCAAAAAATAAAATATTTCATAAAAATAAAAAATATTAACCTTAACCTAATTTTTATGTCTAGATTTCAAAAAATGAAGTTTATTTTAACATATAAAATATATAAAACTTCCAAAATGTAGATTTAAAATACAATTATCATTTAAAAGGCAGTAAAACTTTCTTTTGAAAAATATATGTTTTTGTGCATTATATGGGGTTTTATCTAACCTTATGACTATAAAATATATTGGATGAATGTCAGAAAAATTTATAGGATATAATATATATATATATATATGTATATTCTCATAAGTTTGTTAATGTTATTTATAACTACCAATTTAATGGCTAGGTTATATCTTATCAGATTAAATACTCATATTTTAATAATATATTGTTGTTCAATAAAACATGGTCTTGTGTATAATGAAAGATATAAAAAAAGTCATTATTGCATGTAAGTCAATATAACTGGGTGTTTAATGCATTTAAATATATAAAATATATTATAAATATTAAATATACTCTAAATTATTAGGATATTATTTTCTTATGTGTGCTTTGTGTTGCGTGTCATACATGATATCGAATAAAAGGATAATATTTTAGAATTTTAGGGGTGTTAAATTCTCCCCACAATAATTAAATTGCATCCTCTAAATTTAAACTTGAACATTTTAATAAATTTTTTGATATTTCCAATGTTGAAATCCTATATCGAGATAAGGTTTCTTAAAACATCCTCTAGAAAAGAGAGAATGGGAAGTAAAAAGGTCAAATGGACTAACATATAACTAGGTTTCAATGTAGGAGAACATTCATGGAAAGTGAAAATATAGACTTGGAGGAAAATTCTAAATAATTCTAGGTAGAGATTGAGGTCATCAATCACAAACAATTTATTGATAAATGGACAGTTTAGAGTCTTAAATTCATAAATTTTTTATGATCATCTATTCAAGAAAAAATAAGGTATTATGAAAACACATTTTTTTTATCATTTTCCTAATATTGAGTAATTATTTCACTACCTAATAATATAAGGTAAAATTATTACATGGAATATTTATATTTTATAAACATAATTTTCATCCTTTTTTGTGATTTTATCAATTTCCAATTCATAGATTACTTTTAGAAATGGATATCCAAAAATTAACTTTGATACCTAAAGCACTAAAATAAATTTTTAACGGATCTTAATACCCATAAGAAAAGTCATTATATTTGCCTCTAACAATTTTCCAAAACTAATATGGTAAAGTCTTCAATCTCTAAAACTAAATTTAACACTGATGTTTTATCATTAATATTTATTAGCCAAATTGTTTAGCTAAAAGTAATGACATATTAACTAGGAAATGATTTAATCCAGTGTTAGGTGAAAAACCCTTATCATCCATTGGTCATGGGTTCAATCCCCACCACCTTATAGATTATCCTTATTATAAAACAAATAATTCAAAAAAAATATGATTTAAATCCTTGAAATTTAATAATTAAATAGACTTTTTACTAAGGTTTTCAATACAACACTAATATATAAATACTTCATACATTTATTTCCACATAGGTCCTTCATTGGTATAGGGTTTATCCTTTATAAGAGGGAATTTACTGGGGTAATACCTAGGTTCTCTACAGTAAATGAAATGAACTATAAATGTATCCTTAGGATGAGTTTTTTTTCATTACACCATACTCTTCATTTTTCCTCATTAGTTATTTGATTTTTGTTCTTCTTTCCCACACATAAAGCATTTATCTATTCTGTTGAGACACTTTCCTATATGCCTCCTTCGACATTTATTGCAAGATAATAATCAAACCTTCTTCTCTCCATGGTGTCCACTACTTGATCTCTTAAAAACTCTATCCTTATCTTCTTTGGTGATTTTATAAGTTAGTTAATGTATACATTTTTAATCATATTTTGGGAAAAAAATGGGATAAACATAAAATATTTTATTCCTATCAACATTATTTTTGGTTGATCATTATCACTATATTTTCCTTAATGTTCAATGTAAACGTGGCTCCTCCAGGGTCCATCCATTGACTGAAACCAAAAAGCATAGTGTGAGTGTAAGAGCCCAACCCCAGAATACCTAGAGTCGATGCCTTAAAACATGATGTGTATGTTTTAAAAAAAATCATACATTGATATTTTACACATCATGTCCCATATAAGGAATTGATTCAGTTCAGGTTCTGGGAAACCGGCCTCTTCTGACATGCTTCTTCTACTAAAAATTGATACCGGAAAAATATTATTTGAAAACGCAGGGTGAGAATTCAAATTCATAATAAGGGGTTTTAAAAATAACATAATATACCAATTATAACTTTTCAAAACAATCCTTAAAATTTTCCATTAAACATTTTTTTAAGAAATTTGTAACACATGTATCATATCATAACAATTCTATAATAATTAAAAGAGAACAATTCAAAGCATACTAACAGAATTATAAGAAAACATGATTCAATTATAGGCATTATCATTCAGAGTAATAAGTAAAAGACATTCCAGCTTTAATAGATAATACATGTGAAAATGAAATTGAAAATTTTATAAAATAGAAAAATACATGATCAGAGTTGCACATAATAATAATAACTTCAGTTTCTTTCACTGCTACTGTAATCCATAACTGGCTAATAAAATCTCTGAGTGCTTAATAAATTTCATGCCATAAGCATTTAAATCTTATGATACTCAAAAGTACATGATCTTAACCATAGATATTATACTAGTAAAATATCCCCTTGGTTAATTAATTATCATAAACATAGTGAGGGAATGTATAATTCCAGACCCTATCAAGACCTCATGTCAAGACCTGAAATGTCAATGGCCTTGTGACATGACCTGATTGTCCCATGAGAACTATTGATGCATCGAGGGGATGTAGTGGTCCCCACCCACCGCTGCAAGTAGAAATCAATCTTTATACATAGATTCAACACAAGAGAAATATGACTTTACATTATCCGTATAGAATAGAGGATACAGATTCATCAATATTTCCACAGTCAAAACAACATTCAAAATAAATACCGTATGTAAAATGGTATATGGATTAGACAATAATAATATCCATGATATGAAAATATTTAAATTTAAGTGGAATATAATATCAATTGAAAAGTAATCTAAAATGGTCTGTGGCGTCCCGCCTTTTTATAACATAACGTTTCATTACATTTTACAAACAGAGGATATTTAAAGTCTAGTGTCTTGGAAATCAGGGACATAAAACATGAAAACAACATAAAACATTCTTCAAATAAACTTTTAAGGATTCATCATATTTTCATCCTATGTTCAATTATTTCATCTCATATCCTGGAGACATACATCAAAGTAAAGGGTGAGCAGAAGTCCCAGTAAGGGTAAACAAGGGAACAGTTTACTTGTTATATCAATAAGAACTTGAATAAAAACACAAAGACATGAGCAATGGAAGTATAGGCATATCATAGATAAAATAACTTTAAACATAACATGAATATGTGGCTACAACATTTAACATATAAAATCATTAAAATATCACCAAGGTCTATCCCCAAGGTGTCATTTAAAATTACCAAGGTTATTCACCAAGGTATCCTTAAAATTGTAATCCCTGGAGATTACATCATTACCCAATTCATTGGAGCGCTATCAGGGCGCACCCTTAAATTTGTCTTTATTATCATGTGATACACATATATCATCATCAAACATTTCATAAATAACCCATATAGAATAAAATAAATGGTTTTCATTTCATAAACATAACGTTTTAAAAACTGCTTTTAAGACATGGTTTTTGTGTCATTTTAGACCCACGAAAAAGGAAAAGTGGGTTTCATGTATGTAAATCATAGAATTAAAATAGAAAATTTTGATATATATTTTAATACCCCTATATAAGAAAGATCTTTGAGTATTCACTTAATAAAATAAAAGGATTTGAGAAAAAGAGAAAGACATTTTGAGACAAAAATTCTGCAGCATAACGGCTATGTTACAGGGTTTTAGAAAACATTGAAACGAGAGGGGAAAAGAATAAACCACTCATAAATATTTAATAATACAATATGTGTACTGAATAAGATCATGGTATGTGTATTTTAATGTCATACCACATGGAAAGGAAACATGGAAGAAAAGAGAAGATGTGATTCCTTTTACGAGAAATTCGGCAGCCTAACGGCGTCACTTAAAAATTCAGAAAACAAATTGACGAGAGAAGAAAGGGTCTCTAATAATTTGGAAATAAAATGGACAGTAATAAGAACATATAAGAACATACCCTCAATATAAAGAGTTGAAAACTAGAAGACACAACATAAAAAAGTCATGCCTTAAAAGAGGAGGGTGAAACAATCCATTACCTTGAAAAGAAACTTTGAAAGCTTGAAGGTTGGGACCTTGGGAGGCTTGAGGGAACCTTGGGAGGACTCCTTGGGAGGTAAGGAGATCAGAACTTAGTTTAGGAGGATTTTGGAATAAAAATGATGAGATAATGGCTTGGTATTTATAGGGAAAGTGAGGGGACAAGGCATTAATGGCCAAGGGACACCTCATCGGTGGTATTGGCCAAAACTATGGGATATCCAAAATATCTCCTCATGGTATTCATCACTTGGGACACCTCATACCATATCTTACTATTCACAAGTAGACCAGAAATATTTAATAATTATTACATCCTTAATGATGTCATTAAACACCCGAAACTCAAAATTGAAATTTCACTAATCACTGAAAATTCAACTTTTTCAGAAAAATCCCAAAAAATTACCTTAACCTAATATCGATGCTCTAAAATCAAAAAATAACTCCATTTTAAAAAAATAATTTTTTAAATATTTTTAATTTAATTTTTAAATAGAAAAGACTATTCACCCGAAAAAACTAATACTTAACTAATAATTTCTGAAACAGTTATTTACCTATTTTATTGAATCACATTACTTAATCAAGGTGTCTAAATTATATTAATACTTTCTTAAGTGAGTTTACTTAATCCATTTGGTCACATTACTAATCATAAGCGTAAAATCACTATTCATAGTTTACTATTCACCAAAAAATAAGTTGATCTTATTAGACTCCAAATTTCTTACTGAACACATTTGCAGTAGACCATTTTTTAAAAATCATTACACATCATTAATTATTTAAGGTTTACATAAATATTTTAAAATATCATTTTTTTCAAAAATTCATCCATAAGATACATCCTATATTTATCCGAACATCTGAAAATTCAAAAACTTCACTATAAGAAGAAATCACAAATTTATTATCTAAAAGGATTACACAAAGTATCTATGGTCTCCTTACATAGCCCCTTATAACCCCAGCATAGGACCTAAGTGTAAGGTGGGATAAGGTGAGAGAGTCTGAGGGCGGCTCGGCCAACATTCCACGAGTAGTGATTTCTATAAACTTGAACTTCTCCCAAAGGTGATTCTATTCCAGCTTCACACGATGAAGTTTAGCTTGGGTTTGGTCCAGAGAAAAGCCCAGGGGTGCTACCTCCTTCCCCAGTTCCTTCATATGGGATTCAATCGGCCCAAGACTACTGGATGAGGCCATCGTATCTTCTTTCTGTATTAATTAACCAAGGTCACTTGTTTTTATAGACAATAATTGCAACATAAAGTTTAGTTTCCAATGTTCATATTGACCAACGGCTATATAACAATTGAAACTCAATGGTATTATTTTAATTATACTCATTTCATTAAATGAAATAGTTTCACTGAGTATAAAATAAAATAACACACAAAAATAGGAAACAAAAAATTATTAAAAGGTTCAGGTCGTTACATTCTTCCCCCCTTAAGATATTTCATCCCTAAAATTTGAACTCGTACCCTCATAAGAGAAAAGGTGTGGGTACTTCTTCCTTATAGACTCATCTAGTTCCCACGTGGCTTCTTCGTATTTTTGGTTTCTCTACAACACCTTAAAAAGGTGGGTAGTCTTATTACGTAGAACCTTGTCTCTACGATCCAAGATCTCCACCGGCTGCTCCTCATAAGAGATGTCATGTTCCAGTTGTACCACCTCTGGGTTCAGTACATGTGAAGGGTCGGGTATTTACTTCCTCAAGAGGGATACGTGGAAGACATGATGAACTTGTTTTAGATTTGGAGGAAGTGAATGTCGATAGGCCACTGCTCCCACACGATCAAGGATTTCATAGGGTCCAATGTACCTAGGGTTGAGCTTCCCTTTCCTCCCAAACCTCATGACCCTCTTCCAAGGTGATGTTCGAAGAAAGACCTTATCACCCACTTCAAACTCCAAGTCCCTTCGATGGTTGTCGACATAGATCTTTTGCCGACTCTGAGTATCCTTAATGTGTTGTTGGATGGCATGGACTTTTTCAGTCATCTCTTGGACAAGATCAAGCCCAAGAAGCTTTCTCTCAACAGCTTCATCCCAACAAGTAGGTGTTCTACATCGCTTCCCATATAGAGTTTCAGAGGGTGCCATTTGAATGCTCGAGTGGAAGTTGTTGTTGTAAGAGAACTCAACTAAAGGGAGATGTTGATCCCATCGACCTTTAAATTCCATTGATCATGTTCTCAGCATGTCCTCGAGTGTTTGAATAGTCTTTTCAGATTGGCCATCAGTTTGGGGGTGACAGGCCGTACTGAAATTCTATTCAATTCTCAGATCATGTTGAAGACTTCTCCAAAATTTTGATGTGAACCTTGGATCATGATCAGATACGATAGAAAGTGGAACTGCATGTAGCCTTACCACTTCCTTTACGTAAATCCTGGAAAGTTGATCAAGAGAGAAATCTTCCTGAATAGAGATAAAATAGGAAGTCTTGGTGAGACGGTCCACAATAACCCATATCGCATTGTTTCCTTTGGAATTTCTCAGGAGACCAGTGACGAAGTCTATTGTGATATTGTCCCACTTCCATGCTGGTATGGGTAGTGGTTGTAATACCCCTTTAGGAAGTTGTCGCTCTGCCTTCACTTGCTGACATACTTGGCACCTTCAAGTGTATTCACCAATCTCCCTCTTCATATTATCCCACCAAAAATGATCATGAAGGTCCCTGTACATTTTTGTGCTTCTAGGATGTATAGAGAAGGTAGATCTATGAGCTTCATCCATCAGCTCCTTCTTTATTTTTAGAATAGATGTAACACAGTCTTATACAAAATCTCAATACACCTTCTTGATCAATATTGAACTCAGGAAACTTTTCATCCTGTATGGCCTCAAACTTCTCTTGTAACAAAGGATCTTCTTTCTGAGCTTTCTTGATCGTCTATATTAATGATGGTTGAGAAATAATTTGGTTTAGGGTTTATGATGTCCCTTCCCTTATAATTCCCATGTCCATCTTTACTAGGTCATTGATCAAAGGATCCTTTTGAATCCTTATCATGGAAAGAACAACTGGGTCTTTCTAGCTTAATGCATCAGCAACATTTTTTTCTCTTCCAGGGTGATAATGGATTGAACAATCATAGTCTTTAAGAAGTTCCAACAAACTCCTTTGTCTCATGTTCAATTCCTTTTGTGTGAAAATATACTTCAAACTATGATGGTCTGTATATATGTCACATTTCTCCCCATAAAGATAGTGCCTCCATATCTTCAGAGCTAAAACGACCGTAGCTAGCTCCAGATCCTTAGTAGGATAATTCTGCTCATGAATCGTCAACTGTCAAGATGCATAAGCAATGACCTTATCATTTTGCATGAAAACACACCCAAGCCCTTTCATAGATTCATCTCTAAAAATAACAAATCCTTCTCCACTTGAGGGTAGAGTTAACACGGGTACAGTAACAAATCTATTCTTCATCTCTTGGAAACCTTCCTCACACTCTTTCGTCCAGATGAACTTGACCCCTTTTCGAGTTAAATTGGTTAATGGATTAGAAAGTCGTGAAAATTTTTTCACAAACCTCCTATAATATCCTGCTAATAGAAGAAAACTACGAATCGCAGTTTTTGTTATAGGCTGAGGCCACTCCTCTACAACTTTTTTCTTTGCAGGTTCAACTATGATTCCTTCATTGGTAACAATGTTCCCCAAGAAAGAAACTTGTTGTAACCAGAATTCATATTTACTAATCTTTCCAAAAAGTCTCTCCTTCTGTAGAGTTTGAAAAATAACCCTTAGATGATCCTCATGCTCCTCATGACTTTTGGAATATATCATAATATCATCAATAAAAACTACCACAAAGTTATCAAGGTAGTATTTAAAGACTCTATTCATCAAATCCATAAAAATAGCAGGTGTATTAGTTAGTTCAAAGGGAATAACAACAAACTCATAATGCACATATCTTGATCGGAAGGCAGTTTTTGGAATATCTTTTTTCTTCACCCTCAATTGATGATAACCAGAAAGAAGATCAGTCTTAGAGAAAAATTGAGCCCCATGAAGTTGGTCAAATAAGTCATATATTCTTCGAAGAGGGTATTTGTTCTTCACTGTGATCCCATTCAGTTCTCTATAATCAATGCATAAACGCATCGATCCATCCTTCTTCTTCACGAATGGAACTGGTGCTCCCCAAGGAGATACACTCGGTCGAATAAACCCCTTCTCCAAAAGATCTTGGAGTTGTTTCTTTAATTCCTCGAGCTCCACATTTTCCATCCTATATGGGTTCTTTGATATCGGATGATATCCAGGTATGAGTTCAATGGATAACTCTACCTCTCTTTCTGGGGGAGGTTTGGGTAACTCCTTAGGAAATAAGTCAACGTATTCCTGGATGATGGGGAAACTTTCTATCCTTAAACTCTCACCCCCTTCTTCTTCTTCACCGATCAAATCCATAAAGAAGGATATAGGAGGTTCTTCTAGACACTGATCAAGTTGAGATATATCTCCTTGGAAGATAACTGTAGGTTTTCCATTCAAGACTACTGATATTTCCTTGCTTTTGTAATTGATCCTAGCATTGTACTTTGAGAGCCAGTCCATCTCGAGTATAATGTTGAATTAAAGCATGGGAATGACTACTAAATTTGAGATAATATTATGCTCACTAAAGTAAATACCATTGTTTCAAAACACTTAAGATGCTTGGATAATACCACCAGGAGTCTTGAATGATAACTTTACTTTTAGTAAATCGGGGGTTGAATCTAAATTCTTTTCAAACTTGGAGGATATAAAGGAATGTGTAGAAATATAATCAAATAGATTATTTTCTAGATGTGAGAGGACAACAATAGTACCTACTACCACATCATTTGGAGCTTCAACTTCTGTGGTCGTGATAGCAAAAGCACGCCCCTAATCCCTTGGCCTTTACTGAGGCTGATGGTGGTTCCCCTCCACTGCTCTCGGATTTGGGCAGTGATTGGAAAAGTACCCACATTGTCCACACATAATGCACTGGACATCAGGTAGGGCATGCACCATCTTTCCCTTGTCGTTTGTGTTTTGAAGCTGAGGTTTCACCTCAGCATGACAATTCCTCGCAATATGGCCATCTCCTCCACACTTGTAGCATCTCCCGCTCCTGAGCAGGCAGTCCCCTGAATGCTTCTTCCCACATTTATTACACATGAGAAGTTTCACTTGCTTTCCTCCTCTTCCTTGATCAAAAGTCTTCCCTAAGCTGGGCTCCAACGATCTCTTCTTTTCATTTTATTTATGAGACCAATGTGTCTCACCAAACTCTAGCTCAACTTTCATTGCACTCCGCACAATCTCCTCATAGCTATCATAGTCTCGGTTGGCTAGATTTTTCCGCAGGTGAGGTCTCAAACCACATAAGAATCTCTCAACCTTACCATTTGGATCTATAACAAAGCTAGAGGTATATCGTGAAAGTCGGGTGAAGTTCATCTCATAGCTTCTGACAGATTTGTTCTCCTTCTACTTCAGCTCAAGAAACTCCTTATCCATTCTTGTTCTCATGGAACGAGGGAAATACTTACTAAAAAAGATCCCTCTAAACTCTTCCCATTCCATAGCATCAACTTCCACTCATTTCCTCGTGTTTTTGATCAGTCCCCACCACTGATCAGCTTCTCCTTCTAAATGATAGACAGCCAGGGTGACCTTCTCTTGCTCTAAACAATGGAGCACAAAAAATATCTTCTCAATGGAGCTGATCCATTTCTAAACAATCAATGGGTCAGTCGATCCACTAAAGTTTGGTGGTCGTTGACGCATAAAGGACTCAACAAAATGTTTTTCCCTTCACGGTGAGATCGGTCTCATAGATTTATTCAAGTTATTTCCCATAACTTGAGTCATTTGGTTCATCATTCTCATGAAGGTTTCCATTCCGGCTTCTATCAGAGGGAAGTCATCACATGGTGCATTGTGGTCACCATTTGCATGGTTCCTCATATTTCCCGCCATTTTCTAAAAGAAAAGAAAAAACCTTAGTGATAAACTTGTTTCATTTACGAATCTTTTAACTAATACTTCATGCTTTGACAATTACATTTCTCTATAATTCCTTCATAATGATTCATAAAAAGCTTGTGATTAACCAAACATGTCCCCCGGGAGTGTTGTAACCAAGAGTGCAACAATTATCACTATCGTGCACCAGTTCCCGTTTGAGTCTAGCTCAAAGAGGTGTTTTCAGGTTTTACCCTTTGTACATCTGTGCCAGAGCCGCCTCTACCTACTCGTCTCCATACAGGGATGTATTTATTTGATAAACCACTTACCCAATACTGACCAAAATACCAGGAAGTTTTCCTATATTTAAACTTTTCTATATGATTCTTCCTAAAGTTTTCAAATCCTAATTCCCATAAATAACTAAACAATCCTTTTATACCAATTGTGGCATCCTTCCTTTTTATAACATAACTTTTCATTACATTTTACAAGCAGAAGATCTTTAAAGTCTAGTGTCTTGGAAATCAGGGATATAAAACATGAAAACAACATAAACAATTCATCTAATCCACTTTTAAGGATTTATAATATGTTCATCCTATGTTCAATTATTGTGTCTGATATCCTGGAGACATACATCAAAGTAAAGGGTGAGCAGAAGGCCCAGTAAGGGAAAATAAGGGAATAGTTTACTTGTTATATCAATAAGAACTTAAATAAAAACACAAAGACATGAGAAATGGAAGTATAGGAATATCATAGATAAAAGAACTTGAAACATAACTTGAAGATGTGGCTAAAACATTTAACTTATAAAATCATGAACATATCACCAACTTCCATCCCTAAGGTGCCATTTAAAATTATCAAGGTTATTCACCAAGGTATCGTTAAAATTGTAATCCCTAGATATTACATCATTACCCAATGCATTGGAGAGCTATTAGGGAGCACCCTTAAATTTGTCTTTATTATCATGTGATCCACATATATAATCATCAAAAATTTCATAAATAATCCATATAGCAAAAAATAAATGGGTTTCATTTCATAATCATGACATTTTAAAACATGCTTTTAAGACATGGTTTTAATGTCATTTTGGACCCACGAAAAAGGAAAGAGGGTTTCGTGTATGTAAATCACATAATTAAAATAGAAAATTTTGATATATATGTGAATACCCTTCTAGAAGAAATATCTTTGAGTATTCACTTAAAAAATAAAAGAATTTTAGAAAAAGAGAGAGACATTTTGAGACGAAAATTATGTAGCATAACGGCTATGTTACAGGGTTTTAGAAAACCTTGAAAAGAGAGGGGTCAAGAATCAACCACTAATAAATATTTCATAATACAGTATTTTTACTTAATAATATCATGGTATGCTTATTTTAATGGCATACCACATGGAAAGGAAACATGGAAGAAAAGAGAAGACGTGATTCCTTTTACGAGAAATTCAGCAGCCTAACAGCGTTACTTAAAAATTCATAAAACAAATTGATGAGTGAAGAAAGGGTATCTCATAATTTGGGAATAAAATGGACAGTAATAATAACATATAATAACATACCCTCAACATAAAGATATGGAAACTAGAATACACGACATAAAGAAAGTCATGCCTTAAAAGAGGAGGGTGAAAGAATCCCTTACCTTGAAAAGAAACTTCAAAAGCTTGAAGGTCGGGACCTTGGGAGGCTTGAGGGAACCTTGGGAGGACTCCTTGGGAGGTAAGGAGACCAGAACATCGTTGAGGAGGATTTTGGAATGAAAAAGATGAGAGAATGGCTTGGTATTTATAGGGAAAGTGAGGGGACAAGGCATTAATGGCCAAGGGACACCTCATCGGTTGTATTGGCCAAAACTATGGGCTATCCAAACTATATCCTCATGGTATTGGCCAATTGGGACACCTAATCCCTTATATTACTATTCATAAGTCAACCATAAAAATTTTATAATTATTACATCCTTAATGATGTCATTAAACACCTGAAACTCAAAACTGAAATTTCACTATCCATTGAAAATTCAACTTTTTCAGAAAAATCCCAAAAAATTACCTTAACCTAATATCGATTCTATGAAATCAAAAATGAACTCCATTTTATAAAAATATTTTTTTAAATATTTTTAATTTAATTTTTAAATAAAAAACACTATTCACCCGAAATAACTAATACTTAACTAATAATTTCTCAAATATTTATTTACCGATTTTATTGAATCACATTACTTAATCAAGGTGTCTAAATTATATTAATACTTTCTTAAGTGAGGTTACTTAATCCATTTGGTCACATTATTAATCATAAGTGCAAAATCACTATTCATAATTTACTAGTCACCAAAAAATAAGTTGATCTTATTAGACTCCAAATTTCTTACTGAACACATTTGCAGAAGACTATTTTTTGAAAATCGTTACACATCATTAATTATTTAAGGTTTGTATAAATATTTTAAAATATCCTTTTTTTTCAAAAATGCATCCATAAGATATATCATATATTTATCCTGACGTTTGAAAATTCACAAACTTCACCATAAGAAGAAATCGCAAATTTATTTATCTCAAATGATTACACAAAGTAGCTACGGTATCCTTACATAGCCCCTTATAACCCCAGCATAGGACCTAAGTGTAAAGTGTGCTAAGGTGAGAGAGTCCAGGGGCGGCTTGGCCAACATTGCACGAGTAGTGATTTCTATAAACTTGAACCTCTCTCGAAGGCGATTCTGTTACAGATTCACATGATGAAGTTTGTCTTGGGTTTGTTCCAGAGAAAAGCCCAGTGGTGCTACCTTCTTCCCCAGTTCCGTCAGATGGGCTTCAATCGGCCCGAGACTACTAGATGAGGCCATCGTATCTTCTTTCAGTATTAATTAACCAAGTTCACTTGTTTTTATAGATAATAATCGAAACATAGAGTTTAGTTTCCAATGTTCATATTGACCAATGGTCATATAACAATTGAAACCCACCGGTCTTATTTTAATTATACTCATTTCATTAAATGAAATAGTTTCGTTGAGTATAAAATAAAATAACACACAAAATAGGAAACAAAAATTTATTAAAAATATTCGAGTTGTTACATGGTCAGTATGTATTCCACATAAGAAAGAGTAAGTGCATAATACTAAGTAAGTCATAATAAAGTGAAAATTGTGACAAAGCTCATTACCACGTTGTAATCAATTGAGTCATGTGACCAACAATTAATAACCACCAAATGAATCACAGAATACCATGAATATAAATAGAATCATGATAATATAAATTAAATGGAAGTACACCTATACCATATATAAGAAATAAGAGGTGGACAATGGAAATCCCACATAATTTAAAGTGAGATGAGAAAAACCCTTACAAACATTTCGGCATGGTAACGAGTGTTCTTGCGAGGGATTAATGAGAGGAAAAGGGGTATCCCATTATTTATATATCCTAAGGGCAGTATGGGGGAGGTTCTAAAACATACCCCATCATTAGGTAATAAAAATAAAAGAGAACAACATATGGGAGATTCTTGAACATAAGTGAGAGAGAGGATCCCTTACCACTTTGTAATCAATCGATTCAAATGCCCCAAAATTAATAATATTAAAATGATATACTGAATACCTTGAAAATAAATATATTCATGATATGTTATATCAATGGGAAATATATATACATCATACACAAGTATTAGTAGTGAATATGGAAAATCTCACAAAAATGGAAGTGAGATGAAGAAACCCTTACATTCATAATACTTTGTGAACTCAAAATCCAGAAGACTTAGGATCGACATAAGAGAAGATTTTAAATAAACCATAAGGTTATGTATATATATATATATATGAGTATACATATATATGTATATACCCTCAAAACAACAAAAAACAAGACAAAATATCCCTAACCTTGGTTTGAGGAGGAGGAGAGGCACGATAAAGGCTTGGAGGATCTTGAAGGAGGCGCTGGAGGAAGGAGAACCCGTAGGGTTCAGGTTACAAAAGTAATATATTTATAAAATATAAATAATATATTTTTAATTCTATTTTCATGGAAAAATTGAGGTCTATTCATTATATAAAAAAACTGGGGGAGTCAGTCTTTGTGGAAAGTGAGGAAAAGGAGGCCTCGAATGGCGATGGTAGGAGTCACGGGTGTGGAAAATGGTGAAATTAGGATGAAAACCTTCTGGCTTGGTGCATGTGGGAGAAAGAATAATGTGACTTAGAAAGAGATGAACCAGAAAATGAATGGATGGCTAGGATTGGATATGGCCTTGATCTGACGATCGGGGATGAGTCATTGGTTTTGAAAATGAAGAATGGTTGATATTTGATCATGAACATGATCAAATGGCTATGGAGTGATGTGGAGTTTTAAAAAGAAATAATGGTCAAGATTAGATCTATGATGGATTGGACAGCACACAAAAATGAAGAGATATACCGCAGCCTCTGAAGATTGAGACCCGAATCAAATCAGATGGCCCAGATCGCACGTAGTGAGATATGACGTCATGAATTCAATTCCAGATGATTTCCTTTGTCCCACATCAAAACGGAGGGATATTTCATGGCCCTTTATAATCCCAGGACTCTTGGAATAGGCTCAGAATACTACCTCCCCCTCCCAATAACGCCCCGTACCGGATTCTGCGAGCGTGCTCTACATCCACCCTTGTCCTCGTGCCTCCTCACATGGTGGCCTGCTTAGATCCCCTTGCACGTTCTCTTGCATGCACACTTTCCCACAGGACAGCCAATACAGAGGCTAAGGGCCAGGCTTGGCCACCTAGTGTGTGCTGCCTCCCTTGGCCTGGCTAGAGGGCTGGCCCTTGTGAATATATTTTTTGTTAACTATAACACTAAGTTTCCTTATAGATATATAGGTGTTTTTAAAAAAATCCCTTAGTTTTATATACACTAAAGTTTTAAAACACCAAGTTATAAATTAAAATTTAATACATCTATATGAAAACTTAATACTAGTATTATAAAAATCAATGAAATAGTTTATTTAAACCTTATTTAAGCATTAAGAATGAAAACATTTAAAATATATTTGAAATATTTGAAAGGTGTTTGAAATACTCATCTCATTTTAAATTCACACTAAGTGTAGCTCAAAATATTAAACCATTGTTCTTGTAAAGTTCATAATAAGTGGTTATATTATTATTTCAATTCATAACTTAGATATTTTGGAAAACTAAATTACACTTAGATATTTTTAATTAATCCACCAAAAAGTAAAACGGCTATAATTATAGCCGTAAAAACTCAACGGTCACCTAAAAAGAAAAAGTTATATTAAGGACTTATAAAAACCATGCTTTAGAGTGTTCTATATTCAATAAAACTTTCTGAAAATGGTGGTTATTATACCATTGATGCTTAGTACAGTTTTTGTGATTCTGGCCATAATGTTTTTCATTATGACCAACCCGAAGGATATTCACTACCTACTGGGTCAAAATTTTGTGTTTGGTGGTCTCCTAGTGGCTCTTATTGGGATTTTAATAGGTATTTTTTGTTATTATGGTTTTCTTTTGTTCTTTCTATAATGTAAACACTTCTTTGTTTAATTAAATAAAATGCCTTTGCATTTAATTTGTAAGTTTTGTTCAGATAACATGAAAATTTAATAAAATAAAACCATAATATTTTTATTACATGAGAAATAAGTTTTGGGATGTTACATTATTCCCCCTACAAAGAATTGCGTCCTCGCAATTCATTTAAAATAATTGGGAAAAAATAAACTCCCTGACATTCTTCACTACATCCTCTATCATGGTGGATCCTCACATGTGGCCATCTGAACACCCAAATTGGTTTTCTATTCATCATCTTCCCTGGCATAGGAACACCTTGGACAGTAAGGGTTAGACTCATACAGTGTACACTCGGGCTTCCAGAGGGAGGTTCCAATGGTAGAGAGTTCAAAGATGTCCGAATGGACAAACTCTCTAAGAATCTGTCTGGTCATCTCTTGTATGAGAATGTCAATGTCATAGATGTGGTCATACAAACTGAAGCTCATGATTTGGTGCATGTAGGTTGTGTGAATGATCCCCTCCAAGGAAGCCTCTTAAAACCTTATCCTCTCTGTGAAGTTTCAGGATAGTGTGAAGCATAGTAAAATACCTTCATGGTACTTTCCCCTTCATCTATACTCAGCAAGTTGAGCAGTGGATATGTGGTGGTAGATATAGGCATTCCCTTGGTAGGAGCAAAGAATTTTTGGACTATTTTATACCTTGTAAAGATTTTTGCATTTTCTTCGCAGTTCTTTTAAGGGAAGGTATTATTCTGCATAGGTTCTGACCAAAATTGCATCTAGTACCTCAACGGGAAGAGATAATATATGGGTTTGTTCTTCCATCTGAAAATTAAAAAAAATCATGAGATTCCAATCAGTGAAATTCATTCAAAATAATAAACTCTGAAGAGATAGAGGAAAGAGTAAACAACAAGTTGTATTTTCATAATATAACTGGTACACAACACCCAAGACTAATGGTTTCCCCAGTTCCCAGTTACATGAATCCCCAAAACAATTTCAAAACTCTCGATCTCCCTGAACCAAATGCAACCTGAGCAGTCTGGTTCAATCTTTTGGGTACACATATAGTGTCTCCAGTGTGAGACATGAGGGGTGTATAGCCGGGAGACATCAGTATGTACTTGATTTCTGTACATAGAACTGAAATATTCAATTTCAAGGTTTTAAAAATCCATTACTTGACAATAATATCCATAGTACAAGATTTTTCACATAAATGCAGGGCAGAGTTCACCCACTACTGCAACTTCTTGGAAATCCATAAGGGACTAGATGCCTTCTGCTATGTTGAATCATCTAAAATTTCACTAGAATTACATTCCCCAATGTTTGTAGGAAGAAAATTTGGTTTTCATTATAAAGAGGTAGTTCAAACCTGCTCCTCGGTGGAGTTGAAGTACATGGGGAGAGTTTGACACGTCACAAAGGTGTTTTCATGTCATATGAATGTGTCTATAGTTTACGAAGTTTTCATGGCTTGTTGTGGAAACTATAGTTTCTAGGGCCTCAATAGGAAGAGACAAAAGATTGGTGTTTTAATTTTCCATCTGAAAATTAATAAAACACCACACTTAGTAAATCTTAAGTAAATTTTTCTTTATTTATTTCTGGTTTTCCATAGTTATCTAAACTGAATCCTCTGATACCAACTGTGAGAGCCCAACCCCAAAATACCTAGAGTTGATGCCTTAAAACATGATGTGTAAGTTTTACAAAAAAAAATCATGCATTGATATTATACACATCATGTCCCATACATAGGATCTATTTGGTTTAGGTTCTGAGAGACCAGCCTCTTCTGACATTCTTCTTCAGCTAAAAACTGATACCTGAAAATTTTTATTTAAAAACGTAGGGTGAGCATTTGAATGCCCAGTAAGGTGTTTTAAAAATAACATAATATACCAGTTATAGCTTTTTAAAGCATTCTATAAAATTTTCCATAAAAACTTTTCTTATGAAATGTTGTAACATATGTATCATATCATAAAAATTGTCTAATAATTAAAATAGCACAATTCAAAGAATACTAATAGAATTAAAAGGAAAAATGATTCAATTATCGGCATGATCATTTAGAGTAATATGTAAAAGACATTATATCTTTAATAGATAAGATATGTGAAAATTCAATTGAAAATTTTATAAAAGATAAAAATAAATGATCATAGTTGTGCACAATAATAATAATAACTTCAATTTCTTTCACTGCTACTGTAAGTTGTATCTGGATAATAAAATCCTTGAGTGCTTAATAAATGTCATGCCAAAAGAATTTACTTCTTATAATAATTATAAGTACGGGATCTTAACCATGGATATTCTATTAGTCAAATATTCACTTGGTTAATTAATTATCATAAACATAGTGAGGGAATGTATAATTCCAGACCCGGTCAAGACCTCGTGTCAATACCTGAAGTGTCAATGGCCTCGTGCCATGAACTGATTGTCTCATGAGAACTATTGATGCATCTAGGGGCTGTAGAAAGCCCCACTATCCGCTTCATGTCCAAAGCATTATTTATACATAGATTCAACACAATAGAAATATTCCTTTACATTATCTGTATAGAATAGAGGATATGGATTCATCAATATTTCCTCAGTCAAAACAACATTCAAAATAAATATCGTATGTAAAATGGTATACGGATTAGAAAATAATCATATCCATGATATGAGAATATGGACATTAAAAATGAATATAATTTCAATTAAAAATTAATCTCAAATGGGTAATAGGTACACCACATAAGAAAGAGTAGGTGCACAATACTAAGCAAGTCATAGTGAAGTGAAAATTGAGACAAAGATTGTTTCCACGTTGTAATCAATTGAGTCATATGACCAAAAGTTAATAACCACCAAATGAATCACAGAACACCATGAATATAAAGATAATCATGATAATATATATCAAATGGTAGTAAATCTATACCAAATATACGAAATTATAGGCGAACAAAGGAAAACCCACAAAATTTAAAGTGAGATGAGAATACCCATACAAATATTTCAGCATGGTAAGGAGTGTTCTTGTGAGGGCTTAATGAGAGGTAAAGGGGTATCCCATTATTTATATATCATAAGGGAAGTATGGGGGAGGTTTGAAAACATACCCTATCATTAGGTATTAAAAATAAAAGAGAAAAACATAGGGGAGATTCTTGAACAAAAGTGAGAGAGAGGATCCCTTACCACTTTGTAATCAATCGATTCAAATGCCCCAAAATTAATAATATTAAAATTATATATTTAATACCATCAAAATAAATATATTCATGATATATTATATCAATGGTAAATATACATACACCAAAGACAAGTATTAGTAGTGAATACAAAAATATCACATAAAAATGGAAGTGAGATGAAGAAACCCTTATGTTCATAATACTTCTTAAACTCAAAATCCATAAGACTTAGGATCAGCATAAGATATGATTTTCACTAAATTGTAAGGTTATATATATATATTTATAACTATACATATATATATGTATATACCCTCAAAAAAACAATAAAAACAAGACAACATATCGCTAACCTTGGTTTGAGGAGGAGGAGAGGCTCGGGATAGTCTTGGAGGATCTTGAAGTAGGTGCTAGATAAAGGATAACCCATGGGGTTTGAGTGAAAAAATTGATATATTTATAAAATATAAATAATATATTTTTAATTCTATTTTCATGGAAAATCTGAGGCCTATTCAGTATATAAAAAGACCGATGGATTCATTCTTCATGGAAAGTGAGGATAAGGAGGCCTTGGATGGTGATGGGAGGAGTCACGGGTGTCGAAAATAGTGAAAGTAGGAAGAAAAACTACTGGTGCGGTGCATTCGGGAGAAAGAAGAAGGTTTCGTGGGAAGAGATGAATCAAAAAATGAATGGATGGCCAGGATTGGATCTAGCCTTGATCCGATGGTCCGGGATGAGTCTGGGGTTTTGAAAATGAAGAACGGCTGGGATTAGATCACGAACATGATCAGAAGACTATGGTGTGATACGGAGTTTTAAAAAGAAGGAACGGTCAAGATTAGATGTGTGATGGATTGGATAGCACAAAAAATGAAGAGATATACCGCGGCCGGTGAGGATTGAGGACCGAACCAAATCGGATGGCCCAGATCGCATACAGCAAGATCGGACGGCCTGGATTCAATCCCAAATGTTTTTCTTTGTCCCGCATCGAAATTGATGGAAGTTTTCTGGACATTTATAATCCTAGGACACTGGACATAGGCTCAAAATACTCCCTCCCCCTCTTGGTACCACCCCGTACCAGGTTCTTCATGCGTGCTTTGTGCCCACCCATGCTGTTGTGCCGCCTCGCACGTTGGCGCACTCTGATCACCTTACCTATGCTCTTGGGCCCACACTCACCCAGAGGTTGGCCTGTGCTGAGGCTGAGATCTAGGCTCGGCTTCCTACGGCGTGCTGCCTCCCTAAACCTAGCTAGAGGGCTAGTCCTTGTGGATATATTTTTTGTTAACTATAATACTATGTTTTCTTACACATATATAGGAGTTTTCAAACCAAAATTTCCCTTAGTTTTATATACACTAAAATTTCAAAACACCAAGTTATAAACTAAAATTTAATACATAAATATATGAAAACTTTATACAAGTATTATAAAAATCAAAAACATAGTTTATTTAAAACCTTTTTTAAGAATTAAGAATAAAAACATTTACAAGATATTTGAAATATTTGAAAGGTGTTTGAAATGCTCATCTCATTTTAAAATCACAATACGTGTTACTCATAATATTAAACCATTATACTTTTAAAGTTCATAAAAAGAGGTTATATTATAATTTTAATTCACAACATAAATATTTTGGAAAACTAAATTACACTTAGATATTTTTAATTAATCCACCAAAAATTCCAACGTCTATAATTATAGTCGTTAGAACTCAATGGTCACCTAAGGAGAAACGGTCTGATTAAGGCCTTATAAAACCATGTTTCATAGTGTTATATATTCAATAAAACTTTATGAAAAATGGTACTTTTTATATCATTGATGCCTAGTACATCTTCTTTGATTCTGGATATAATGTTTTTTGTTATAACCGACCCAAAGTATCTTCACTACCTATGGGTCAATTTTTTGTATTATCTGGTCTCCCAGTGGCTCTGATAGGGATTTTAGTATGTATTTTTGGTTAGTATGGTTTACTTTTGGTCTTGTTGTAATGTAAACAATTCAGTGATTAATTAAATAAAATTCCTTTGTGTTTAATTTGTGTGTTTTGTTCGAATAACATGAAAATTTAATAAAATAAAACCATAATATTTTTATTACATGAGAAATAAGTTTTGGGCCATCATAGTGAGCAATAATAACCCAAGTGGAGTAACCATATAATCATTTATAGGGTGTCCAAATCTTGACACATTATTTTTAATCTAATCCACCTCAAGTTCAACTGAGATCATTAATTTTCATTATCTATTCAAATTCTTTATAATGGTTTGTAAATATAATGTGAATTATCCTAAGCATATCCCTCAGTAGTGTCAAAAAAGTGCATAGTAATCCTAATTGTTGTGTACCAGGATACACTTGGGTCAGACCCGACACACCTTATTGGAGTTTTTACCTCTAGGTATATCTATTCTAGAACCATTTCCACTTGTATTATCTAGATAGGGATGTATTAATAATAAGACCTACATAATATCTACCATATCAAAATTCTAGGACATTCCTCTATACTTATCCTCGAATTATACCTTAGTTCAATATTCTATAATCTATATTTTCCTAAATCTAGTTCCCAAGGTTTCTACTAAACATGATCTAATACCAATTATAGTGACCCAACCTCAGTATCTTGGAGCCAGTTTCGTGTTACTGTTACATTTTCATTAGATCAAAGTAAATTTCATCCCAAATGACTAAATAGTTTAGTAGTCTTAATAAAACAGATACATACATGAGTCTTATATTACAAATGAATACACTAATTACAATATTTTTTTTTCGAAGATAACTTTATTCCATCAATAATATCCTTGAATATCTTTCTTAGTACACTTCAGGGAATCCGGTAAAAATTAAATATAATATGGGTGATCTCAAATGCTTAGTAAGGGTAAAGTATAATGGATAATTAGGGTAAATTAAATGTTCAATTATTATAAGAAATTGAGTATTTCAAGGGGACTGAAGGGAATCAAGATAGTGAATGCCAATACTGTCTTTGATAAAAGAATTCATAAAGTATCCTAAGTAATAATAAGGATGCTATCAATAAAATATATCCAAAGTGGTTTAAAAGTAACGTTTTGTTGTCATTGATGGGTGAAAATACTATAAAAATATCTTTTAAAAACATTCTTGAGAAAAATATACTTTTCATTCTAAAAACAATTTGAAAAACCTTTTATCTGAAAATAACATTTTGAAAACATTTTCTTTAAAAATTAATCTTTAAAATAAACAAAGGAATATTCAAATAAACAGGTTTGGTTAATTCCATACATGATGTATAACGTAAAAATTAGCATTCCTTTTGTAAGGTAAAATGTTAGAAAAATTTATCGTCCAGAAAGTGATAGAAATATTCCATTAAAAACATTTATGAAAGACAAAAAGGGTAAAATTTCTTTAATAAATAATTTTTTAAATTTTATAAACATTTTATAAAACCTTTTTATAAAATATGTTATTTAGAACAAAAACAATTTATCCGACTAAAGAGATAAATGAAGTCATATTTTCTTTAAAAAATAATTTTCTAAAATATTTTGAGTACCAAAGACTGGAAAATGGTATTATGACATGGAAAAGGTCATGAATAACTATAGGAGAATAAAATTAAAGGATTTATTAAAAATTTATTCAATAATTTCCTCTTATGGAAACTGAAGGGTAAATAATATTGAACAAAATGAGACTGTGAAGTAAACACTTAAAACTATAACTTTGATGTAAGAATCAATCAATGAATATATAATGTATGTCAAATTTAAATCCACATAAAAAAAGTTTAAATATAATAATAGATAATAAAAAGTGATGACGCACATAATCTAAGAATATTAACAATAATAAGGAAGTAATATAACCCTATGAAAAGGAATCAGGTTATGAAATTTTTTACCACTTGGTAACTTTTTACTCAAGTCCCCTTAGAAGAAATAATTAAAATTAAAACTAAAAATACCATCAAAATAAAATTATTCATGATATAATATATCAAAATGGATAATATATACATATGCATGCCTATCATAGGGAATGGAAAAATCAATTTATTTTCCTATTGTAGCATAGAGTCTAACCAAGGTCATCTCACTTGAGGAGCTTTCTCAATTGTTCACTCACTTAATATAATTCACCTAAACTAATTATTTTTGGGTTTTTTATTAAATCTAATAAAGTAATGTAATTTAAATTAAATAAACGATAAAACTAACATGTAATTAGAGAATAAATAACATTTACTTTATGGTTGGGTTTATGGGTTCCATTATTCTTCTGGTTGGTGTTTAAATTAATTTTTATAACTAAATTCTGAGATCTCATTCATGAATTAATATTCTTTTATTTAGTGGTGTGGAATATTGAATGAATTTATCAATATTAATTCATCCTCCTCCTATAATCAAGGTTTATGTTACTCCTCGAAAGAGAGTGTTCCATCTTCCAAGATACGGCTCCATCGTATGTCATTTCATCTAAAAATGGCTCAACTCCATCGTATAAAGAGATTTTATCCATTATAAAGGAAGGAAAAGATTTAATAAAATAATATAAATGATTTTTAGTTATATTTCATGGTTTATGATTGCTACACATGTTCACTGTTACTCTTTCTCATTACAAACTTCATGAAAACATAAGAAATTTATCACAGAATGAATAAAATTGCCACTTACCGCCCCCCGGGTCAAGCCTCGGGTTAGCCCCTAAATTTTTAAAGTAATAGGTCATAGTAGTAAGATTACAAAGAAGATAATAATAAATTAAAAGAATAAAAATTTAAATAACAAGGATTATAATAGTAGAATAAAAACACAAACATGAAATCACAAACTAAGAACAGAAGAATGAAATGGGAGAATGAGAAGAAGATAGAGATGATAAGAGGGTGGATGGGTGGAAGAAGACACAAAAATTAAAACCATGCATAAATTATATGTTATATAAAATAAATTAAATTAAAATTGAATTTAAAATAAAATAAAAAAATAATAATAATAATAAAAGCAGAAAAGAAATGGGTGCAGCAGCTCCCCTCCAGAATTTGTCTTCTAAAAGTTTCTTCTGGTTTTGTCAAACAAATATTTGAATAAACCCATGTTACCTTATTATAGATTGTTCCAAATTAAATATCCTATATCCCATTCAAATTTTAAATTAATTGGATGTGACTAGAGAATGTTATGGAATTTATATTTAGTATTTCTTTTTTTTTCCCGAGAATTCAAAAAAAAATCTTAAAGGTATATCATCCAATGGTCACCTTAATGATTTCATAACTCCATGAAATATACTATTGTGATGCCTATATTAGTAATTTAAGGTTGAATAACCACAATTGGATGTGTGTACCCTAAGATAGGCTTTAATTATGAATGTGGGGACCACATGGTCGGCCAGAATAATTTTCCAACATGATTGATTTTTTCAGGACCTTAGATGGACAAATCGGATCTTGATTAAAAAGAAAATTTTGAATCCAAAAAACATATAAATACATCAAAACTTAATCAAATAAATTGAATAAATAATGTATATTTTATTCTCAAAATATAGAATCTCTAGAAAATTGTTGAATTTCTAGAATTAAGGCATTTTCATAAATAAGCCCAAAAATCACCAAAAAAACTAAAATGATGCAAATAAGATAAAATTAATTAATTTGAATTGATTATGTAATTTAATAAAAAATTAATATTTATGAAAATATTATCTTTATTAATTCCCTCACACTTAAACCATGTTTTTCCTCAAACCTAAAATATCAACATTAAATTTTGAAGGGCTTGAATTTTTCCAATATACAAATTTTAATGTAATAAAATCAAACCATTTTCAATGTTAAATGGTATTATCAAATTTCACATAAAATATCAATTCAATTTCCCATTTTTCAAATAAATAATCAATTCATGTAGTTCAATTTTCCCCTTTTTGGAAAATGATGGAACTTCTCTTCTCTTTCATTCAATTTCATCAACCTATTATTATCAAACATTATAAGTCATGATTTACCTGACTTTTGATTCATTTCTCTCATATCTCATGATATAATTAAAGTAGAGTTATACTAATATCATGAGAAAATTCTCCTTATCCATAGTCTTTTAAAGGAACTACTTTCTCTACTTTGTAAAGTCAAAAGGAATATAAAATAATGAGGACTTAAATAAAGGTTTAAATGACTCTAATGCTTAAGGTTGGTAAGATTTGATGCTTTAAAAATTAAGTATCAAGGAGAAGGGTTATCTCTTAAGTTTAATGTTTGATATAAAAATAAAATTATAATGATATTATCCCCTTAAAAGTAGCAACTTCCACTTCTCCCAAACTCAAAGTAAGGTCATGATCAAATTATGCATAATTAATGATTTTTACACCCTCTTAAATTTTTTCCGAATAATTTTTTTTACTTTTTTTAGAAATTTTTTACTGAAAAAAACCCACATCCATAATATAACCACATATGGTGAAAATCATCGGTCTAGAAATGGTGATTTTTGGTTTTCACAAATCACAACCCATTTTTATTTCTATTTTTCTATTTTTTTTATTCCTAAGGGGCATAAAAATAAGAGTACAATGAATGAATCAAATAACCTTTAGGATTACCCAAAATAGCACCCCCCCCCCCCCCCCGAATCTTCCTTACAATGTATATCATCCCTTCCACCATTATTCCATTTACTCCCACAATTCAACTTTAAAATATCATGTAAATACCAAGAGTATGGTAGGAATTGATAAAAATCACTTGAAACATGGAATATACCTATAAAGTTCATTCATGGATTCTATGTGCTAAATAAGGATTGATGTAATGGTGGAATTTTATGTATAAGTGGTTTATCAAATTTTCCACAATCATTTTAAATGTATTTTTTCATAGCCATAAAAGTGACAAGTTCAAATGGGAGTTATGGTCAATGACATGTCCCAGGATCACTCAAGAAATATGCTTAGGATAAAATAGTAAGTACTTGGTCTAGAAATACTCTTAGGAATGGGAATATGATATTGGAAACTTACTCAATGAATGATTAAAAATAAAAAAATAAATTCACATGAATTTCATAAATTCAAATAATGAAAAATGTTATGGAAATTTTATTTACATGAATCAATTAATTACCAAAAATTATGAGTCCTCATTTTAATATCAATGCTAAATTTAATAATCAAATTCTTCATTTTACTCATTAAATTTAATTATCATTCAATTAAAAAACATAGAATCACATGATTCCTAATAAACTCATGTCTTCTAGATAATTCAAGTGAAGTAGTAATTTAATCATGGGCATGAAATTATAGTGTAAAACATGAATCAAAATCTCAGAAAAAAAATGTGTGGAATTTAAAAGATAAACATAAAAGGTAAAATACCTTTTTAAATAAATCTTATTCATCTCCCATAAATTTTTTTGGGGTCTGACATGTTCCATCATGGTCCTAAAAATTAGAATTACTCAATTAAATATAAGGATTATGTCATTAAAGATCAAAAAGATAATTGGAAGTGGGATTCATGCTGGAATAATCCAAAAAATAAAATATAAATATAAATTCATTAGATTTAAATTGAAAGTACTACAAAGGAAGTAAAGGATAAATCTAGGTTTGATCTCCCAAGTGAGCGCTAGTATCTTTTACTTCCTCCAAAGGGAAGTACCAGTTGTTATCCAAAGTTTGATGGTGGGCTTATCTTTTTTTATTTGAACCAACACATGTAGATTTTCCTAGATTTTTATACTTTTGGGGGTAAGGAATGATCCAACGATAGAGTATACCAAATCCATACCCTTTAAAATTAAATACATATTGCATGGAGGGGGTAGGATGAAGTATGGATCATCCTCTCCTTTGGTTTCAACCTGTGAAACCTTATCCTTATTTTCAAGTTCTCACTCAACATGGGTTGTATGAATTGAATGGTCAAAGGGAAAGTAATCAGGTAATTTTTCTTGAATAAAATATAAATTTGAATATGAAAAAATATTTTAATTTTAAAAATGAGCAGCATATGTCTTGATATAATTATGATCAGATACTTGGATGTCTTCATGGGCCTCCTCAAATGTATTTTCATCAAAATTTGGAAGATCCATGTGTTCCTAAATATGTTCTTGTTTAGTTTCTTCATCTTCATCTAAGGAATGAAAAGAATTGACCAAATCTGAAAATTAAAAACAATAAGGAGTTATACATAAAATGGATTTAATATGATCAGAGAGAGGATTTAAAATAATATCATCTCCCAAATTTGTTTCTGGTTCAATCACTACCTCAGTGTTGAATGACTATTGAAGTTGATTCTCAGTTCATGGAAGTAGTTAGTCAGGTTATTCCATATTCTCTTCAAATTCCACCACATTTTTGGTGTCTTCCTTTGGGAAATAAATTTTCTCCTCACACTCATTCCATAATTCATTTAAATCTATTTGATCTCCCATATGTGGCTCAATTTTTGGTTTCTCCATCAATGCACGAACATAGTCAAATCCACTTTCCATTTTTCGCCCCAAGTTATCTAGACTATCACTCATCCTTTACACTTGATTGTTTAGATCACATTAATCAAATTATTATACTTGATATTTCACCCATGAGTTATATTCCAATGAATAATAATTTAAGTTCAGATACATCATTTAAAAATTAATTTTTTTATACATTTTTTAATTTTTAAAACAATCAATACTATCCAAAATTTTAAAATAGAAAAAGTAAAGTAAAAAAACTGATTGGATCCCCTTTAATTTCACGCGTTTTGATACATTGCTACCATAGCGTGTGTAAAAAGAAACTTATTTTTCTAATGTAGCACAGAGGCTGACCATGGTCATCTCACTAGAGGATTTTTCTCAATTGTTCACTCACATAATCTAATTCACCCAAACTAATTATTTTTTTATTTTTTATTAATCTAGGAAAGTAATGGAATATAAATTAAATAAAATATAAAACTAAGATGAATTGAACAAAATTAGTTAGTGAAGAAAGAACTTTTCCTTTATGTATTTTTTATTTTGGTTCCATAATTCTCATTGTTTCTATTTAAATTAATTTGGATAATTTAATTCTGAGATCTCATTCTTGGATTACTATAATTTTATTTAGTGGTGTTAAATTTCGAATGAATTTATAATTATTAATTCAAAATCCTCATATAATCATGGTTAATAAAAAAATATAAATAATTTTGAGTTCATTTTCTTGGTGGATGATCACCACACATATTCATTTTTACTCTTTCTCATCATAAACTTAATAAAACATAATAAATTAAGCTCATAATGAATATAATTTCCACTTACCTCTTCGAGGACAAGGATTGGGTTTGCCCCTCATTTTTTAGGGTAAGAGGTCGAGGTGGTAATATTAAAAATAAGAGAAGAATAAAATAAAATAATAAAAATTAATATAATGAGGATAATAAAATGAGAATAAAAACACACACATGAAATCATAAACTAAAAATAGAAGAAAAAAAGAGAAGATAGAGAAGAAGATGGGGAAGAAAAGACGGTGGATGTATGGAAGAAGTCGCAAAATTACAAAAAATGAATTTAATTTTATATATAATAAACTAAATTAAAAATTAAATTTAAAATAAAAATAGAGTAAAAATTAAAAAAAATAAATGAAAAAAAAAAGAAACGGGTGCAGTAGCTTCCCCTCCAGAATCCGTCTTCTGGAAGTTGGATCCTGTTTTCCCACCATATCTTCAAATCACCGCAAGGTATATTATTATAGGTTGTTAAAAATTTAATTTCCTATCTACCTTGAAATTTTTACATTAAGTGGATTCATTTATAGGAATTTATGGAATTTATATTTAAGTATAATTCTTTTTGGATGAGAATTCCCAAAAAATATTGCTAATGTATATCATTAAATGGAAATATTTATGATCTTATAAATGCATTAACTTTACTAGTGAAACTAATATATGAGTTCTCATTAAATTTAATGTGTAATATCCTCAATTGGCGGTGTATATACCAAGGTATGCTTCAGTTATGGAGTTGGGTTCTACATAGTCTGCCAGAATAATTTTCCAACATCATTGATTTTTTGGGCCCCTAGATGGATGAATTGGATCATTATCCAAATTATAAAGTTTGGGAACACTCACATATCAATACTAAAAAAACTAATCAAATATATTGGAGTTATATTTTAAATTTTATGCGCGAAATATAAAATCTCCAGAAAACTATTAAATTTCAAAATTTAATCCATTTTCACAATTAATCCCAAAAATCACCAAAAATACTAAAATGATTAAAATAAGTTCAAATTTATGAATTATAAGTGATTAAATAATTTAATAATAAATTAATTCTTATGAATATATTAGCTATATCATATCCACCATAAAAAATAAGTAAGTGGTGAATATGATATTTATATCACTAATGTAGAAAGTGAGATGAAAATCTCTTACCATGTGTTTCCTTTTCAGGTGAATATCCTTTAAACTCATGTATAGTGTTTTAAACATTTTATTAACTTATAATGGAAATATAATTATATTAATAATATCATATATTATGTTATTACATTATCTTTTTACTCTTTTGTTAATAATCTTTCGATATTTTCACTATTTTGGGTGTTAATTGTCTAGTTTTTTGGGTATGTTTTGACATGTTAATTGTAATTCCTATTACATGGATCATGACTTCATCATATCCAAAATATAAAACAAGATTTAATTATAATATATGTTTAGAATATATCTATTTATAATAATCTCTAATATTTTAAGAAAAGAAGTGAAATGCATCGTTCATGGAGATGGAAGGATGTATGTATACATGAACATTACTTTCATTTGTTTTATGAATTAAAAGTATTAAAATTAAATGATATATATGTATATTATACTTCTAGTGTCATATATATTTCATCTGTTTCACATTTGTTTATTAAAATAAACCTTTAGATATTCCATATATAGTGTCAACGAATCACATCGCTTTGGGGAGGCGATAGTCCACACACCCACAAATGATGTTATCATATTTACACAAAATAGAAAGTATAAGGGTATGTGTTAAAAAAATTAAAAAGTTATAAATAAATCATATATAACATATATACCATATTTAAATTGTGTATCCATCATAATTCCCACTATAAGAAGTGTTAAAGGAAGAATGAACAATCATCATTTTGAGTGGTGGTAGTTCGTCGTACACACTTACGGTAAATTCATTAACCATTTGATGGAAGTGTGTATAATTTTAGATAGAACCCTTCATATAACAACATATCAGTTTATTGAGGATACTGAGGTTATTATTTAATCATGTAACAAGAATATTTTAGGGGGTGGATAATGAAAATAAAACTAAAGTGATTGTTGAATAAGGTTGCCTCCTTTTTGGGTAACATATATTGGTTTGAACCAAAGGGATTACATAGATAGATTTTTGACCAAAGTGATGATTCTAGGTTGAGGGGAGGGATTTTTTGGAGATATTTGTGCATATTTTGTTTGATCCAATGTGGCTTGATAGGTTTGAGGAAGTGGGAGTGGTGAGTTTTTTTAATAGTGGAGGAGGAGTGACATTCCTGCAAATATAAAAATGTAAAAATTGTTAAGGGGCATCTCATACATAATGTGACAAACCCATCTCTTTTAAATTATTTATTTTATTAATTTTTATGGGCATCGGGTAGTTCATATTCAAGCCCAACATAAAATTTTTGAGTTCCTGTTTAAAAACAAACATTTGTCCTTAACAGCATTTAGTGCACCGTGGTTTAAGCTGTGAGGCTTTGCTTGAGTCACTGCGTGGCCTCACCCACTACACTGCACAGCCTGCCTGATGTTCAGGGCAGATAAATAAAATAAATTATTAATGAATAAATAAAAATAAAATAAAATAAGAAGTGTGATAAAATTTAATGAATTGTTTTACTGATAATAATATTCTTATTATTTGAGGGTATTATTAATTATTATTGAGTATTTTTATTATTAATACTAGGGTTGATACTTAGTTTATTTTATTTATTTATTATTATTGTTATTATTATTATCATTATTATTATTGGTAGTATTATTATTTTCATTAATATTTTAATTAGATTATTGTTAATACCAATTTTAGATTATCATTTATTCATTTAAGTGGGTTGAGTTTCTTTTTTTTGTTTCATTTCTTTTTTTTCTCTTTTCTCATTTATTTATTCCTTTTTTTCACTTTCTCTCTTTTCCCTCACCCTTCCCTTCTTGCATGATACCCCCCTTCTCGAACCCTAACCATGCGACCCTTCTTCTTCCTTTTGTCTGTTGTGCCCCAACCTTCCCTTCCTCTTCCTCTCGGGGCATCGCTTCCCTACCCCCATGTTCAGCTTGTCCCACCGCTCCCTAGCTCATCGGCCAGCATGCTCGTGGACTTTGACCATCCCTCCACCCGGTTGGCCAGCTCAGGCCGGACCCCCCCCCCCCCCAATGGCCGATGGCCTCCATCGTTTTTGGAAAATCCCATCCTACAACCGCCTCGTACCGTCCTCCTCGTCGCGCCACACCTGTGATCTCTATCCTAGCATGCCTAGCCACCAGCCTTCCTCTTCCGACTAGCACCACTTCGATAACTCTCCCTCCAGTGCTTCTTTGGCCTGCTCTTCCCCATGGATATCTCATTGTACTCCACTTCACCCCACCTAGATCTGCTTCGTACCCCTCCCATGGCTGACCCGCATCGCACGACCTACCTCTGTGGTCGGGCCCCTCTACATCATGCAACACCTCCCTCTTCAGCAACACCCCTTTTTTTCAGGATCCACATAAGTACCAATAGCCCCCCTTGAGCTCAGGTCGGCCTCTCACACCCTTTTTGTAGGTGTGTTCCCCTTCGACCACTTTTTATTCAATTTTGGGTGGTGTTTCTGTTATGGTTCAGGCTTTCTGTTATTTCGTTTTTCACATATCTGACCCAATACCTTGTTTTAAGGTCTTTTATAGATCCCTTACAGTGCAATTGATCTGCGGTGGGAGTTTTTCACTGATTTTCAAGGTTATTCCTACATCGAGGTAGGTGGCTACAAATTTAAACATTATTTAATGAATTATTTTCCTGTTTAATTAATTTATAATGTTCTTTGATTAAATATATTTGGTGTGGATTCGGTTTTCATGAATTTTTATATTTTTTATATCTATTTTGTAGCATATTCATGTGGTGTGGGTGCATTCATTGGTGAGAAATTATATTTAGCAAGTCGTTGGTGCTTTAAAAATATGTTTAGATAGTTTTTCTTCTGTGAAAGTGTTGTCAATCACGCCTTCGACATGGTGTTTCATGTTATTTGTCATAATTGAAGGCGTTATGTGTGTTGAGTAGGTTGTTGCTATCAAAACCTATGTTGATTTGTCTACTAGTGTTTTATAAAGTCTACTTTTGTTTTGTGAAAATGTGAAAAGTGGTGGTTTATGTTCTGGTGTAGCATTCACAATCATTTTTTCCAAAAGAGGGGTGAGTGGAATTTTGGTGTTTAAATTCATGTGTCATATTCTGAATTTTCTTAATAAAATTTTTATTATTTTCATTAATCAGAAAAAAAGGGTCTTTTAACTATGTGGTTGGGTTATTAGTAGATGTGAGTGGTGCAGGTTGTGTTATTGAAATGGGATTGGGTGTGTTTGTTCACGATGGAGGGATGGGTTGGTTTTGTGTGTTAAGTCATGCCATGTCTCTTTTCAAATAACTTGTTTACAAAATTTAATATGTTTTAGTAAATAATTATTAATGAGGAAAAAATGGTTTAATTGAGTTATGTAAAGTCTTTTGTGTGCAGACTATTTCAAAGGGGTTTTTTGTGTGTTCAAGTGTGGAGTTGGGTTTAGATAACATCCTCTTTGTATTTTTCATTTGATTTTGACATAAAATGTGAAATTGGAACATCTTGAGCACAAAAGGGGAAGCCAGGGTACTTGGTGGGCAGACTAGATCTAGTGTTCTAGCGATACAGAAGTGGATCTGGCTTAGTTTCACTTAGCTAGATTGATGATTACAACACTAAATAAACTTTGGATGAGTATTGGAGGCCACTAGGTTGAGTATGTGTTTCCCTACAAGTGGATCATGCACGATAATTTATTTTTTTGTGTTTCCCATACTACTGTTCACTGAGACGCGATGTTCTAGGGTCCCATTATTTTTTCTAGTATCTATAGCGCCTCTCCCACGTTTGGTGATCCTAGACTAGTATACACTCACCATCAGCATACGGTGTATCTTGTGGGTTTTCTTGAAGATTTGGGTTTCTAAAATTAAAGGGTGTTTTTTTTATTTTATTTAAGCTGTTTTATTTGAAAGTATTTTTTTTATAGAAACTATTTCTTTAATATTGTTCAAGATTTGGTGTCCCTTCATTTATTTAGCCTGCAAATGTATTTGTCATTTAATTTTTATAGGTGGAAGCTTTTTGTCGGGTGATGTCCTACTGGGCTCTTGGCTCACACCCAACATACACTTTTAGGTGTATGTAGACCTTTTTCTTTGTGTATTCCAGGTTGAGGCATCCAGCTTGGTGGTAGTGGTTCTAGATACTTTTGGTCTTTGCGTGAAGGTTGGTGTTGGTATCTTGGGGACGCAGCTTCTTGTGTTTCTTGGAGGTTGGTATTAGATTTTTATTTCTCTATCTTTGTTTTTGTTCACTTTGGGTTTTTAGTTGAATTGTACACTTAAACCTATTTTTAGTTTAAGGTCTTGTTTGGTTGTCTCTTTTCAGATTTATTTTGTTCATCTTGTCAGTTTTTTGTGTATATTATTTCAGGTAAATCGTTTCCATGTGTTAGTTTTCATACCCAAGCACTTGTGCCAGCCTGTGGGGATCAGGAAAGCCCTTCGGGCCATGTTGAGGACCGGGTCTGGCACCTGGTCAGATGAAAACCCAGCTTGGTTCGTGAAAAAATGGTATCAGAGGAGGTTTTCTCTATTAGGTGGTGTTATTTTAGGATAGAGTCATGGTATACTACAATTAAGGTTGTCGGGACTCGACATCCTGGCTACGAGTAAGGTGGCCAGCACACCTCGTGGCAGGACTCGAGTTTCCAAAGTAAGTTAAGGTTTGTCTAAGTCTTTGGTCCTTGCAGTTAATCTTGTCTAGGGGAATTGGAAAGGAAGTAGGGTCAGTGGTCTCAGTGAGCTCGCAGGTTCTATAAATCCATGTGGAGTTGGGGATGCTCTCTTAGAATACTCTCTGCGGAGGTGGTGTGATTGGCGTATGGCTGCCAACCATATGTCCCAGTCACCTACCGACACTAGTCTCCTCTTGCATCATCCCTCCTCTCTTTGTTTTGGAATCATGGAAATCTGGTTTTTAAGTAAAAATGATTTGGTCTTGAAAAAAAAATGCAATGAAGCGCAAAAAAATGATGTGTAAGGTTTGAAAAGTGTGGGTTGAATCTTTGGTTTTGAAAAATGAAAAGGTATGGTTTTAATTATTCTTGTTCTCATTTGAAACCACATGCATGAATGTATATGGAAATAGAAATGTTTAATTGCATGAGTGGATGAGTGCCTGGATGGACAGGAGGTGTATACCAGTGTGGCATGGGAACATGCATGTGTGAGGCCCATGAGAAACAATTGGTGTTTGTGCAACCCACCAGCTTTGTTTATTTTCAAAAATATTGGCTAAAAAAATTGGTGTTTTAATAACCAATGATTGTGTGATGTGTCCTTTTGTTTTGGAAAGTGTTGGATGTGAGGAGTTTCGATCCAAGAATCCTATTTGACTGATTTGTGTCTTGATTTTGAATTTTTATTTTTAAGTTAGTGTGCAAGCATGAGGTTATTTAATTATTTTGAAAAGTACTTCGAGAATATCTTGCATTGGTTCCCCCTACATGTTTAGTATCCACTTGTGGTATGTCTTGGTCATTATACAAGTTTGATTAGGTCCATGGTTTTCTTTCTTGACATGCTCACACCCCCCATAAAGTGTTAACATGCGATTGAAGTGCCGCCATGGGTAATTCTCCGTTGTCCAACCCTCCAGTTGATTAAAGTGAGAACCCTCCCCTTTTTTTGATAGCACAAAGTCTATCCATTTTTTCTTTTCAGTTAAGCATATCATCTCGCGGTCGGGTGACATATGCGAGGGGATTCTATGGGAGTTTTGGTCTCTTTGAGTTTCCCAAGTCGTCAGGTGTGAAGTTTTACACCATCGTGTTTGAAGGTTCCCCCTGGAAATGGTGAAAGGAATTCCAGCTGGGAAGGGTAAAGGCGGTTCATAATTTTTAGTGTTGACCAATGTCTTGAAGAGCTTTGTAGTACCTTCATCGGCTGCACGAGTCATGTTTGGTGACGTCTTGCAGCATGAGTTCTCCTTGAAGAGAAAGGATGGATTTCATATAATTTTTCAGTAATCCCTATTTTCATAGGGGTGTGTCCTCCTCTTGGGAAGTTCTAATTATTTTTTTGTTTAAAGGGGAGTGGTTTTCATGCATCTTTCCCTTCTTAAGTTTCTTGGTTAAGGTGAATAGGTGATGCATGTGCACCATCTAAACCCCTATTTTGGTGGATATATCGTAAGTGAGTAGTTGGACATCGTGGGGTGTTGTGGTTGTTTGTGTTGTCTCGGTTGCGGTGTGGTTGCATGTGGAACCAAAAGGAGAAGCTCTGTTCATGATTCTTCAATACCTGACTATGAGGCAGGAGATGCTACAAACATCAGGGCCCCAACCATAGGTCTTGGAGTGAAGTTGGCGCATGGTCAGGAACCCCGGGAGTGGATGAGACCCCAACTTTATTTTTGTCGTTAGTATTGAGAGTGAAGTAAATTTAAATTATTCTCTATGGTTGTTCCATTATGAACAACCCATTTGGGTGCGTGAGGTTTCCCCTAGCTATGAGGAGGCATTATCTCCTCATTACATTAAATTCCTGGGGGTTGCGTCCCATTGGATTTAACATATTTTAGCAGTTTTTATGGAGTCTGTTTGGGTGAATTGGTCTGAAATTTGAATGGTTCTCATCCAGATATATAGAGATGTTGGTTTGTCTTGGGATGTGGTTTTGATGCCCGAGTAGCTGGGCCTCTCCCTCCCTGCCCTTTTTTGTGGGGTTTTTTGTCACCATTGGTAAATTTTTAAGGTTTTGTATCTTCTGATAGCTCCTATTATGGGGAGACCCATGATAGGTCTCACTCAAATGTCTCTGGAATGAATCAATTTTGGTTGTCTTCATACTGGTGGGGAGTCTGGTCGGGCTTCCACATGTCAGTTTTTCCAATCTCGTCTTAGGCATTGGAAGGATATTTATGGTGGGGATCCCCTCGGGCTTCCCCATGTTGACCTTTTAGTTATGTTCCTAGATATTTTTTGGTGATAGGTGATAAGAGTACTCCTTGGACATGGTTGATCTTGTTTGTTTGTTCTAGTCAAACAACGTGGTTTTCATTCGATGTTTCTTGAGGTATTTTGGTTTGTAATGTTGGTTCTCACCAGTGTGAGAGTTTCAATCCTTGATCAATCAACTGGAGGTGTTCTATCTCTTTGGGGAGGGTGACACATAGTGGAATGTCTTTTACAAGTTTCTTGAGGTTGTCATATAAGTAACTTTCTCTTAGAACGATGTGTTCACCTCTTTTTACTTGTTTTTTATAGGGATCCCCTTTGAGCCTTAATTGCGCATCAGTTTCTTCTGTGAGTTTAAACTTTAGTTGTAGATTTTCGGGGATGGAAAGTTTTATGGTGGGGAAATTGTCACACCCATCTCTTTTCCATTATTTATTTTATTAATATTTTTGGGTATCGGGTAGTTCAGATTCAATCCCAACATAAAATTTTTGAGTTCTTTTTTAAACACACACATTTGGCCTTAACAGCATTTAGAGCACCCTGGTTGAAGTTGTGCGGCTTTGCTTGAGTCACCGCGTAGGCTCTCCTGCTTCCCCGCACAGCCTGCCCGATGTACAAGGTAGATAAATAAAATAAATTTTTAATGAACAAATAAAAATAAAATAAAATAAGAAGTGTGATAATATTTAATGAATTGTTTTAATGATAATAATATTATTATTATTTTAGGATATTATTAATTATTATTGAGTATTTTTATTATTAATATCAGTGTTTATTATTAAGTTATTTTATTTACTATTATTTTTTATTATTATTATTTTCATTAATATTTTAATTAGATTATTGTTAGTACCAATTTTAGATTATCATTTATTCATTTAAGTGGGTTGAGTTTCTTTTTTTCTTTTCTCTTTTATTTATTCATTTTTTTCAATTTCTTTATTTTCCCCCACCCCTCCCTTGTTGCGTGATACCCCCCTCCCAAACCCTAACCATGCGACCCTTCTTCTTCTTTTGGTATGTTGTGCCCCAACCTTCCCTTCCTCTTCCTCTCAGCGCATCGCCTCCCTACCCCCATGTTCAGCTCATCACACCGCACCCTTGCTCCTCGGCAAGCACGCTCGAGGATTTTGACCAGTCCTCTGCCCGGTGGGCCAGCTCGCGCTAGACCCCCCCCCCCCCATAACCGATGGCCACCATCCTTTTTGGAAAATCCCATCCGACGACCGCCTTACACCGGGCTCCTCACCACGTCACACTCGTGATCTCCGTCCTAGCATGCCCAGTCGTCGGCCTTCCTCAGCCGACTAGCACCACTTCAGAAACCATCCCTCTAGTGTCGCTTTGGCCTCCTCTTCCCCATGTCTAGCTCGCCGCCCTCCCCTTCTCCCCACCTTGATCGGGTCGCACCCCTCCCTTGGACGACCCGCATCACATGACCTTCCCCTGTGGCTGATCCCCTCTAAATCGCGCAACACCTCCATCTCTGGTGACCCCCCCCCCCCCCTTCAGGTGTCGCGCAAGCTCCGAAAGCCACTCTTGTGTTCCGATCAGCATCACACACCCTTGTCGTAGGTGTGTTCCCCTTTGACCGCTTGTTATTAAATTTTTGGTGGTGTTTCCATTAGGGTTTCATATTTCTGTTAGTTCTTTTTGACATATCTGACCCAATACCATGTTTTAAGGTCCGTTATAGATCCCTTGTAGTGCAATTGTCGTACGGTGGTAGTTTTGCATCGATTTGAGAGATTATTCCTACATAGATGTAGGTGGTTCCATATTTAAACATTATTTAATGAATTATTTGCCTATTTAATTAATTTATAATGCTCTTTGATTAAGTATATTTGGTGTGTATTTGGTTTTCTTTAATTTTTCTGTGTTATATCTGTTTGGTAGAATGTTCATGTGGTGTGGGTGAATTAGTTGGTGAGAACTTATATTTATTAAGTCGTTGGTGATTTAATTATATGTGAAGTTAGTTTTTCATTTTTGAAAGTGGTTTCAATCGCACCTTTGACATGGTGTTGCATATGCTTTGTCATAGGTGAAGGTGTTGTGTGGGTTGAGTGGGTTTTTTCTGGGAAAACCTATATTGAGTTGTCTACTCATGTTTTATAAAGTCTGATTTTATTTTGTGTAAATGCGCAAAGTGGTGGTTTATGTTCTGGTGTAGCGTTCACATGTGTTTTTTTCCAAAAGAGGGTTGAGTGGACTTTTGGTGTTTAAAGTCATGTGTCGTATTCTAAATTTTCTTAATAAAATTTTTAGTGTTTTTTTCAATTGGAAAAAAGGGTCTTTTAAATATGTGGTTGGGTTATTAGTTGATGTGAGTGGTGAAGGTTGTGCTATTGAAATGGGATTGGGTGTGTTTGGTCACGAAGGAGGGTTGGGTTGGTTTTGTGTGTTAAGTCGTGACATGTCTCTTTTTAAATAACTTGTTTACAAAATTTAATATGTTTTAGTAAATAATTATTAACAATGCAAAAAAATGTTTTAATTGAGTTATGTAAAGTCTTTCATGTGCAGACTATTTCAAATGGGTTTTTTGTGTGTGTAAGTGTGGTGTTGGGTTTAGATAACATCCTATTTGTTTTGTTCATTTGATTTTGACATGAAATGTGAAATTTGAACACCTTGAGCACAAAAGGGGAATCCTGGGTACTATGTGGGCGGAATAGATCTAGTGTGCTAGAGATACCAAAGCAGCTCTAGCCTAGTTTCACTTAGCTTGATTGAAGATTAAAATAATAACTAAACTTTGGATGAGTATTGGAGACCACTATATTATGGATGTGTTTCTTTACTATTGGCTCGTACACGAGAACATATTTTGTTTTGATTCCCATACTACTTTTCACTGAGACGTGATGTTCTACGGTCCCATTTTTTTGCTAGTATCTACCGAGCCTCTCCCACTTTTGGTGCTCCTAGACTATTATACACTCACCGTCAGCATATGGTGTAGCTTTTGGGTTTTCTTGAAGGTTTGGGTTTCTAAAATTAAAGGGTGTTTTTTATTTTATTTAAGCTATTTTCTTTGAAAGTGTTTTCTTTATAGAAATTATTTCTTCAATTTTGTTCAAAATTTTGTGTCCTTTCATTTATTTCACCTGAAAATGTATTTTTCATTTAATGTTTATAAATGGAACCTTTTTGTTGGGTGACGTCCTACTGGGCTCTTGGCTCACACCCTACATACACCTTTAGGTGTATGTAGACCTTGTTCTTTGTGTATTTCAGGTTGAGGAATCCTGCTTAGTGGCAGTGGTTCTGGATGCTATTGGTCTTCGCATGTAGGTTGGTGTTGGTATCTTGGGGACGCGGCCTCTCATGTTGCTTAGAGTTTGGTATTAGAGTTTTAGTTTTCTATATTTTTTTGTTCACTTTGGGTTTTTAGTTGAATTATAGACATAAACCTATTTTTAGTTTAAGGTCTTGTTTGGTTGTCTATTTTTAGTTTTAGTTTTTTCATCTTGTCAGTGTTTTTGTGTATACTATTTCAGTTAAATCATTCCCATGTGTTAGTTTTGATACCCAGGCACTTGTGCCAGCCCATGGGGATTGGTAATGCCCTTTGGGCCTTGCTGCGGACCGGGTCCAGCACCGGGTCAGATGGCGACCCGGCTTGGTTCGTGACATAATGTTCCTCCAATAATGATATAAATTATAGAAAATGGATTATAATGTATAAATATGTTCATCTAATGTATGTTTCAAAATTTTATAGGTCATTTTGTTCCTTAATTTTAAGGTTTATTCCTTCATTAATCTAATTTTTCTCTTAGTCGTTGTGATTGATTTTAATCACTTTCACTAATATTTTTGGTAAAAAACTAATTTGAGATTATTTGACATTATAAATTATGATGATTAAAAAAATGGAATATTTTTTTTTAAATTCCAATCATATAAGTGGCAGAAATTAATTTAAATTTGATCCCTCAGAAGGGACGACAAAGCGGGTTTTCAAAGTAAAAATGTTAAAAAATTTAAGATGTGCTTATATAAAATTTCAATGATAAATTTATTCCAATAACATAAATTAGATTAATTTTTTTATAATTGATATAATTTTACTTTGAAACCAATTTAAAATATAAATTAACATTATAATAATTTAGACGAAAAAGTAGTTTTGAATTAAAATTTAGTATTTTTTACTATTCATTGAATAATGAAATATTTTATAATAATAAAAAAATTCACCCTAAACTTTACATTTATCTTTCAAAAATGATGTTTATTTTGAAATATAAAATATATAAAAATTTTAAAAAATATTTAAAATAGCCTCTCCATTTAAAAGGCGGTAAAATTTCCTTTAGAAAAATATAGGTTTTTGTGCGTAATATTGGGTTTTATCTTACCTTATGAATATAAAAAAAAATTATGAATATAAAAACATTTTATTAGATATATAATATATATATTCTCATAATTTAGTAAATACTATTAATAAACTCCAATTTAACAGCTAGAATATATCTTATTATATTAAATAATAAAATTTTAATAATATATTATTGTTTTGTAAAACTCATTCTTGCATGTATTGAAATCTATAAAACAATTTCAATATTCCATGTAAGTCAATATGACTCATTTTTTAATGCATATAAATATATATAATATATTTTAAATAGTAAATATACTATGAATTCTCGGGATATTTTATTCCCTTATGAACTTGGTGTTGAATATCATACATGCTATCAAATAAAAAGGTACTCTTTTAGATTTTTTGGGGTTTTATATTCATGAGGCAGAATCCACCTTATTTTAGTGGGCCTTCTAATCCACTAGTTTTTGAGAAATGGATCAGTACCACTAAAAATATATTTTTGGTTCTCCAATGTCTAGAACATGATAAATTCATTTGGAATTCTATTGTTTGGAAGGTTAAGAGGATCAATGGTGGAATATAATCCATAATATGGGGAAATGAGATAAAATTGACACCATGTAATTGGATGATTTCAAGAAATTAATTTTTAATCAACAATTTTTTCATATTCATCATATGAAGATGGATAAGGAGTTCCTTGAGCTTAATAAAAAGGTTGAGGAATTTTTGGTACCTATGAGGAAAACATTACAAGACTTTCAAGGTACACTTATGGAATAATAATTCAATCTAAAGTTAATGCTAATAAATTCTTTAGTGGCTTAAAAACAAGTCTTCTAATTTCTTTAACCATAAGGGACTTTAATTGATATGAAGAAATCATTTTATGTGCTCTAAAAGTTGAAATATAGATTATAGTTACCCATCAATCTTATGGGTTCAATTAGAAGAGAAAGTGTAATTCAATGTAAAATATAAAAACAATGGATAAAAGAAGATGATATTTGCTTTATTCTCAAAGTGTGTAAAGAAACAGAAAGAAAATTTTCTTAAGGGGCCTAAAGTGTGGAAGGGAAGTTCATAGAACAATTTCTTGGGGAAGTGATGGGAATAAGTTAATTAATGATTCAAATAGAGAGAAGGATTCACAGAATGTGCCTCCTACACTTCAATGCTTCAAGTGTATGTAAAATGGGAATTATGATAACCAATTACTAAATCCAAGGGATGATGATGATGATTGATTTCAACAACCTCTTAAGGTTAAATACAAAGGTAAATCTCATGTGATCACTATTAGCAATGTGGAGTATGACACTGAAGTGGTGAAACGTACACTTACCATCCAATCTAAAATAGTTAATGTCTTATTTGATTATATTCCACCCACTCTTTTATTTAAAAATTATTTTCTTATGGTATCACCTTGTCACCTCAACAAATAGATATTGAATTAACTATGAAAACTCCTAATGGAACAATAACCACGTCACAAGTTTATAATTATTCTCTAATTAAAGTTTATGGTAAAGTGAATCCTTCAAATATTGTGGTTCTCACTATAGTCGAATTCTATGTGATTATTGTCATGGATTGGATTTCTATATACAGATCCCATGTTAATTGTCAGGGAAGGGAAGTCACATTTCACATTCCAAATGAATCCATGATGCAATGACGAATATGAATGTCAAATGAAAATTATTTCCATAGTATGGGTATTAATTTCTATAAATGAAGCATATCTATCTCAGATGGTTGGGTAAAAACTCACTATTAAGGATACACCTATTGTACGGGTTATTTTATATATTTCTAGAATAATTTTTAGGTATTCCACCAAATAGTGAAGTTTAGTTTCAATAAAATTCATACCTGGTGGTATGCCTATTTCAAAGTATCCTTATAGAATGACCCCAATTGAGTTTCAAGTATTGAACAAGAAATTCCAAGATAATATTGATAAGGGATTCATGCGCCCTAGTGCATCGCCTTAAGTTGCACCAATTCTTTTTTTAAGAAGAAATATGGATCAATGACACTCTTCATTTATTATCGATAACTTAACAAGATCAATATCAAGAATACATATCTTCTCCCTTGTATTGATGACTTATATGATCAACTATGTGGAGTTAAATACTTTTACAAGATTTATCTTCATTATTTATATCATAAATTGAGGTTTAAGAAGGAGGATATACCCAAGACGGCAATCCATATGAGGTATTGACACTATGAATTTATAGTAATGCCTTTTTTCCTCACTAATTCCACTATTATCTACAGTGATTTAATGAATAGAAACTTTAAATACTATCTTGATCAGTTTTTTGTAGTATATATAGACAATATTCTTGTATATTCAAATAGAAAGTAAGAACATGAATATAACATGAGTATTTTTATAAAGACCCTAATAAATGAGAATATTAATTCCAAATTTAACAAGTTTGAATTTTGGATTCAGAAAGTTTAATTTTTGGGTCACATAATCTCAAGAGATAGTATATCTGTGGATCTAGTGAATATGGAAGTCATTGAATGTTGGCCTACACCAATAATTGATATCTGAATTTTTCTTGGTTTTGCAGGATATTATCGATATTTTTTGAAATATTTCTCATGATTATCTAATACACTCACCAAGTTGACTCAAAAAGAAGTTAGTCTTATATGGATGGAGGAATGCGAAGAGAAGTTAAAGGAGTTGAAAAGAATGTTATTCAGTGCACTTGTGTTAACACTACCCCCTAGTGGAGAAAGGTTTGTAATCTATAGTGATGTAAAAAATAAAGGGATGTGATGTGTTCTTGGGAAAATTATATGGTCATAGATTATGCCTCATGAAAATTGATGATTCTTGAGAAAAATTACCCAAATCATGATTTAGATTTAGTTGTGGTAACTTTTTCATTAAAGATATAAAGGCATTACCTATATGGAGAAAGTTGTGACATATATACTAATCATAAAATTTTAATGAATATTTTCTATCAAAATGATATGAATATGTGTCAAATAATATGGTTGGAGTTGATTAAAGATTATGACTAGTCAATACATTACCACCCTATGAAATCAAACAAGGTGGCAGATGCTTTGAGTCAAAAAGACCATGCTAGCCTATCTATGATGAGGATCATAAAAGATTAAATATGTATGGATTTTAAAAGGATGAATATGGAAATATTAATGGAATGGGATAAATATTTTCTTACTTAAATGATTGTTCAAACTTATGTACAAGTGAAGTTTAAGGAGGCAAAGAAGGAGGATATAGAGTTTAAAAAGAATGTATGAAATGTTCCTGAGTTGGGATTTGATTGTGATAGAATAATAAGGTTTTGAAACTGTGTTCTAATCCCTCTCATAACATATTTAAATATTTATTTGTTGTATGAGTCTCATACTTCATCATTCTCTATTCATCCTGGAAGTACAAAGATGTATAGGGATCTAAAAGAGTATTTCTAGTGGTATGGCATGAAGATAGATATTGTAGAGTGTGTTTCTTGTAACAGCCCGAGATTTTATGAAAAATATTCTTTTTAATTTTATTAATGTCTTGTGTTGTACGCTACACCAAAAGAAGCTTGCACAACATGCATCCTTGACTTGCCTTGCATTACACGCAATCACGACCTTCCTCGATAGCGTGTGTAGTATGTAATACTGAGTTTCACTAAACAACGATATGCTATTAAAATATTATTAAAACTAACCGTTATGAATAGTAATAACCACCTTTTAAAATTTTAGAAATTTTATCTCTCAAAATGGACATTATTTTTGGATTCGGAGTATCGAATTTAGCCTAAGGTGAAATTTTAGTGATTTTCAGATAACTTTCATATTTTGATGAATAGTGAAAATTACTAAATTTTAGTTAAAAACAACTTTTTCAATCGAAATAATTAATAGTGATAAATTATTAATTTGAGTGGTTTTAAAGTATATTTAGAATATATTTTTACAATTTAATACAATGTTGGTCATTGGATGTAATTTCACATTTAAACTAGACATAAACAAGTGTCAATCTTTTGATAGATATTGTTTCTTAAAAACACGCTATTTGTTTTAACAGCGGTATTTAATTATAAAATTAATTAATTCAACTTTTATGTTATGAATTTGGTAAAATAGACTTCATTTTTGAATTCGGAATATGAAATATAGCTTGGGATGAAATTTTGGCATTGTTCTGAAAAACATCAATTTTTGATGAATAGTGAAACCACTAAGTGGTAGGTTAAAAACTGAATTTTGCATAAAACTTAATTTTACCGCTTCTGTGAATGGAATTTCGAAAATCCGAGAGACACGGTTAATATCAAGGACTAAAATGTGGTTCAATGAGATGAAAATAATTTTTGGTGAATAGTAACTTTTTACTTTTTTTTACCACGGTTAAAGGTAAATAGGGTAATTAAGGGTAAAAATGATATTAATATTACCCTAACACATGTCCTAATCCTATTGGACAAGTGTATTTCGACCAAAAACAAACTTAGGAATAAAATATGACCATTTAGGCCCACTTGGGTTAGATTAGGACATTTATTATTAATTTATTTAAAGAAGGGTTAAAAGAGTTAAAATCAAAGTTTATTTACTAAAACATTTTTAATATGGTGTTATACATACGATAAATTTGACTATAAATATTCATTAGAAATCTAAAAAGATTTCCTACATGATGGTATTTTATTTGTAATTTTTAGACATCAAATAAGTTAATTTATTTATGACACAAAGATGATGCAGTAATTATCTTATTAATGAAATATTGACATAATTGATGTTATAAACACCAAACTAAATATAATTTGAGAATTGTTATGAATTCCACTAATTTTCTAGGTTACTATAATATATTAGTGTTGATTTAATCAACTTGGTTCGAACATATAATTCTGTTATGACTTTCACAAAAATCATGTATCAAATAGTGTCAAAATTGACACAAAATAGTTTTTAAATCAAATATTATATTATTAATTGTTATTTTATTCCTAAAAATCTAAGGTTCGGCCAAATGACTTAGATAAGGATATATATATTAATAATAAACAATTTGGGGTTCGTTTGGCATGTTATAGTAAGTTTATTAACCATATAGTGAAAGAAAACAAAAAGACATGGTAAAAGTTAAATTATTTAACTTAGAGTTAAATTTAATTGATAAGGTTAAAATAATGTCCTAAACTTGTCTAAATTCTATTGGTTGATAGGATTGCGACCCCTCCCCATCTTAGCTTCGAAATAAGACCCTTTGGAACCATTATAAACCGATTTTTACTTTAATATAAAATACTATTTTGAGATATTCCTAAGGTGCCCCTCTCCTCCCTTATAAAAGGACACCTCCTCCTCCTCCTCCTCACACCAATTTGAGCACTCAAGCTCGGCCACCCCAGCCAAAATTTCTTCTCCACTTCCCTAGCAACATCCTAGAGGTTCTGGTCTTCCTCAAAGACCAATTCTAGTGCCCTAAGAGGAGGTCTCAAAGAGGCACTTCAAAGAAGAGGTAATTACCGTTACCAATTCTTTCATCTTTATTTCTTCTTCCACTTCTTCTTTTTAGTTGTTTCATTATAAATTAATAACATCAGTATTACTTACATACTGATATGTTATTATAAATATGAAACAACTCTAATTAACCTTCTATTCATCCTACGGAAAAAGGAAATCACCGCGCGTGCGTACGTACGGAATACCGTCTCCACGCCGTGGTGTAATCTATTTTCCGCCACCACCTTAATTGGATGGGTATAATGGTTTAATGAGTAACTATATATGATTATTATAAAGTGATATTGATACTTAAATAGTATACATACACTTCAACACAATTCCACGACCATGAGAATGATATCATCGCTCGTGCGTACGTACGGACTACCGTCTCCACGACGCGATGAGATTCATTCTCAATGATAAACCATTCATGAATGATTATAAAGTATAGATAATAAGTACTAATGAAATATATGACCTAATAATGATACTGGAATTATTTATATTTATATGTATTTCATCTACTTAATTCCATTCAAGACAATAAGGAAAGGAAAACAGCGTTCATGCGTACATACGGACTACCGTCTCCATGAACGGTGTTTCTCATTTCATTTATCTATCTATTATATATATATATATACTGAATATATATGATATATAAATCATATTTTATATTCTGGAAATAATTAAATCATGATATAATTAATAATAATGTCAAGAATAACAAGTCAAAACACCTACGATAAATGAAACGATTTTACCCAAAACGCTTCTTTAACATGGAATTTACAAAAGAACGGGTAATATAAAGTCATAAGTGGACCATATATGATATAATAACAGTGAATATGATTCTGGAATAAGTCAATAACATGATTTAAATCATTATACATGAGGTTCGGACACTTACAAAGCAAGTCGGACCTAAGGTAAGGGAAAATATCACAATCTCACTTTTATCCGAGATTGTTTTTACTTTGGTAATTACCGGTGTGTATTTTATCATCCACATCCATGTTCCCTCAATATGTAATATTATTTCCATCATTATACAATAGTTTATATCCAATTTTACTCTTCGGTGAGTTTTTATTAAAAGATACGAAAGGAATCTTTTGTCGTTTTTTTTCGTACGAGGTACTTTTTGAATTTTTCGACAAAGGTACGAAGAATGTTTTTTTTAACTTATACGGCAAGAATGGATTTTTAAAACATTATTTCCATGAAGCTTCCGTTACAAGTTTTCAAGTTTATTTTTAATCAACTTCTTTTAGTTTAATGTTGTATGACATGTTAAGAAAGGAAAAAAAAATTTGGAAAAGAAAGGATATTTTCCTCAAGAATGGAGTTCAAGTGTTTTATCAAAATTATTTTCCATCTAAGATAATAAAGGGTTCTGTTTTAATCCCTATTATTACATGGATTTGATTATGTTGTGATGGAAATATTTTTATGAATTCGTTTATCTTATATGAATTGTTTTATGATGTCATGTTGTTTAAGAATTCCATTTTTATTACATGGGTTATGCAATGATGTATGGTTTATGATTTTGTGGCACACATAAGAATGGTATCATTATGAGATGGGTGGGACCTATATCTCCCTCCAATGCATTGGGTAAAGATTTTATATCTCATGAGATAGACATGGCTGGAATGGTAGGTTATACCGGTTCAGTGAAACAGGACTGAAACGAGGGTTACTCGATTCAGAAAGGGACTTTGTCCACTAAGATAGTCTTGGCAATGAGTCTTGACTAATAAGAAATGATTCTCTATGATTATGTGTGAATTCCACAAAGTTTCAAGTTTTATGTTATGATTATGGGGATCTCATTTTCACTTCTATGATTTATTCCATGTTAAGATAGTATGATCTCTTTTGCAGGTTATGATTTCCAAAATGTTATGTTCTTATGAATATGATGTGATTGATATTTCTTTTGTTTACCCTTACTGAGCATTTGAGCTCACCCTTTTATGTTTTCTTTTCCCCAGGATATAAAGAAAGGTTTTAGGTAAAAAAAAGGAAGATCTTTATGGGAGATATTGAAGATCTTTCACCACGATTAGAAGATTACGTTCCGAGTTTCCAAAGACACTAAACTATTACGATCCTTGTGTGTGTGTTTATGTTATGTACTAAGTTTTCCGCAAATGTAATGTAATGTCCATGTACGTTAGGCTTCGGGTCTCTACATTTGGTATCATAGGAAAGGTTTAGTCAACCTTTGGAAACTAGGACGCGAAAACATTAGTGAGATCCCTAGAGATATTTCTAAGGTATGTCTAGGGATGTCCCTAAGGTTAAGTATACGTATAGGTTATAGTACTAGAATTACGCTAACGATCTTAGAATTTAACCAAAGATGTTAGATATTAAGGGTACTTCCCCTTTACTATGTTGTTTTTCTTTAGAATTATTTTGCCTCTCACACTATTCTTTTTGGGTTTTAGAAAATGGATGGAAACAAGATGATTCATGATAATGGAGGATATGATAGACAATGGAATGATATTATTTATGAGCAACCAAATGAAATGGGATTTGGATGTCCAAACATCATTATTATTCCGAATCAGCAATCTCACAACATGATCAATAAAGTAAAATTTGGTAAGTTTCCTGACTCGACTAATAAGAGAAAGATGGAGTTCCATGATGATCATAGAGGAAAGAAAGTTCAATTTCCCCTATGTAAATCATGTGGGAAGAGGCATCAAGGAGAATGTTTCAAGGGAACTGGAAGATGCTTTGGGTGTGGAAAAGAAGGACACAAAGCAAGTAAGTGCAAAGGAAAAGGGTCGGTTAACACCATGGATGAGGATAATGGTATTGCTACGACATCAAAAATGGGTAAGTGTTTTAAATGTGGAATGTATGGGCATTATGCAAACAAATGCCCTAAGGGAAAGACTCATGAAGAGAATCAGTATGGTCATATGGGTAGTATTTATGTGGATGATGATGAAGAGACTACAAATGATATGTGAGATGAAAGAATTTTTGAAGCTCGGTCAATGGTTTGAGAATGTAGTGGCATGATTACATGTTTATCATGTGTAATTTTGGAATAAAGAGACATCTATGGATTGTTACATTGTTGTCTTTCCTTGTGTTTTGAAAGTGTATGATTAATGTTACCAGTATCCATGAAAGGTTATTCAGATATTTTTGGAATGTAGATGATATGCGCATAATGAAGGGATAAGGAGAAAATTAAATGTTTGATAGTATTCATGAGCTCATGATTGATATAAGGACTAAGTGATATCATGGTTTGAGTATATAGAATTTTGAGGATTTTGGTATGTGGAAAGTGTTAACTTTAAACTGCATTCATGTTTTCACTAAGGTATTCAAGAGAATACATGATTAAGGACTTTGAATGTTTAGAATGTGACCAACAAGACATATCTTATGGGGATCAATGATGGTATTAAATCTCTGGTAATTGTTTTCACTATATTATGAGAGTGGACTGCAGTATTATGGGTAAGCCTAAAGATTGGAATGGATTATGTTGGAATAAGTTAGTATTGTTTAAGGATAGAAGTTTTTTTTCGATATTATTGATGGGATGTTATAGTAATATAGTTTTAGAAAAAGGACAACCTGCAGGACGGGCGACAGCCCATCGCGTCGGACAAGGCTGTGGGAATCGAACCCACAACCGAAGTGCGACTGGCCTTTATCGCCTACCACTGGCCTACAGGAAGTCCCTGTTTAGTAGAAACTAGTTTTATTATATTAAGCAGTATGATATATGTAGTATAAGTCAATTTTAGGAACCATATATGATTAATCTCACTATAGAATGACTTATGTATATTTAATAACTTTTGCTAACCTTTTGTTTGAGACAGATGGAATAAACAGTCATTCTATCACATGATCTGCTAACACTTCACGAATAACAAATTCAACTTCATTTCTTTATGATATGAAGTGGAAATTGTTCAATTCACGAACAACAGTGAGATTGTAACAAAATCATGTAAGTATTTCTTTTAATTCATCAACTTTAGGGAAATGATCTTGAAAACCAAAAATGTTGTCCTAGTGCTCTTATATCTGATTAATCAGATGGTACCTTAGATCATCACAAATTTATGGATTTGTGATTGTTGGCTTTTCCATAGCCATGTTCTCTACCACTCTCCATCAGAACATGATGGTTAGATTTCTCTTCCATATCCATATTTTCACCTATGTGGAAACCCAGTGATTAGTTTATTTGGGTAACCGTTATGTTTCATACTTTTGTTTTAAAGACTGGTTTTGGTATTCCTTTTTACGATGTGGGTTTCTATTAAATAAACGTTCGAATAGTAAACCATTTATAACCCCGACGAATTTCGAGGGCGAAATTCATTTTAAGGGGGGTAGAATGTAACAGCCCGAGATTTTATGAAAAATATTCTTTTTAATTTTATTAATGTCTTGTGTTGTACGCTACACCAAAAGGAGCTTGCACAACACGCATCCTTGACTTGCCTTGCATTACACGCAATCACGACCTTCCTCGATAGCGTGTGTAGTATGTAATACTGAGTTTCACTAAACAACGATATGCTATTAAAATATTATTAAAACTAACCGTTATGAATAGTAATAACCACCTTTTAAAATTTTAGAAATTTTAGCTCTCAAAATGGACATTATTTTTGGATTCGGAGTATCGAATTTAGCCTAAGGTGAAATTTTAGTGATTTTCGGATAACTTTCATATTTTGATGAATAGTGAAAATTACTAAATTTTAGTTAAAAACAACTTTTTCAATCGAAATAATTATTAGTGATAAATTATTAATTTGAGTGGTTTTAAAGTATATTTAGAATATATTTTTACAATTTAATACAATGTTGGTCATTGGATGTAATTTCACATTTAAACTAGACATAAACAAGTGTCAATCTTTTGATAGATATTGTTTCTTAAAAACACGCTATTTGTTTTAACAGCGGGATTTAATTATAAAATTAATTAATTCAACTTTTATGTTATGAATTTGGTAAAATAGACTTCATTTTTGAATTCGGAATATGAAATATAGCTTGGGATGAAATTTTGGCATTGTTCTGAAAAACATCAATTTTTGATGAATAGTGAAACCACTAAGTGGTAGGTTAAAAACTGAATTTTGCATAAAACTTAATTTTACCGCTTCTGTGAATGGAATTTCGAAAATCCGAGAGACACGGTTAATATCAAGGACTAAAATGTGGTTCAATGAGATGAAAATAATTTTTGGTGAATAGTAACTTTTTACTTTTTTTTACCACGGTTAAAGGTAAATAGGGTAATTAAGGGTACAAATGATATTAATATTACCCTAACACATGTCCTAATCCTATTAGACAAGTGTATTTCGACCAAAAACAAACTTAGGAATAAAATATGACCATTTAGGCCCACTTGGGTTAGATTAGGACATTTATTATTAATTTATTTAAAGAAGGGTTAAAAGAGTTAAAATCAAAGTTTATTTACTAAAACATTTTTAATATGGTGTTATACATACGATAAATTTGACTATAAATATTCATTAGAAAGCTAAAAAGATTTCCTAAATGATGGTATTTTATTTGTAATTTTTAGACATAAAATCAGTTAATTTATTTATGACACAATGATGATGCAGTAATTATCTTATTAATGAAATATTGACATAATTGATGTTATAAACACCAAAATAAATATAATTTGAGACTTTTTATGAATTCCACTAATTTTATAGGTTACTATGATATATTAGTGTTGATGTAATCAACTTGTTTCGAACATATAATTCTGTTATGACTTTCACAAAAATCATGTATCAAATAGTGTCAAAATTGACACAAAATAGTTTTTAAATCAAATATTATATTATTAATTGTTATTTTATTCCTAAAAATCTAAGGTTCGGCCAAATGACTTAGATAAGGATATATATATTAATAATAAACAATTTGGGGTTCTTTTGGCATGTTATAGTAAGTTTATTAACCATATAGTGAAAGAAAACAAAAAGACATGGTAAAAGTTAAATTATTTAACTTAGAGTTAAATTTAATTGATAAGGTTAAAATAATGTCCTAAACTTGTCTAAATTCTATTGGTTGATAGGATTTAGACCCCTCCCCATCTTAGCTTTAAAATAATACCCTTTGGAACCATTATAAACCGATTTTGACTTTAATATAAAATAATATTTTGAGATATTCCTAAGGTGCCCCTCTCCTCCCTTATAAAAGGACACCTCCTCCCCCTCCTCCTCACACCAATTTGAGCACTCAAGCTCGGCCAACCCCTGCCAAAATCCCTTCTCCACTTCCCTAGCAACATCCTAGAGGTTCTGGTCTTCCTCAAAGACCAATTCTAGTGCCCTAAGAGGAGGTCTCAAAGAGGCACTTCAAAGAAGAGGTAATTACCGTTACCAATTCTTTCATCTTTATTTCTTCTTCCACTTCTTCTTTTTAGTTGTTTCATTATAAAGTAATAACATCAGTATTACTTACATACTGATATGTTATTATAAATATGAAACAACTCTAATTAACCTTCTATTCATCCTACGGAAAAAGGAAATCACCGCGCGTGCGTACGTACGGAATACCGTCTCCACGCCGTGGTGTAATCTATTTTCCGCCACCACCTTAATTGGATGGGTATAATGGTTTAATGAGTAACTATATATGATTATTATAAATTGATATTGATACTTAAATATTATACATACACTTCAACACAATTCCACGACCATGAGAATGATATCATCGCTCGTGCGTACATACGGACTACCGTCTCCACGACGCGATGAGATTCATTCTCAATGATTAACCATTCATGAATGATTATAAAGTATAGATAATAAGTACTAATGAAATATATGACCTAATAATGATACTGGAATTATTTATATTTATATGTATGTCATCTACTTAATTCCATTCAAGACAATAAGGAAAGGAAAACAGCGTTCATGCGTACGTACGGACTACCGTCTCCATGAACGGTGTTTTTCATTTCATTTATCTATCTATTATATATATATATACTGAATATATATGATATATAAATCATATTTTATATTCTGGAAGTAATTAAATCATGATATAAGTTATAATAATGTCAAGAATAACAAGTCAAAACACCTACGATAAATGAAACGATTTTACCCAAAACGCTTCTTTAACATGGAATTTACAAAAGAACGGGTAATATAAAGTCATAAGTGGACCATATATGATATAATAACAATGAATATGATTCTGGAATAAGTCAATAACATGATTTAAATCATTATACAGGAGGTTCGGACACTTACAAAGCAAGTCGGACCTAAGGTAAGGGAAAATATCACAATCTCACTTTTATCCGAGATTGTTTTTACTTTGGTAATTAACGGTGTGTATTTTATCATCCACATCCATGTTCCCTCAATATGTAATATTATTTCCATCCTTATACAATAGTTTATATCCAATTTTACTCTTCGGTGAGTTTTTAGTAAAAGATACGAAAGGAATCTTTTGTCGTTTTTTTTCGTACGAGGTACTTTTTGAATTTTTCGACAAAGGTACGAAGAATGTTTTTTTTAACTTATACGGCAAGAATGCATTTTTAAAACATTATTTCCATGAAGCTTCCTTTACAAGTTTTCAAGTTTATTTTTAATCAACTTCTTTTAGTTTAATGTTTTATGACATGTTAAGAAAGGAAAAAAAAATTTGGAAAAGAAAGGATATTTTCCTCAAGAATGGAGTTCAAGTGTTTTATCAAAATTATTTTCCATCTAAGATAATAAAGGGTTCTGTTTTAATCCCTATTATTACATGGATTTGATTATGTTGTGATGGAAATATTTTTATGAATTCGTTTATCTTATATGAATTGTTTTATGATGTCATGTTGTTTAAGAATTCCATTTTTATTACATGGGTTATGCAATGATGTATGGTTTATGATTTTGTGGCACACATAAGAATGGTATCATTATGAGATGGGTGGGACCTATATCTCCATCCAATGCATTGGGTAAAGATTTTATATCTCATGAGATAGACATGGCTGGAATGGTAGGTTATACCGGTTCAGTGAAACAGGACTGAAACGAGGGTTACTCGATTCAGAAAGGGACTTTGTCCACTAAGATAGTCTTGGCAATGAGTCGTGACTAACAAGAAATGATTCTTTATGATTATGTGTGAATGCCACAAAGTTTCAAGTTTTATGTTATGATTATGGGGATCTCATTTTCACTTCTATGATTTATTCCATGTTAAGATAGTATGATCTCTTTTGCAGGTTATGATTTCCAAAATGTTATGTTCTTATGAATATGATGTGATTGATATTTCTTTTGTTTACCCTTACTGAGCATTTGAGCTCACCCTTTTATGTTTTCTTTTCCCCAGGATATAAATAAAGGTTTTAGTTAAAAAAAAGGAAGATCTTTATGGGAGATATTGAAGATCTTTCACCACGATTAGAAGATTACGTTCCGAGTTTCCAAAGACACTAAACTATTACGATCCTTGTGTGTGTGTTTATGTTACGTACTAAGTTTTCCGCAAATGTAATGTAATGTCCATGTACGTTAGGCTTCGGGTCTCTACATTTCTCAATGTTAGGTTTGTTATAAAGTTAAGGCTTATATACATAAGTCTAAGGGGGTGTCACAACCATTACCCATACTAGAATGGAAATGGGAAAAATCACAATGGATTTGGTTGTTAGACATCCCAAAACATCAAAAACCCATAATGTTATATGGGTTATAGTTGATTACCCTGCAAAGTTCGAACACTTTATTTCTATCAAATAATATTTCTATCTTGATCAAATTTCTAGAATATATATTAAAAAAGTTCTAAGATTTCATGGAGTACCACTTTCCATTATATCTAATCAGGATTTGAGGTTTACCTAAAAGTTTTTTAGAAGTCTTCAATATGATCTGGATACATAGTTATGTTTCAGCACTTCTTATCATCCTCAAATAGATGGTCAGTATGAGAGGACAATTAAAACACTAGAAGACATTTTGAGGTCATTCTTTATGGATTTCAAAGGTGTTTGTGATCAAAACCTACTTTTGGTAGAATTTTCTTACAACAATAGCTTTCACTCCAGTATTAAGATGGTTCCTTATGAGGCCCTCTATGGTAAGAAATGTAGAACTCCAACATTCTATAGTGAAGTTGATGATAGAAATCTATTGGGACATAATCTAGATGTGGAAATGGCAGAGATGGTTAGATCTATTCAACAACACATAAGAGTAGCTCAGAGTTGATAAAAAAAAGTTATACTGACAATCGAAAAAAAATACCAAGAGTTTTAACTAAGTTACAAGGTATTTCTAAGAATATATCCCTAGAATAGAGTAATGATATTTTTAAAGGAGTACAAGCTAATCCCGATTTATATCGGTCCTTTTGAAATTCTTGATTGTATTGAGACGGTAGTGTATCGATTGGCACTTACTCCGGACCTCTCTCATGTTCATGATGTGTTCCATGTATCTCTCCTGAGGAAGTACATACATGATCTTTCATATGTACTAAACATATAATTCATACCTTTGGATAAATATCTTTATTTTGAATAAAAATTGATAGATATTCTAGATGGAATAGAAAAATTTATAAAAAAAAGTCCACTCACTTGGTTAACTTTTATGGAAAAACCAAAAAAATTAGAAAGCTATATGGGAATTTGGGAATGTGATGAGGTACAAGTACCGTAATATATTTAAATTTGAGTGATGAATTTCAAGTTAAAAATTTATTTTTAGGGAGGTAGAATGTAACACACATATATTTTTATCAAATATTTCTCTTTATATGGTTTAATTTCTTTGATAGCATGTGTGGCATGAACTGAAAAATATTATATGTTCATTATAACCTTGATGTTAAATTGGTAGGAATAAATATAAATAAATAATTTATAAAATAAAAAATAATTTACAACTCAATATGAGTGTATTGGTAAGTACTATGAAAATGATCACACATTTTTTAGTAAAGTCGCTTTATTCTTAAAAAATATGTTTTCTTCAAAAATGAGATTTTATTATTTTTATGAGGGAATATTAATTTTCAGAAGTTCTAGAAAATTTAATTGAAAAAATTAATTTTATTGTTTAATTTTTCAAGTCAAAATTATCTTAAATTTTTTTTATAATTTTCTAAAAACATTTATTTCATTTCAAGGAATAGTGAAAGTACTGAAAAATGTATTTTTTTAAAGTCTTTATAAGGTAAAATTATGTGTTGGATTAGTTTTATATTTTAATTATTTTATTCTTATTTAAAATAATCCAATTATTCTTTTGTAAAAATATTTTATACTTGAATTTATTATAAAAACATTTTATGTTTAAAAAGGGCATTTTTTTGAAAAACTGTTTTCATAGCATTTTACCAGTTTCATTTTAAATTAAATTCTGAAACTTAAGTGTTTTGATTTTTTAAAAATGGATGAAAATTTTTTATTCAAAACTTAAAAATTAGTGAATTGATCCATTTTGTTTTTGGATAATAATAATAATAGTAACCCTGGTAAATTTTATTACCATGGCAAAGGGTAAATTGGGTAATTTAGGTTAAAAATAAAATGATATGGACTATAAAATTACCCTAACACTTACCAACATTTTATTAGATGAATATAATTAAACTATTAACACATTAGGATCTACATTGAGTTTATTAATGAACACTTTTCCATGAAAATTACTTATATAATATTTACTTCATAAAAAGTCACAAAGTGTCACTTTTTTTGTCTTAAATATCTCTTACGTAACCACATGGGAAAAAAGTTAGGTTATGAATGAAAATAAATTTTAATTTTAAATTAAATAAAGTTATTTTCATGAAAAACATTTATTTATATCTTTGGGGGCCACATGGATGATATTATTATGTTTATAATATTTTATTTAATAAAAAGTCAAAGATCTCACATTCATGTTTTAAATACTATATCATTTTTAATATAGGTTTAATAAAAATATATATGATACTATAAATATTATTATGAAATATATAACTTATATATTCATCGTGGTATTTAATTTTTCATTTTTAGTGAATAAATAACTCTATTAAATAATTACACAATGTTGATGTAGTAATTATTCAATTAATGAAACACTCAAATAAATGATATTAAAAATACTAAATTAAATAAATTTAAATTAATTCAGGTGACCCAATAATTTTATATATTAATATAAAATGTTATAGGTTTATTAAATTATTTTTTTCAATGTTATCTTGTTTAATTTATTTTCATAAATCCAATATAATTAATAGTTTCAAAATTAACACTAATAATATTTTATCAAAAACAATATTTTATTAAATTATTTAAAAATAATAAAATATATTTAAAAATAAAAATTGATCATTATATGGGATAAATTATCATAAATTTTCCATTTATAGTCCAATTTACATCACATATGTCAAAATGTCAAACTTTTAATATTAAATAAGTTGTTACCATTATTAAAATTAAAATAGGTTAACTAAGGGTTAATAAAAAAGATAAGGTCTAAAGTAATAGAAAAAAATTTATAAAATATATTGGTTTATAATATTAAAACATTATAATATCTTTTATTATAATCCATGTCCATTTTGTGGTATTTGGATAGAAAATGGATTTATTATAATTTAATCTTTTGAGAAATCCCAAAAGTGCCCCACACCTCAATTATAAAAGGGTACCTTTATCCTTACTTATTCACATCACATTGATCTTTCAATATCAACCATACCCTAAAAAATTATCTTATAAACTTTCCTATACACATTCTATAGGTGTTTATCTTCTCAAAATACCAACCCTAGAACCCTTTACAGGTGATTCAAATGAGACGTTCTGAATAAGAGGTAATAACTCTAACCAATCACTTTATTTTATAATCTTAATTACCTATTATAAATATATGATTTTATAAAAAAATAATTAATTAGTTATCATAAATATTTTTAAATGTTATTATGATTATTAAAACTCCATTATAAACCCTCTTTCCCATCAAACAATATGTGAAAGTATCACTAGTGTGTATGTATGTCTTACCTTCTCCACATAATGATACAATTAATTTTTCATTTATATATTATATGTATGGATATTATTATAGGATTAGTGATTTTATATGATATTTATAATATAATTATACTTCTTTAATTATAATATTATTTCTACCTTATCATTATCTAATCTTTTGAGAAATGATAATGTCGCTTGTGCATGCGTATGGGATACTATCTCTACAATATGATGTGATTCATTTTCAATTATATTTCACATGCATGGTAATAAAGATATATTTTATGAAAATATATGATATATATATAACATAATAATGATTCTGTAAAGTTTAATTATTATTTTTAATTCTTTAAATCCATTAGATGAAAAATGGACACAACGTTCATGCGTATGTATGGTCTATTGTCCCCTTGAATGGTGTAATTCATTTTTTTCATTTATACTTTACATGAATGATTAAAAATATATATTTAATTTTTATATAATATTTTTATACCATTTTTAATAATATGTAAATTATGATACCAATATCCAAGTATAAGGACCAAGACTTCTGAACTAAAACATGCTTATAAAGCGAAGTAGTTATCATCCAGAACAGTGATTTTAAAAACAAATTATTAATAAATCAGTGATAAGATGTTATAAATAAATAATAAATTCTTTGATAGATATTTTTTTATCTAATAAATTTATAATAAATCCATATTTATTATATAGAAGGTTTTAACCTGAACAAATAAAGGAAAGACTTGAGGTAAGGGTTAATTTAATTGTTCCATTATTATTTAAGATTGTTTATATGTAAGTATCTATTGGGGGATATTTCTCTTCCATGTCCATAATTCTTAAAAAATTCAAAAATATTGTTATTATTCTTCTAAAATTTTTAAAATTCATTTTTACCCAAGTGTGAATCTTTAATAAATGGTTTGAAAGGAATATTTTTTTCATTTTCCAAATAAGGTACATTGTGAAATTTTCACCCAAAAAACGATAAGAATTTTTTAAAATTTTATGGAATTAATGTATTTTTCTTCTTTAATGATGCCTTAATTTATTTAATATTTCTTTAAAATAGTACGAGTTTTTTTTAAAATAAAAAAAAATTCCTTTGTAATTGTGCAGCTTTCGAAAAAAATCTATTTTAAAAATAGAAAGGATATATTCCTCAAGAATTATTTAAAATTATATTTAAAAATAATTTTCCATATAAGACAACATCATTTGATGTTAATTAGGTTTTAATGGGGTATTATTCAAAGAAACTATTATTATTCTTTCTTTTAGTGGTTTATGTTTATGATGGCATGATGTTTATGAATTCTATTTCTTTTCCATGATTTATGTTATGATGAAATGTTTATGAAACCAATTTCTTTTTATGGGTTCTAATATGATGAATGATTTATATTCTTATTGAAAACATACGTATGGTTTTTACTATGTGATTAGTAGGACCTATATCTCCCTCAAATTCGTTGGGTAAAGATATATATCGCATTAGATAGACAGAACAATAATAGGAAGTGAACCTGGTTCAGTAATATAGAGCTCAAACAAGGAGTGAACTCAATTTAGTAAGACACTTTGTCTACTATGGTGGTCTTGGAAGTGATCCTTGAAAAATATTGAAATGATTTTCTATGCTTATGTGTATGACAAAATTTCAGGTATTTTTTTATACTCCCATGAATTATGTTATTTTATTCTTTTATAATTCATGTCTTAGGAACATCTATGAATCATTGCATGATTCGATATCATGATTATTTATATGCAGGATATAATTTTAAAAACTTATTTTTATGTTCTTATTCCCTCTTATTTATCTTATCCCCCTTGATTACACTTACTGAGCATCTACGAGCCCCATTTTCATATGTTTCTTTTTCATGGGATCTGAAGAAAGGTATTAAGTATGATATGTCAACAATAGTTCTAGTTATACTGGAATAAGAGGGAGATAATGTATATCTTTTATGAATCAGTTGTTTATGTTTCCATGTTTCCAAAGAAACTAAACCTATATGGTTCTAGCATGATTTTATTATGTTATGTAATGAATATTATTCTATTTATATGTAATATCTATCTATGAAAATTATAGTCTGTTATAAAGGTCATTCACTTTCTCATGCTTGTATTGATAATAAAAAAGATAAATTGTGTGCATTTGGGATAATAACCATCGTACACCAAGTATATAGTCATCCAAACTAGTGGAAACCTCATAAAAATTATGGTGTCTATTTTTCTTCCCTATTTTATATGAATTATTTCTAATTATAATTGAATAATAAAAGATAACTGTTCATTGAATTTGTTAAAGGTCACTCCTCTAAGTGGTCATCCCTAAAGTGATCCTAATAATTTGTATCGTAGGGATAGGTCACACCGCTTAGTGGATTCTATTATTAAAATATTATTAAATATTTGATATATCTCTCTACTCAATTCAGAATGGAATACAAACTTGGAGGAGTTATATCTACTTCAGATCAAAATTCTATCTCATCTAATACTTTTAATAAGATAATAAAGAAATAGTTGAGAATGATGAAGAATACATCCCTCTTATACAAAGAGGAAGAAGTGGTAACTTCCACATGTTATAATTATAAATAAGATATATCTGTTATAGGAGTAGAAGATCTATTAGTTTATTCTAGAACCAAGAAAATAGAGAACATTTCAACCTCATATGTTAATGAAAAGGTATCCAATATGTTTTTCAAATGTCTAATAGATCCAATATGTTTTTCAAATGTATAATAGAAGAAAAAAGCACTGGTGGTGAAGATCATTCCTAAAAAATGAAAATTATTTAGTATTACAGAATTCCTTGTAAGAAAAGATCACCCATATAGAACAACAATCCAATAAAAGAGAGAGTGTGTTGGAAAAAATGGGTGATGACATGTGTACATGTCACTAAAAATGCAATCTTTAATGTTCAAAAAAGGCTCAAAATGTGTAAGCTTTATATCTTGAGTCATATTACAAATCTTGATGGATAGAAACGGTGGCCCATTAATGATCAAAAATATAGAATATCCCATACTTGGGGAAAGAATTCGAAATTATTCCCAATCAGAAGTGGATTTTATCAAATTATTTTTCTCTCCTAAGATGATCTAAACCTCACTTGGAATACTGCTAACCTAAAATTTCACCCCAGTTTTCTATGACAATATGAATGGGATGTATCCTTTAATCCATTTACATAAAGTAATTCATCAGCACAAATATGGATCAGGATACAAGATCTAAATTGGGTATTTTGGCACCCAAAAATCAAAAATGATCTTGATTCATGTATAGGAACCTCCCTAAATATTTATTAGTATGCTATTAATAGGGAGTTATTCCTATATGCAAGAATCATGGTTGAAGTAAATTTGGATTAAAAGTTACTAGAAGTCATAAATTTTACTTTAAATGACTATAAAGCATAAATTAAGATTAATTATGAGTATACTCCTCCCATTTGTGAGGTACGTAGAATAATTGGTTATACCCTTTCAAATTATAGTGTGGTTCAAAAAAAATTAATCCACCCCTTGAGAATGACTATAATGAATTCCAGAGAACCAAAAAAGGTAAATCCTCCACCATTGAGAAGGGTGAACCCTATAAAAGGAATGATGGTGGTAGATGGGTGAAAAAAACAAGACATTATTCCCACCTCAAAATCCAAATATGGAAAGATATGGGCTCTTTTAGTTGAGGAAGAAAAAGATGATGCAATGGAAGATATCACAGATGAAGAAATGATCAAGTATATTGTAAGGACTATCAAATCTAGTCAATATGAATATTATTTTTAGAGTAAAAATCCTAATAAAGGAAAATATACTTCTAATTCTACTTGGGTTACTCCTACTAACAAGGACTGTGGGAACACACCAAATCACCATTTCTTAAATAATGTTACATAGTCCTCTTATTTTACTGGTAATATCCCAATTAAAGTTGAAAAAACACCTCATAACGAATAAAACAAGAAGGAAATACCTATAAAAATTCATACTTCTTCGTATCAATGTCTTTATGATGATGAATGTATCTCCAATGGTATTAAATAGTAGGTACATGTTAAAAATAATCCTTCTCATTGGTCTTTCAAACCCACCCCTATGATAATGAGGATGGCGTTATTTCATATAATGACAAGCATGATAATTATACCAAATAAGATGACTCAACTCAATAGCATAACTTGATTTTGAAAGTGAACCCCAAAAGATGAATTTTGAGGTTGTTTTTAATGATGACCGCAATACCACTCCGGATACAAAGACTCTTAGATGTAGTAATAATAATACTTCTATAAATCCTATGCATAATCATAATTTTGATTCTTCTACTTCTAATAAGAAAATTAATAGACCAACCATAAAATATCAAAGGAAGATAAGTTATGGAGATAAAAAAAGAAGTGGGGTCCAACCCCAAACATAGTTTTAAATGAATATCCTTTTTCGAACTATCAGGGTATAAAAAACTCTGACACACTTGACTCTTTAAAATGATTTATCTATATTCATAAAACTAATATTTTTCTATTTTTCACCCTAAAATTAATTATTATTTTGTATTTCCTTGTTTAGAACATAAAGTTTATGCTTTTATTGGTGACACTTTTAGTAACTCTTCTATTGAATTTCTTTGGGTTTTTTCTCATTCATCACTGAATAATGTTTATTCTTTCAAAATTGAAAATAAAATGATCACTTTTGAGTTTATATACTCAAAAATGTTTTTCTCCTTAGTATATTCCAAAACTAGATACCAAAATATAATATATATTTGGTATAATATAGATAATATTATAAGTATCATACATGAACCTTGGATTATTATAGGTGACTTTAATTTTATCCATTGTCCTGGTGAGAAAATGGGCCCAACTCATTCTATTATTTCTTCATGAGAGTTTAAATATTGTATTGAAAATAATAACCTAATCAATATTAATTTATTTGAGGCCAAATATACTTGGTATAGAAGTTATTATAAAATAATAGTGGCTAGATATTTAGATATATCCTTCTAAAATTTACAAAATCTTGATAAATGGGATATTGTTTCTAGCACCACCCATGCAAAGGTAAATTCTGATCACCATCTGATCTTGGTTGTCCATTCTATTAGAGGCTATAGGCTAGCTCTCCCTTTCATATTTAATAATTCATGGTCATCCCTCCCTAAATGTGAAAACATTGTTAAAGAGGTTTGTAATTTTGTAAATTATGGAAATGATGCCTTATTTTTTATCATGAAGCTAAAACATATAAAGAATAAGCTCAAGGGTTGGTTTAAAACTACCTCCAGAAATATTGACAATGATATTACTTATTTAGAAGACAAAATTAATCAGTTGCAAGATGCCTCTATAAACAATGAATTTATTACTAATTTTCATAAAGAAATAGAGCTATTACTACTAAATGAAATTCTCTGCATTCTATTAAAGACATAATTCAAAAAGAGACTTTCATAATCAAATGGCTATAATATAGAGATAGAAAAAAAAATTAGAACTCTATTTAAAAGGAAAGGAAACCTTGTTGGTCACTTACCTTTCTCAAGGATGTAGAAAATATTATTGATAATGAGGAGAGACTTACTGACCATATTTTCCCATATTTTAGTAATATTTTCAATCGACATGATTTAAATAAATATTTAATTTCTGATATCATTCCTTCCATTGTTAGAAATGATGAAAAAAAAAATTATATGTGTCCCCCTTCATATTGAAATCAAAGATACAGTTTTTATTTTCAAACCTGATAGTGCTCCAGGACCTAAGGGATCTACTAACTCTTTCTTTCAACACTATTGGGACACTATAAATTTGGATGTATTTAAACTAAATAAATAATTCTCCAAAAATGTTTCCATTACTCATGGCATTAATTCCTAGTTTCCCTCCTTAATACTGGAGGATGATAATTCTTCTAAGATTCACCCTTTCAAACCTATTGCACTCATTAATACAATATACAAGTCCATTACCAAACTTATCACCAATAGACTTTCCAAAATTGATAATAAAGTTATCTATTGGTGTCAATTTTTGTTTTTCATGGGTATAAATATTTAGGACTGGATTTTTTGGCCTTTGAAGGTACTAGTATTCTAAATAAATCACATAGAGGAGGATGCATTGCTTTAAAGATTGATATCAGTAAGGATTTTGATACTATCTATCAGATATTTATTTACAAGGTTCTTTAGAGATTTGGTTTCAATGATATTTTCAATAATACAATTAAAACACTTTTTAACTCTTACCATATCTCCATTATTATAAAAGTCTACCCTAAATCCAATTTAAAATTCTCAAAAGGAGTTATATAGGTTGATCCCCTTTCTCATATCCTCGTCACTATTGTTGAGGAAAACTTAATTAGGATTCTCACACACTTTGTGGATCAAGAAAAAATCAAGACCATTCTTACTTCAATAAATATTTTGGTCCCTTCTCATTTACTTTATGCATATGATATTATTGTATTTTTACAAGGGGGAAATAAAAATATCCATAATCTCAAGGAGGCTCTATCCCATTATGAAATTGTATCATGTTAATTCATAAACCAGAATAAATCTCTTATTTTTCTAGGAAAAGGTTTTTAGCATCTAGAAAAAAACCATATCATGAATGATTTTAACATAAAAGAATGAACCCTTCCTTTCAACTACATTGGTGTCTCTCTCTTTTGTGGAAGGCCTAGAAGTAGATAATTTTCCAAAATAGTGGATCAAATAAAGAATCAAGTCTCTTTCTAGAAAGAAAAATATATTTCTATGGCTAGGAGAATTTGTCTTATCAAATCCACCAGTGTATCTTAAATGGTTTATTATTTGATGGTATATAAATGTAATATTGTTCTTCTTAAAAATATCAATTTCTTTATCAAAAAACATTGGAGTGGTAGTATTCTTGAAATAAAATTAATTACTATCTCTTGGAATAATATTTGCAAGCCTCTTGATAATTGAGGACTTTGAATCAAAAAACTAAAAGTTTTTAATGATTCTATTTAGGCTAGACATACTAAGAACATCTTAAACAACAACCACATAGTTATAAACATTCATAGAGCTAGATCTATTGATAGATTGAATAAAGTAAATTTGAACTGCATGGACTCATCCATCTAGACAACCATCAAACATTCATTTTCTAACATTATAGATCACTATAGATAGACCATTAATAGGGATTCCTCTCTCAACTTTTGGCTGAACAATTAGACTAGATTTCCCCTTATTTATACTATTGATCTGATGCATTTATTATTTGATACTATCATATAAATAAAATATTTTTTTAATTCTCCCAGACCGAATATGCCTGATGTTATTAATAACTTTGTCAAAAATTATTCTTTTCATTCTTCTTATGATTTTTAAATTTGGGAAACTACCAATAATGGTATTCTCAATTTAGATCTTTTTTATAGACATAATTTCAATGATACAAATGATGATTTTACCTAGTTTAAATGTTTTAACAATCCTTGGTTTTTTCCTTCTCATTTTACTTTACTCTAGAGGCTTGTACATAATCAAATACCTTCTGATACATATTTGAAATATTTAGGTATAAAATTATGTTATAAGTGTCTAATATGTAACCAACATAGAAAATATGTTGACTATATATTCTTATATTTTTCTACTTATTCCTAATTATGGAAATATTAATTTGGTATTTTTGAAATCATATTACTGGAAGATGACTCCATTTGGATGTAAATCTAGTGATGTATTATAGTTGATGCCTCCCCTCAAATTAAAAACCTGTTTCAGGATAACATGGCTGAATTGGTACATCTAATCTGGTATGAAAGAAATTCATTCATTCATAACAATTCATATTTCAGCCTTTATACAATGAAGGTGAAGATATAAATTTCCAGAGGGGAGGCCGGTACACTATAAAGTACACCATGAAATGACACCATTTAGGATTTCACTATATTACGCAATTTAGGTGTGGGTAGAAATTACAGCCAGCCTAAAGGAACTCTTGATGTATTTTGGAAATATCTCCTTATAGGATGGACCAAAGTCAATATTGATGGTGCCTCAAAAGGAAACGCGATCCCTTCATGATGTGTATATGTCTACAGAGATCACAATGGAAAGACCCTTGGCTATTTTTATACATATTATTGCACTATAACCTCTTTGGAAGCTATAAATTTCTATTGTTATCTCTACAGTTTTATTTGATAGAAAAAAAATATAGACCACCACATGGCTTTAAATTTATTCTACCACAATTGTAGAAGTTGTCCAAAATGGAATCACTCACCTGGAATGGCCACTCATGGCTAAATGGATACACTGCCTGAACTCTATATCAAATATCAACTATATCATTACCCATTATTTTTTAGAAACAAACTTAGTGGTGAATGGTATTACCAATAATGGAATCAAAATTGACAACACATGCTTAGATTAACATCCCCTAGAGTTAATACCTCTCCATGATAAAGATTGTAATAAAATTCCCTTGTTTTGACTCTTGTAACTCTTTTTTATTCTAACAAATGTGCCTTCAGTCTTTATGAACAAGGCATACCATTTTTAAAAAAATAGTCTCAAATGTTATAAGATCAAGGAATCAGATAAGTATGCTCCATAGTTATTAAGGATTATATTGAGGCAATCCTGAATAAATATACATACATTAAAAGTGTAGTTTTATGCATTATAAAAAATAAAAAGATTATCATTGATGTCAAGAATGCTCAACTTGAGATAAAAGAAAGTAAATCAAGGCTCTTGACACTTTTATATAGTAGAAGAAAAAATTTCATGATGATGAGCTATAAATATCATGGAATAATGTGAAGGTATAATTAAGTCAATGGAGGATGATAAATTCATCCTAAATATGAAATTTTTTGAACATGGAGTCAAACTAGAAATGTTTGAAAATGTTCGAGTTGGGTCTTCACTAAAAGATGAAATAAGTGCTACTAGTACAAGAGATATAGAAACATAAACTTATAAAGTGGATTCTTATCTTAAAAAATGTCTATCTAGTGAAAAAAATAGATTGAAATAATCTATTTTTCAATCTTTACCATACTCTAATAAGAAGGTACTGTCCATTTTTTATTATAATGTTTGAGCTGATTCCAGTTCTATTCATAGTGAAAGTCCAAAAACAAAACCTCTAAAAAATTGGACGAAGAAGGGAAATAATGTGATTACCACTACATCTGTAGTAAAGGAAGAAAAATATAAAATAATTTTCTCATCAAAATAATCCTAGAAAGAGAGTAAAAAATAAATAAATAGAGAAAGCATGCAAATCTATCTAGACCGTTATTTCAAATAATTGGCCAATATTTGTTGGCTATTGTTGGTGTTGTGAAAGATTTGGGCATAGCGAATCTAATTGTTGGTACAATATGAAAGTATATGAAAATAAAATGATTCCTTTATCAAGGGGTAGAAAATTATTGTAGAGGAAAATACCAAAGAAGTAAAGTAATAATAAGACATTTAAAAATAGATTTGAAAGTTTGAATAACCTATGTGGTATTTACAATGAAAGTGGTCATAGGGAAGATTCAGGAAAGAATAAATCTTTCAAGCATGCTAATATAAAAATTCTGATGAAAAGGATATAGTTGAAGACTGAATATAAGTCAACCTTAGAAAATAAATAGATAAAAAATATTCTCAACAAGTCAAGAAAAAAGATAGATAAGTCAAATGTGGGTAAAAATTAGAAGAACACTGATTCTTAGAAAAAAACAAAGAATATCAACAAGGTTACTACACGAAATAGGATAATATACTTATTTTGTGGAAGGAATATGTCACATAATGGATCACTATATAAAATCCATGGATATCACAATAACTGAAATCAAGTGTAAGAAACAAAGTGGAAGACTAGTCCAAGAAAAAAAGAAATGCACTCAAGTATAAAAAATCACACCTAATAATCCATGTGGGTATAAAAAGAATCCAGTGAATATTCCAATTGATACACTAGTAAATAACCCATATTGAATGGATAAAGCATTGAAAAAGAAATAAGATCAGGATAAATCAGATTATAAATATAAACAAAATATTCCCCATGAATAAATTAAATTTTATGAGAGTTTTTTAGAAAATAATTATCATAAAATATCAGAATTACTATGTAGAAGGTTCAATAAGGATAGACACACATCAGATTATTGTTTTTTCATAACACCATATCAATAATAAATTCTAAATAATAATTATAAATAACTTAGTGGTGAATGATTTGCGATGGTTAGTATGAAAAAATAGATTCCATGGGAAGAAATTATTTTTATAAATCTACAAGCATGAATATTCATTCCAAGATTTATAGAAGTTAACATCATGGTTTGATCTATCTGTTGATATATTGAATAATATTTATTTTAAAGGTTTAGAGATCCATTTCTATGAAGTGATGTTGGATATCATCACTTGAGGGTGATAATACAAATAAGTTTCCAAAGTCTTATATTTCATCCAAATTTGACATCTCTGGAAGCTAATTTTTCATGAACACATTGATGAGGTATGTTACAAACTCTCTTATCCTTAATTTAAAAAAATATAATGAATTATGGTCTTAATGGGGGGAACATAAAAGAATAAATGAAATGGAAAAAAATTATTGAAGATTTTCTAGGATGGAATTCAAGAACATAACCTTCCAAAAATACATGAATGTTTTTAATCTATGTATTAAGATGAGTGCATGAATTTTAGGTTGAAAGTTTCTTGAGAACATTTTTTAAATAATAGGTATTAAAAAATTTCCACTTAAATTGTATCAATTTGTATCAACCAATTACTATCAACTTGGAAATAGTTTAACAGTCTGTGGGGAAAGAAAAAAATTGCGTTATACCAGTTGGTATCATATTTTGAATTGACAATGAATAGTATTGATGTCTAAATTAGACCCTCTCTATTTCTAATCCAGGTTATCCCAAGTAGAAATAGTTTGTAATAATTTAAAGTATATTTATTATAAAATAATTTATACCATCCTCTCTCTGGTACCTATCATTTGTTACCAAAAAGGGTGAGAAAATAAAATGAAAATATTAAGAAGAAATGAAGATAGAAAAAAATTAATAATATGTGTAAATGGTTGAAAATGGTAACACCCCATAATTTATTAGTATTTTATCTCATTAAATTAATTTAATAGCTTATATTTCATGCAACACCAACTTGGTATGTGTTATATGCAATATTGAGTTTCTGCGAAACTACACATTAGTATTATAATTATTTAAATGATATATTTTTTATAAATTAAATATTTTAATATGAATAGTAAAAAATAAATTTTAAATTTAATTTGTAATTTTTTCACATAAATAAAACATTTTTATAATTAAATGTATAAATTTTGTTAAAAAATGATATATTTGGAAAAATTATTTTCTTAAAAAACTACTTTTTATGTCCTTTTGTGAACAATAATAAAATTAATTTTAGAAACTCTTAAAAATTTAATTTTCTAAAATATAATTCATTTTTTAATTCAGAATATTGAAATTATCTTAGGGTGAATTTTTGGTATTTTTCTGAAAAATTTCAATTTTTGATGAATAGTGAAAAATACTACATTGTACAAAAAACCCGAATTTTTAATTTAAATAATTATTTTTTAATTAAAATTTATCATAAAGTCAAAATAGATACATAATACATATATTAGTCCAATTTAATTCATTTTAGTCATTTTATAATAGAATTAGATATAAAAATTCATTGAACTTTTTTAAATATCTTTTTACCCACCTTCTAGGCCCATTTACCCACCTTTAAAACACATTTGAAAATTAGCGTAAAATGTAATTTTACCGCTTATTTGAATTGAATTTCAAAAATACGACATGCACGGTCATCATCAGTAATTAAAATGTGGTTTAATTGGATTAAAATATTTTTAGGTTAATATTAACTTTTAATTTTTATTTACCACGGTTAAAAGTAAACAGGGTAACTAAAGGTAAAAATAATGTTAGAAAATTATAAAATTACCCCAAAACATGTCCTAATTCTATTGTATAAGTTTTTTTATAACAAAATCAACCTTAGGAAAAAAATAAGATTCTTTTTTATCCATTTGCGTAAGATTAGGACACTTATTATATTTTATTTAAAGAAGAGTTAAAAGTGTTAAATTAAAATTTTAAAAACTAAACCATTTTTAATATTGGGTTATACATAAGATAAATTCAAATATAAATATTCATTATAAATATAAAAAAATCCTACAATATAGTATTTTATTTTTAATTTTTATACATTAAATAATTAAATTTTTTATGACACAATGATGATTCCATAATTACCTTACTAATGAAAGATTAAAATAATTGATATTATAAATATTAAAATAAATGTAAATTGAAACTTTTTATTCCATACAATAATTTTATAGTAGAATATGACATTTTAGCATTTATTGAAAGTGTTTTTTTTCGAAGGAATCAAGTTTTTATGACTTTCACAAAAACTAAATACTAAATAGTGTCAAAATTGACATAAATTTGTTTTTAAAACAAATACTATTTTATTAAATGATATAATATTCCTAAAAATATAATATTCATCAAAATAAAATATATAATGTTATATATTTCATTAATAAACTAATTGAGGTTATCTTGTCATTTTATTGTAACTATATTAACCATGTAGTATAAAAATACAAGAAGACATGGTAAAAGTTAAACTATTTAACTAAGAGTTAAATTTAAAATATAAGGTTAATATGGTGACCTTAACTTGTCTAAAACCTATTGGTTGAGAGGATTTATACCCATTAACACCTTATCCTATAAAATATATCCATTTTTAGATATTATAAAATAAAAATAATTTTATAATAAATTAATATTTCAAGATTTTCCTAAAGTGACCCTCACTTCTCTTATAAACGGGTACTTCCCATTCTCTTAAAATAAAACCTCCAAACCATTTGTCTCATAATCCCCTACTCAAATCTCATCTCAAATACCCTAAATTTAACTGATAGTCATTACCTTGAGCCGAAATCCAACCTATGAATCCCTTTTTTTTCAAATCAAAAGAAAACACCCGAGGAAGAGGTAATTATTTTATCACCTCTTTCAAAGTTCTTTTCTTATTCTACTTCCTATTTCTTTGTTTTTACCATAATAAAAAAATAAATCTAGTAACTTCTACATTTTAATATGTTATTATAAATATGTTACAACCATATTTATTATTTTATCCATCTTATGAATGACAAAGTCACTATGCATGTGTACGTACGGCATACCGTCTCTATGTCATGGTGTAGTTTTTTATTCAACACTACATTATTTAGATGGGTGTAATAATGGGTATAATTATTTTAAATAATGAATAAAACATGTAAATTATTTGGTATATATAATATACCATCCAATTAAACATCGTTTCACCAACAATAGAATGATATTGTCGCTCGTGCGTACGTACGACTTACTGTCTCCACAATATGATGAGATTCATCTTCAACGATCACCCTTCTAGAATTTTTATAAAAATATATATATTGATTAATTATGAGGTATAAGAAATAATATTTTTACTTTAATAATATATATTTAGGTAGATAAATATATTTCATTTACTTACTTATGTACTATACGATAAGAAAACGGAAACAACGTTTATACGTATGTACGGACTACCATCTTTATGAACAGTGTTTCCATTTCATATATATATATATATATATATATTATACATATTTATATTCTGAATATATATGATATATAAATAATTTTTTTATATTTTGTAAGTATGTAAATCATTATCTAAGTGATACGATCAAGAATAAAAAGTTAAAACATGTACGATAATGAAAGAAATTATTACCTGAAATGTTACTTTAACATGAAAATTTTTATTAAATGGGTAGTATAAAGTCATAAATGAATCATATATGATATCATAAATATTAATATGGTTTTTTTATCATTTCATAACATACTATGGTCCTTATATATTAGGTTAAACATACCCTTGACTGAAGGAAAGTACATGGTAAGCGTTAATTCCTCAATCTCATTATTAACTGATATTGTTTATGTATAAGTATTTACTGGGACATATTTATTATCCATGTCCATGTTTCATAAAAAAGTTTTCAAAAGGAATACTTTAAGGCTTTTTGGAAGGGACTCTTTAGCAAGTTCATCATTTTAAATGTTTTAATGATTTATTTTTCAAGATATTTCTAATTAATGTCCATAATTTCAAAATGGTTTTATGGATTTATTTATATAAACATGATTGTTTTAAAATTTAAATTCCTTTGAAATGATTCAAGGTGTTCTGGAACACTTTGATTCAAAAATCTCTTTTAAATTACTTCCTTTATAAATGTGTGACTTTTAAATGATTTCAAAAAAAAGATATTTCTCTAAAAGAATTTTACTGATCATTTTCAATTATGTCAATATCATTTACTGGATAATATTCTTGATTGAGGTTGATTTATTATAATACAATCTTCAATATTGTATTAAATTAGTTGTGATATTTTTGACTATAGATGTTCTATTTTTATACCGTTAATGGTATATATTTAAAGTATTAACATTTCATATACTAGATTTAATACGAATGTTTATGTTATATTTCAAAATTTTCAAATGAGGAATTCATTGGACTTAGAAAATGACGGGTGGGCCCATTATAGCCCCTAGATGCATCGGTAGGTCTCATGAGACAATTATTATCCCGTAATAAGGCCTTGAAAAAAATTTATATTTAGGGTCTTGGCATGAGGCCTTGACTTTGTGGTTAAGATGTCTGACATTATGCATTCCATCATTATGAGATTAGTTATTAATGTTACATGTGGTTATTCAGCTAGTAGAATATCCATGTGAATAAGTAAATGGAATTATTTGATTTATCTTTTTCATATTATATTGAAATTTATGTTTAAAGGGCTTGTGTTTCAATTTTATACCTTTCCATAAAAGTTTATGATTATATATGATAGCTTCCACTATATTTTTTATCCTTACTGAGCATCTGAGATCACCCCTTTCTTATGTTTTATTTTCCCAAGATTCCAAGAAGTGTATTATGATTGATATGAAGGGTTCAGAGAGGGGAATAATGGTGTTATCAAAGGATTATTTATGTTGTATTTTAGGTTAGAAATTGTAATGTAAATTTCATGTATGTAATCTATTTTCCAAGACTACTAAATTGATCGATCCATCAGGACTTGATTTATTATAATCATGTCAATGTATTAAAATAATTCACCAACTCTGGGCTTCTGGGTTCGGGGTGTAATAGTTGGTATCAGAGGAAGTTTAGCAATAACCTTGGAATCTAGATTTCGATAAACTCGGATTTGGAAACATTACCCTAAGATAGACTTTGAGGATTAGTATAGAAGAACATCCAAAAAATTTGGTAATGTAGATATTAATTGGGTTTTCAAACCAATACATCCTTTTCTGGATACTAGAATTAGACGTGGTTCTGGTATAGATGTACCTAGGAGTGAAATCTCTGATAAGGAGTTTTGGGCTTCACCAGGGATATCCTGGTACAAGAAAACAGGCCTTACTGTGCACCTAGTTTGACACTCTTGGGATATATTCTTAGGATAATTCACATTTTCTTTACAAACCATTATGAAAGATTTATGATTAAATATGTCGGCAAAGAAACCATTTTTATGATTATGAGACCAGATGTGTGAAAATATTCATTTAATGTGGAGAATTTTTCTAGTTTTTAGATTATACATTATGATATGATCTAACCTAGTGTATGTCATCATTTAGAAATGGATCCCAGTAGATAGAATGATAACTCTAGAAATATGCATGACACAAAGAGTAAGAAGGATCCTATATTTCATGTTATTAAGCCAACATTTTTAAGGGAAAGAGCCTCCCATTTATTCTCATCATTTGAGGAAATAATATCATGTGTTAATAAGATGAGTAAAGAATTCTATGAGTCATGTGAATTTGAAGGGGAGATAGAGAAGAATAGGATGTCAGATTAAAATATGGATAAAGCGAAGAAAGAAAAGAAGGATTTTCCTATATGTGATAATTCTGTAAAAATCACCCTAGAAAGTGCATGAAAGGACTAGGTGTTTTTTATAATTATCGAGAAAAGGGCCATCAGGAAAAATAATTCAAAGGGAACAAAGAAAATACTAATATTCAGTCTTTTAACTGTAGTGAAATGGTGCAATACACAAATAAATGTCCTAAGAGTTAAGGAAATATAGCTCAGAATAATCAAAGGGGTCAAGGTTAAGCATAAGCTGTTACTATGGTCGATGTGGAATAATTAATTTATTTGTGTTTCTAGATTGAATAATTATATCATCTGAGTGTCGTATCAATTATGTATTAGTTATATGAATTATGGAAATAAATAAGGATTGTACTGTAGTACTATTTCAATGATGATTTGAGATTTTATGGTACTAGGAAAAGTGACTCAATAGCAAGTTAAATTTTTTTTGGAAAATACATGGTTGAGGGAACGATAAACCTTAATATGGTCCTGATACTGAAGTGTTGATTTTGGAATAAGAGATGATTGATTTGGATAAATTATATTGGATATTCTTGAATACCTTGGAACTAATTAATTTTTTGTTTATTCCATCATTTTTTGAGTTTACAAGATTTTTTTATTTAAGGAGTATATCCAATATTCTATAAGTAATAAGGGATCACAAATGCATTTAATAAGGTTTTATAGTAATTCAGGGTGTAACCATGTTTTAAGAGAATACACGATGAAGGTAGTCACATGTTATTATGTGGAAAAAAGATATCTTTATTATCTTTACCTCCCATATAAATTTTTTGACTGTGATTTTGGACACAAGTATTTTGGATAAGTCTAAATGTTGGAATGGAGTAAGTTTATCACTTGATATTTTGTTTGAGGTTAAAGTGTAATTTATTGGATAGTTTGACATAAACTTTTGGATTTCAGTAAACATATATAGGGTTAAGGAAATACTTGTGGGCCTTGTGATTTATAAAATGTGTTTTAGTCATTAAAAATCATTTTGAACATTCATTTCCTAGTGTAAAGGATGAGGTGAAATAGATCGAATCACAACCAAATGATGAGAAAATGATTATGAAACGTAAAGAAATCAAGTTTGTTTTCTTGAGTTCTTATCTTAATAGTAAATTTATTCCTCCTCTTTAAAAAAAATAAATCATATAAAAAATATGTTATCCCAATACCTTATGATTTTTTGAACCGCTGATATTTTAAATCATCATATATTTATGGCTTTGAGACCATATTTTTTCCATTTATTATTCACTTGTTTATGATTGATGACCTCAATCACTCCCTATAAATATTTAAATATTTCCTCCAATTATGTGTCTCTAATTTACACCAATTTTCACCTATTCTAAATACTAATTTAGTGCTGAATTTTTTATTTCTCTTTCCCCATTATTAAGAGTAAATTTTATCAAATCTATTTTCGATGTGGGTTTTCCACAAAGGTATTTTCTATTGTCAAATTTTTATTTTTCAAGAACAATTTCAAATTACAAGGATGAATTTTATTAAAGGAGGGAAGAATTTAACACCCCAAGATTTTATAGAAAATTATCTCTTTAAAGTAATTTAATAGATTATATTGCACGCAACACTGACTTGGCATGAGTTATACACTAGATTGAGTTTCTGAGAAACAACACATTTCTATTACAATTATTTAAATGATATTTTTATTTATAAATTATATATTTTAATATGAATAGTAAAAAATAAATTTTAAATTTTTTTCTAATCTTTTCACACAAATAAAACATATTTATAATGAAATGTATATGTTTTGTTAAAATAGTTATATATTTTAAAAAACTATTTTCTTAAAAGAACTACTTTGTATGTCCTTTTGTGAACAATAATAAAATTAACTTTAGACACTCCTAAAAAATGAATTTGTTAAAATTGAATTCATTTTTGAATTCGGAATATCAAAATTGTCTTATGGTGAATTTTTTGGTATTTTTATGAAAACTTTCAATTTTTGATGATTCGTAAAAAATACTACATAGTACATAAAAAACAAAATTTTCATTTAAATAATTATTTTTTATTAAAATATATCTTAAAGTAAAAATAGATAGATAATACATATATTAGACCAATTTAAGTTATTTTATTCATTTTATAATATAATTAGATGTAAAAATTCATTGAACTTTTTTTAACATATTTTTACCCACCTTCTAGGCACATTTACCAACCTTCTAAGAACATTTGCAAATTAGCATAAAACATAATTTTACCACTTTTATGAATTGAATTTCAAAAATCTAACAGACTCTTTTTTCATCAGTAAGTAAAATGTGGTTTAATAGGATGAAAATAGTTTTGGTGTGTAATAACTTTTAATTTTTATTTACCACGGTTAAAAGTAAATAGGGTAACTAAAGGTGAAAATAATATTATAAAATTATAAAATTACCCCAAAACATGTCCTATTTATATTGGATAAGTGTTTCTCGACCAAAATCAACCTTAGGAGAAAAATAAGATCCTTTTTGATCTATTTGGGTTAGATTAGGACACTTATTATATTTTATTTAAAGAATAATTAAAATGTAAAATTCAAATTTTAATAACTAAACCATTTTTAATATAGGGTTATACATTAGATAAATTTGACTATAAATATTCATTAGAAATATAAAAATATTCCCTATATCATATTATTTTATTCATTATTTTTAGATATTAAATAATTAAATTTAATTATGACACAATGATGATGCAGTAATTACCTTATTAATTAACGGTTAAAATAATTGATATTATAAATATTTCAAAATTTTAAATTAAAACTTTTGATTCCATATATGAATTTTCAAGGTGAATATGACATGCTAGGGTTGATTCAATGTTTTTTTGAAGGAATCGATTTGTTATGACTTTCACAAAAACCAAATACTAAATAGTGTCAAAATTGACATAAATGGGTTTTTAAAAGAAATATTATTTTATTAAATGATATAATATTCATAAAAATATAATATTCATCCAAATGAATTATATAACATTAGATATTACATTAATGAACCACTTGAGGTTCTCTTTTCATTTTATAATAACTATATTAACCATGTAGTATAAAAATATAAGAAGACATGGTAAAATTTAAACTATTTAATTAAGAGTTAAATCTAAAATATAAGGTTAATATTGTGACCTAAACTTGTCTAAAGCCTATTGGTTGAGAGTATTTCGACCCATTACCACCTTATCCTATAAATATATCCATTTTTATTTATTATAAAATGAAAAAAAAAATTCTAATAAATTAATATTTCAAGTTTTTCCTAAAGTGCCCCTCACTTCTCTTATAAAAGGGTACTTCCCCTTCTCTTAAAATAACACCAAAAAATCCATTTTGCTTGACCAAAACCTACTCAAATCTCATCCCAACAACCCTCACTTAAATTTATAGTCCTTACCTTGATTATAAATACAGGCTAAGGAGCCCTTTTTTCAAATCAAAAGGAAACACCCGAAGAAGAGGTAATTATTTTATCACCTCTTTCAAAGTTCATTTCTTCTTCTACTTCCTCTTTATTTATTGTTACCATAATCAAATAATAAATACAGTAACTTATACATTATTATATTTTATTATAAATATGTTACAACCATATTAATTATTTTATCCATCCTATGAAAGATAAAGTCACCATGTGTGCGTACGTACGGCTTAACGTCTCCACATCATGGTGTAGTTTGGTATTCAACACTACATTATTCGGATGGGTATAATAATTAGTATAATTAATGTAGATAATGAATATAACATGGTAAAAATTCTGTATATATATTATAACATCCAATTAAACACAATTTTACCATTAATATAATGATATTGTCACTCGTGCATACGTATGGCTTACCGTCTCCACGACACGATGAGATTCATCTTCAACGATCACCCGTTAAGAAATTTTATAAAAATATATATATTGATTAATTATGAGGTATATGAAATAATATTTCTATTTTAATAATATATATTTATGTATATAAATATATGTAATTTACTTACTTCCATACTATACGATAAGAAAACATAAACAACGTTCATGCGTACGTACGGACTACCATCTCCATGAATGGTGTTTCCATTTAATTTATCAATCTATTATACATATTTATATTCTGAATATATATGATATATACATCATGTTTTATATTATGGAAGTATGTAAATCATGATCTAAGTTATACAATCAATAATAACAAGTGAAAACACGTATGCTAAAGAAAGAGATTATTACCTAAAAAGTTACTTTAACATGGAAATTATTATTAAATGGGTAGTATAAAGTCATAAATGAATTATATATGATATCACAAATTTTAATATGGTTTTTTTATAATTTAATAACATATTATGGTCATTGTACATGAGGTTAAATGTACCCTCAACTAAGAAAAGTACAAGGTAAGGGTTAATTCCACAATATAATTATTATCAGAAATTGTTTATGTGTAAGTATTTAATGGGAAATATTTATCATCCATGTATATGTTTCATAAAAACGTTTTCAAAAGGAATGTTTTAAGGTTTTTTGGAAGGTAATATTTTGTAAGATCTTCATTTTAAATGTTTTAATGATTTATTTTTCTAAAACATTTTAATTAATGTCCATGTTTTCAAAATGATTTTAAGGATTTATTTATATAGACATGATTGTTTTAAAATGTTAATTCCTTTAAAAAGTTTCAAAGTGGTGTGGGAAAATTTGATTCAAAAATCTCTTTTAAATTACTTCCTTCATAAATGTGTGACTTTTAAATGATTTCACAAAAAGGTTTATTTCTCTCAAATAATTTTACTGATCATTTTCAACTATGTCAACATCCTTTACTGGATATTATTCTTGATTGAGGTTGATTTATTATAATACAATATTGAATATTGTATTGAATGAGTTATGATATGTTTGACTGTGTATATGCTATTTTTATACCATTCATGGTCTATAGTTAAAGTATTGACATTTTGTATGCTAGATTTAATACGAATTTTTGTGTTATGTTTCTACATTTTCATATGAAGAATGCATTGGACTGAGTAAATGATACATGGGGGTCGCTATAGCCCCTTGATGAATTGGTAGGTCTCATGAGACAAATTAGTATCTTGGTACAAGTCCTTGAAAAAATTTATATTTAGGGTCTTGGTAAGAGGCCTTGACTTTGTGGTTAAGATGTCCGGCATTATGCATTCCATCATTATGAGATTAGTTATTAATGTTACATGTGATTATTAAACTAGTAGAATATCCATGTGAATAATTAAATGGAATTTTTTATTTATGTTTGCCATATTATGTTTATGTTTAAAGGGCTTGTGTTTCAATTTTATACCTTTCCATAAATTTTTATGATTATTTATGATAGCTTCTACTATATTTTTTATCCCTATTAAACATCTGATCTCACCCCTTTCTTATTTTTTATTTTCCCAGGATTCCAAGAAGTGTATTATGATTGATATACAGGGTTAAGTTAGGGGAATAATGGTGTTATCAAAAGATTATCTATGCCATATTTTATGTTAGAAATTATAATATAAAGTTTATGTATATAATCTATTTTATAAGACTTCTAAACCGATCGGTCCTTCAGGACTTGATTCCTTGTAATCATGACAATGTATTAAAATAATTAACTGGATCCAAGCTTTTGGGGTAGGGGAATTACAAACATATTGACATGAAAGTTTTTGTTGGTATTAAAAAAAATACAAAGGGGGGGACTGAATGTCCTACTTTATGTTTGTGCTGTATTTTTTATAAATGAGTATGTCAACATTTCTTGAAGAATAATAATGACTGGGAAGTAGATTGATGTTCCCAGAAATATTTTTTTAACATTAAATTGAAGTTCACAAGAAACAATTTTATTTGAGTAGAGACTTACTTTTTGAATCTCAAACATTTATTGAAGAATCTTTTATGTGTTTTAGTACTTCCAAACAATATTCCTAAAAGATATATTTATTTTTGGAAAATAAATATTAAAAGTAGTTGAAGTCTAAAAGAAGAACCATCCATGAGAATTTTTATAAGATCCCACATATTTCCAGGTATATCCCTCTTTGAGTTTTTCATTTGAGCCTTAATGGTCATCTCTTGTTCAGATATAGAGAGCCTTTATTGGGGAAAATGAATTAAAGTCTAGAGATATATGATTTTTTGAATTAATGGAGTCCCAATATAAATGAATTAAGTGTTACCATGTATTTTTTATAATTTGAGAGGCTTTAAAGGGGATTTTTGATGTTTTATAAGGAAAATGGGTTGAAAAACTATCTAAAGAACATTTACACATAATGTAAATAGATTACACGTCATATAATGTTTGGGAGATTTTAATATCCAGTTGAGGTGAATGGTTTTTCTGCATATCCCATTAAATATAATTTCATGACGTATAACTATATACAAACTATGTAATTCCTCGACCTGTGGGTTTAAAGTATATCATGTAGTTGATTTTTATTTCATCTCACATGCAGCTTCCTCCTCTCAACCCTAGAGAACATTCTAGGATTTTTTGGAGTGTCAACCTCCCTTACAGATGTCCTGATTGGGTGCTTCATCCCTGGTAAGTGGTTTTGGTCCTGTTTTTCCTTCTCTACCTTATTTCTCCAAATGTTATGGTGTAATCACTTTACTGTGTGAGTTATTGGTTTTGAACTTGATCATTTTTTTTATCTATGATCCTTCTTGTGATCATACACACCTTATTCCTCATGGGAATTTATCATTGGAAGCATTTTATGGTCATTGGTTAAAGTTAGGGGGTCTAAACCTTAACCCTTTGGTTTGATAATTGTTAAGTATGAGAAATACTATAAATTTCACCATAATATCATACACTGAATAAATTAAATGATGAATTAGAATATTCCTTGGAGTCCTTTGGATCCAATTGGTTATTAACCTGGATTTTGGATATCATTTTAAGTGAGTGAACCCTTGAATATAAATGAATTATTTAATAGTTCAAAGTGTGTTTAGCATGAAATGGATTTTGGGTGTTTTCTTGATATAGATTCACCTTGTCTTGTCTTGTTTATTGATATAACTGGAATTTTATTGGCTATGAAAAATTGAAGTTTGATATGTGTAATTAAAAGATGAATGGTAATCTGCATAATCAACCATTGGGCCATGTGATGTAATATTTTGATATCCTTATGTCCACACCATGTGTTGTGATTAAATGTTGTAATGCTTATATACAGAGCTTGGCCCAGTTACTCATGTTGTAATCCTTATATAGCGAGCTTAGCCTAGTGACTTTTTCTAAAATTCTTATATAGTGAGCATGGACTAGTGAATCATGTGGTAATGCATATATAGAGGGATTAGACTAGTGACTCATTCTGAAAAGCTTATATAGTGGGATATGCCTAGTGATACATGAAGAAATGATTACATAGTGGGCTATGCTAGTGATACATGTCAAAATACATATATAGAGGGCTATGTATAGAGATACATGATGAAATGATTATATAGAGGTCTCGGAGAACTGAAACTTGTTGGAATGATTATATAGTAAGATCGGACCTGATTAAATGATGAAATGATTATATAGAAGGTTTGACCCTGATTTGTGTGATTTATACCATGGTTATAATGTTATGGTTTGCGTGGTTGTAATACATGATCAGAGACATTCCATCATGGCACTAATGAATGTTATGTTTTACCATAGTTATATGGTTATGGTTTTCATGGTTTTGATTCATGATTAGAGACATTCTAAAAAGTTACCAAAGTTGTTTTATGTGGTGTTAATTTTATTGATTAATTAATTGACGTGCATGTTTATTGTATTATTACATACACTTATTATCATCCTAGTTATGCTTAAACACAGTGGTGTCAACCTACTGAGTTATAATCACACCCAACTCATGTCATCATTTGGTACTCATGAAAGTCATATGGATGTAGTTTTGACTAGGGAAAGAGATCTTTTTGTTGACTGATTGATTTCTATATGGTATTGAGTTTGTAGATGGGACCGACATGGGGTTCGAGACCAGGGACTTTTGAGTCTTTTGTTGAATCTTATAGTCTAGTATTTTTTATTACTTTTATCATAATATTTAGTTACATTCCAACATGTCATTAGATAACCAGAGGGTATAGTCTCCATACTATACATATCACACCCCCACTACTAGTTTAAATTCTATAGAATACAGGGAGGTGCACTTAAGGTCTAGTAACCAACCTTTCTTGCACTTGAGGTCTAGTAACCATCCTTTTTGGCCATTTGAGTCTTTGATACTTATTTATTGTAATTAGATTATCATATTGTGTTGTAACTCTATAACCAGGGGCTATAGTCTCCCCACTATACATATCACACCCCCACTACTAATTTAAAGTCTCTAGAATATAGGGAGGTGCACTTGAGGTCTAGTAACCATCCTTTTTTGGCCATTTGAGAGAGTTTCAAATTGAGGGATGTTACAAAGTTAGATCATAGTTACATGTTTCATTTCTATTTTTTTACTATTTAAAAAAGTTAGAAATAATATTATGATGTTTCGAGACTTTGTAATGGGCATGTGCATGGGAGTAGCTAACACATGTATGGGGGAAAATCCAAGTTCCCAAGGGTTTATTTCTATTTATATTATGTTCTCATTATAGTTAATGTTATTTCACCCTAAGTGATTCACATGTTGTTTGAGGTTATGGTTTTATGATGTTATTGGTTTCTAATATTTATACTTGTGACCCAGAATAGAATGGGATGAGTATGCATGCATAATAATTGGCCCATGAGGATATATATTGACATGCATTGTTCGTGATAGGAACATATTATTTTTTCATATGATATATAGTTTCCTATTGAATTGTGGTATAATATATCTTTTATAACAGATAAATGAAACAAATGAACTGTAATGTCATGTAAAAACACTTTTAATCCATGTTTAGAGAGACTAGGAGTCAATGGTTCTCTATTGTTATCACCTATTGAGGTTGAATTTGTTATATCCAGTGTTTTAAGTAGTATGTTTGTCTTGTAGATAAAATGCTTCCTCTACATCTTTGAGTAGAGTGTCGGGATAGTGGAAATCCTCATTCTCATAAAAAAGTTAAACCAGAGATTCCTATAGTTCTTGGGGATCATATGGATGTTAAGATTCATGAAAACTTCATTAGTGTCATCAGATCCATGGAAAGGGATACTTTTAACACCATTCCCTTGATGTATGAGCTAACGAGAGAGTTTCAACTATAGAATCCACCTAAGTTTACTAGGGAGGGAGGCCCCCAGGTAGCTAAGTTATGAATCGATTCACTCCAAATAATATTTAAGAATTTTGATACACCTATAGATAGAAAGGTAAATCTTTCTATGTATATTATTTGTGTACTATTCAAGAATTGGTGTTATATTCTAGAGCAATAAGGGTAGTAGGAGGATTTGTACAAGGACTTAAAGATGAAGTTCTTAAGCTATTTCAATCCTGAGACATTGAGGGATGATAAGTCTTATGTGTTTATACACATAAAACAAGAGATCATGTGATTTTTAGACTACACTGAACATTTCACCAACCGGTAGCACTTTGCGCCATCCTTAGAAGCTAATGAGACCTATAGGGAGATATATTTTTAGGATAGAATTGGCTATTAGATCAGGTCACAAGAGACTGTATTCCATTTGAGAAGTTTTTTAGATGTGATGAATGAATCACTCATCATGGAATAGAATTTGAGAAAGTCCCAAAGCTTCATCCATGGTGTCTCACTAGGGAAAGATGTGAACTCTTCTTTTAGTGTAAATAAGTGTCACTATGAGGGTTTTTTCCAAGGTAGTAGCAATCAGAGCAGTTAGGGTAGTGGGAATCCATCTCAGGATTGTGTTCCATTGTATTGTTATCAATGTTGAAAGTTGGTTCACAAACAACCTCAATGTATGTACCTATCTTTTGAGTGTCATTATTATGGAATATTGGGTTAGCTAAATAGGTTTTTTAGAGGCATACAATAAAAATCAGTGGAAGGGTAACATGATGTGTACCGGAGTCTGGGAAGGACTTAGTTATGCCTCAAGAGATAGGTAGTTGGAGTTATATGGGACGTTCTAGTCAAGGAAATAGATGTGTAACCCTAGTGTAGGAATAGAAGTACCAATCATAAGGTATAGATCAGGGTAGTTAGGCTAGAACCTAGGTTAGAGGTTCTGGTTAGCTACATCTTATGCATACTACTCTAGCTATTGTGGATGCAGGACTGTCTACTGTCAGAGGTATGATTCTTGTATCATCTACCCTCATTTTTGTTTTTTCTTGATATAAGATCATTACATTCCTTTATATCTATTAATTTTGTAAATGGTTTTGTTTGGGATGTTTAATTATTGGATGGTGTTTTAACAATTGACACGCCAATGGGAGTGCAGTTAGAGAATATAAAATTTTGCAAGGTGTGTTCCCTAGATATTGGTGGTTACCATTTATTTTGGGAAACTTTTATGATAGAAATGATAGGATTTTATTTGATTCTATTTATGGATTGGTTAGTTCTATATAAGTCTCATATCAACTGTTACTAGAGGAGAGGTACCTTTTTATCACTAAAAAGAGATAGATATTCTAACCATGGTGAGTGGGATATTCAAGTTGGTCATGTGAGACCAATTTAGTGTAGATTGGATTGTCTCATGGCTCAAATAAATGGTGTTTCTCTTGATGATTCTTGAATGAAACATAATTATTTTCCTATAATTGTAGAACATTTTCTATATGTCTTTCCTAAGGATTTTAATAGCTTATCTCATAATCAAGATATTGAGTTTACTATAGAATTTGGGTCAAGAGAAGAACTAGTTTTTATCCCTCCTTATAGAATGGCACCAAAAGAGCTTCAGTAGAAGAAAGTCTAGTTGCAAGATATGGAAGTTGAAGGTTTCATATGTCCAAGTACATCTCCTTGGGGTTCTCTGGTTCTCTTCTCTAAGAATCCTGATGATACTTTGTGCTTTTGTGTATATTATCATAGGTTAAAAAAGATGACGGTCAAGAACCAATATCATATTCTATGAATCGATGATCTCTTCAATTATATGAGAGGTGATAAGATCTTATCAAATATTTATTTGAGATATAGATACCATATTTTGAGGCTGAGACCATCATACAAACCACATACTTCTTTTAGGAGCAGGTATGGCTTGTATGAGTTCATAGTGATGTCATTTGGTTTGACAAATGCACCGGTGGTATTCATGTCCTTGATGAATCAGATCTCTTGTAATTTTATAGATTGGTTTATCATAGTATTTTTCAATGATATATTCGTGTACTTACAGCTAGTATACATCCATGAAAAAAATCTTGACATCGTCCTGAGTACATTAAGATAGCATCAGCTTTACACTAAGATAACCAAATGAATTTTCTGGATTAATAAAGTGAACTTATTGATCCATTTCATCCCAGATGCAGGAATGTTAGTATACCCAGATAAGGTTGTAGTCATGACATTTTGGGAGAATCCCAATAATGTATTTTAGATTCAGAGCTTTCTGGGTTTATAAGGTTATTATAGGTGCTTTATCTTGGACTTCTCCCATTTTCCATCACTGATGTAAGGGATGAACAAGAAAGGCATGAAGTTTTTTTAGTCAGATTCTTATTAGATATATTTTTAGGAGTATAAAGGCAGGATGAACTCATCAACTATCCTCACTTTACCTATTCCTGGCAAAGCATATACTATGTACTATGAAGCATTCAAAGTTGAACTTAGAGAAGTTAGGGTGTAGGAGGATCGTTTGGTTTTTTATGGCTTTAGATATATGACACCACGTGGGAGGAATTATCCTACCCATGAATTGGAGTTATCAATAGTGGTATATTCCTTGATATTATGGAGACAGTATCTCAAGGGTGATATCGTTTTGGCATATATGAACCATAAGAGCCTCAGGTAAATCTTTTCTCAGTGGGGCTTGAACCTTTAGTAGAGGAGGTGGGTTGAGTGTCTACAATATTTTGATGTCAATTTTGATTAAACATTAGTAAAATGAAACATAGTTGCTGATGTATTGATTTGAAATATGTAGGAAGAGGCAGTATGGGAGTCTTTTTTTGAGTGGTGGGTAAGGTCCCTCTTTGTGGACATTCATCTATATGTTTAAGAATCACATGGATGAGTATCTCTAGATTTGATATTTTTTATACCACTTCTTTTGGATCAGATTAAGACTAAGGAGTTCTCTAATTCATAGGACTTAGTTATGAGTGATAGTATATATGGTGGGGTGACACCATCGGGATGGTCTCTTGGTAGTGGTAGTTCTCTAATTTTTTATGACTGAGTATGTGTTATTACAGGCAAGTGTGAGGAGCTGATGAAAGAGTCTCATGTATCTAGATATACGGTACATCCTATTTTGAAAAAGATGTATTATGATCATCATACACAATAATAGTGGTCAGTAATGAAGAAGGAGGTGGTGGGTTTTGGGGTGAGATGTTTCACATTCCAATAAGTGAAAGCCAAGTATCATAGGTCATCTAAGCTTTTGTAGCCTTTGACCATTCCGGAGTGGAAATTGGATGATGTCAATAAGGATTTTGGGAAAATATTACCTCAAACAACTAGTAAGAATTATTTTGTATAGGTGATTGTGGATTCATTCATTCCATTAAAGGGGTGTAGCAAAACAATATTTAAATTTCCTAAGTATAGTATAGTATTTAATCATAGGTAGTCTCCTGAAGAAGAGTGCACACAAAATAAGGTTTTCACTTTTTATTTATTTTTCTGAAAATAATAGATTTTAATTAGGCTTGAATATTTTTAGATAAATAATTATCTTGATTTGATTATTTTTAAATAAATGATTAAGACAGTGATCGGATCAGGTTTGACTAGACCTTGTGTCGTGCTATCATGGTTTCCAATTTTTACCACTTTTTATTCGGCTAACTAGTAAGATAGAGATTCATCTACTGAGTCCTATCTCACCATTTTCCAAATGGTTATGACGATAATACTTCTATAAAAAACCCTATATTGGTTTATCCTCCTTCCATTGTGTTTAGTGTTGTATAATGATTTCTAGATTAATTAGAGAAATCCCTAACCCGGAATTGTTATTCCCCAATAACCAATATTCTAACATACAATCCTATGCACGTGATGACTAACATCGAGAACTCACCACCCCACCCTGATCTATTCCACCATATACATAAAATAATTGGGTGGAGGTATATATGATCATCAACCAAATAAAATTAAAATAATCAAAACCTAATGGAACCACATTCGAAATTTTAAACTGAATTAAGAATTGAATCCAAATGTAGAAAGAAGAAGGTATCTTATTAATTTGAATCAATATAACTCAAGAAAATCACATAGGACTAGCCTCCCCCATTCCCGATCACTCATTGAAACTAACCCTATGTGCATGGGGAAGTCGATAATATGTAGGATAGGGGAGAAATTTTAGAATAATGAAAATAAAATTAAGAAATGAAATAAAGCTAAAGGTGGGCATTCAATGCTTCCCTATAGTAAATAGTGCTTTAGAAGGGTGTCCAAGTGATGTCTCTATAGGAAAAATCTAATCAAACTCTCAAACTTCCATATTTATGTTTTAGTGCATCGCCGTCATCATGACATGTAAATGGGTTACACGATGTGTAATCCTCTAAATTTTAGGCATCGTGAATCTCAGAAAAACCTTTTCCAAAAATGTGTCTGAAAAAATATCACATTGTGTAATGTAGTCACATGATGTGTAATAGTCTTTTATATCTTGTATTCATGTAATGACTTGTCTTTCATGGCAAATTATTTTTTAAAAAGTCAAAATGTGTAATCATTCTGCTTCAGTTTTCATATTTTCTTCATCTCAAAAATATGGTGTCGTGTTACTTCACTTCACCTAAGGCATGAAGTGTCTTTAATCTAATAATTTCACCCCTTTTCATTATTTCTTCAAATATTAATCATTTCATGGAAAAAATCCTCAAACAAGCCAAATCATTCCAAAGTTGGAAAGATTCATCATTAAATTACACAAATCAGTACCATAAAATGTATGCTTGAAATATACTTATCATGGATCGACTAATGAATGTATCCCACTTATTTCCTATTAGAGAGACCTTTATAGTTGGTTATCCAGTAAACCTTTACATTTTTTGAGGCAGTTTGGTTGCATGGTGTTCTGAGGAGTACCATTTCAGATAGAGATACACATTTCACATCGTGTTTCTGGAAAGGTCTTTATAAGGATCTGAGATCATATATATGTATTTATTTACATATATTTAAATATACACATAAATATATATATATATTTATTTACACATGAAAGTTTATATATCAACGTTACATGTATAGGTATATATATACATATTAATTCATTTTTGTAATGCAAAAAAAATGGATAATTTTTTATTTTAAATAAAATGAATAATAAATATATATATCCATTTCATTTATATATTTAATAATAAATTTTTATGTAAATATGTTTAAATTTGTGTTTATGAAATTGATTTATTATAAGTTAACATAATAAAATATTCATATTATTAATTATAAATAAATCTAAATTATGAAAAATGATAAAATTTTGAAACCATAATATGTATGAAAAAGTATTCCCTAGAAATAAATTCAGTATACACTAAAAAGGATAATAAGACTCTCTTAAATAAAGCTAAAATGATATCTAATATTAAAAAATTAGGGTATCCCAACTAAAAAACTCAGTTTTGGAGGCCTTCTAGGCCTTTTTAACCTCAAAAAAATAGTGATCAGGGTCCTCTTAAGTTAATATGGAACAGATCTCTTCACAGGCTTTTATTTTATATATGGTAGAGCTGAGATGGACACCCGAATCAAAGTTATAGTCATTTGAAGTTCAAGTCATATTTTCAACTTATCATAGATCGTTCATTAGTTTTTTGAATTCTGATGTCATCCAAATTTTATTAAATTACTATTACTCAAAAATAATTAGAAAATTATTAATTAATATTTTTTAAATTATTTTATAATCCATTTTATCACTAAATTTCTTATATATTGAGTGTAAATGCATATTTAGCCTTATCTAAATCACATTTAATAAAATATATTATATTTATATCAATAAAAATATATTAATATATTAATATATTGTCATTAATGACATATAATTTTTTTATGAAATATACCATTTATTAGTACTTTTTTACTAGTACAAATAAAGGGGGCCTTTATCAGCACTACAAAAATGTACTGATAAAGAGGGATTTTATCATCCCTTTTTAGCACTAATAACAACCCCCCTTTATCGGAGCTTTTTTATTATCACTAATAATGGCCCTAATTTATCATCGCTTTTTTTATCACCGATAAAGGAGGATTTTGTCATCCCTTTTAGCTAGCACTGATAAAGGATAGTGCTTGATAAACCCAAATTTTTAGTAGTGTAAAAGCATGAATTATAGTAGTGTATCCTCCAAATGGAGTGTTTATATAATAAATCTAGTTTTTTACAATATATTTTTAGGAAAAAAAGAATAGAGGGACATAATTTTAAAATGAAATTCTTTTAAGTTTTTGTAAGGTTCATCTCTAGTATGTTTATGTAATATAGATAACAGGTGAATTAGAATAGATTTTAGTTAAAAATTATATTCTTATCTTAGTTTTTATATGTATATAGGTTGATATTTAACATCATGTGAGGTTTAATAACCTCTTATTTTTATCCATGTTATAAAAATTTTATTATAAAAAACATAACTTCTAGGAATAGAATGATGAAGAGTGTTTTAGATCAGTAATGTGTCCTCTTCCAAAGGGTCAAGCTACATGTCTTAGTTTTGATGATGTATAATCCTCTTTGATTCCGGTATGAAGGGTAGTAGTTCCCTCAATATAAAATTTGTCTTATAAATAACCTATATAGAAAATAAATTAGAAAAAAAAATTATATACTAAAATAAATCAAATAAAATAAACAAATAAATATTTATAGAATTTAAAAAGTACTAAAAAACAAACTCACTAAAATTTGGATTTCCCTGGAAATGATGCTAAAATTTGACAATGTTGTTATGATGTGTAAAATTAATTTGGTTTTATAAGATAATATATAGTACATTGAAGAACATAGAACATATTTAAAGTATTAGTTAAGGTTAAGAGTATATATTTTATATAATCCTAATAAAACAAATAAAAATAGGGGTTTTTAGAATTATTGTAAAAAATAAAACAATAACATATGGAGTTTGGATAATAAAATGGGGTTTCATAAATATGTGAAAAAGATATCATCGTGATTTTTCTAGACATATTATAAAGTTCATTTTTCTAAAAATAATAATTTTTTTTAATTAAAATCATTGGTTGAGGGTTACCAAAATCATAATTCCTCTTTTCTTTATTTAAAATGTTACACCAAGCAACCTTGAAATAATAATCTCTTATTAAAGAGTAAAATATTATTCACAGAATGAGGGTATCCAAATCATAATTATATCTAATTTATGTGTGATAGAAAATATGACACTAGTGTTCTATTATCGGAATAACAAAATTTTCCAACTTAAAATGTTATGCTAATTAGTTAAGAAATTAAAGGTATTTCATTTAGTCATGCCAAAACAATTCATTAAAAGTAAAACCATTTTAATATACAACCAAAATATATGATTTAAAACAAAAATTAAACCAAAATAATAGATCATAAAATGTTTTTTACTCATATTCCAAGTGTGTATCTCCCTCGTAATGATATCTCATTGTTTAGTTCACCACTTAAAGGAAACGGAAGCCTGAGTGGATCTTTATATGCATCCTTGATCTTCCTATTTTAATATCTAACTATATAAAATATATGGTGGTAATAATATCCCTTTGAGTTTTAAAAATATTAGGGTTTCACTACATTATCTGAAATTAAAAATGAGGCACCCAAACTACCAATTTATAAGTATTGTGGAATGTGATTTTAGCACACAAGTTTACGCAAACAACATGGGTCAACATTTATATGTAGGTAAAAATCCCAATATTACTTTTGAAAATACTAAAAATATTTAAATTTACCTTTTTTATATCCCCACAAAAAAAATATGTCAATTGGAGGTTTTTAGTGGGAGATATTGTGAAATTACTAGACAATTCTCCATAATGTGAATAATGAAGATTCTATTAAATGTTTCCATGTTTTAGACCACTAAATTGATGAATTAGGATTTATAGTTTTATATAATATTTTATCCTTTATATTACGGCATATTAGCATAAATTTTAGCCCAATTGAATAGTCGTATTTAGATTAATATGAATTTTAGTTCACATGTGTTCTTAGGCTACCATACAGTTTGGTACATTTTACTTCAAATTTATCAAAGACTCCCCAAATAACCTATTCTTACAAATAAAAAATGAAATAAGTGAAATTTCCACATTTCATCATTGATTAAATTTAAATATATGAATTATTTATGTAGTGAAAAATATTCTTATCTTCATAAATCAAAACCAAAATGTAGTTAAAAAATACTAAAATGGTGGAAAAGAAAAGTGAATCATAATGAAATCATAATCCATGATTTTCATGTACAGAAATTTCATGAGATATTGAAAGGTTATTTCATCCATTATGGAGGAATATGTTTGATCATAATTAGGTACATGTATTTAAAAGAAACCTTGAGTAACTTGTCATGATTTATTTCTCACAACTTCATTATTTTCATTTCTCTTCCTTGAACTTCCCCATTTATAACCAAATGGTTTAATTCTTTTTAGGATTTTAACAATAGACCTAAAAACCTAACATTTTGAAGGTGAGTCTAATTCAGATTGAACTGAAACATTCTATTTATCCCAATATAACATGTCTCAACATTCATTTACTCATTTACGCTCTTTATCCTCAACCATAATATCAAGTTATATATTATATAAAGATGATTCATCAAAAATAGTCTCCACTCAATATGAAAACCTTCTAGAATTAGTATATTTTATAGAAATTTTCTCTTGATCATGATCTTGTACTTTGGGTAAATTGATTTCTTGAGTAATATCATGATAAATTAAATTTATTTTTTACTCATGTTTATTTATTTCCTCGATAACAATGGGTTAATTCCCTTCCCTTTGATGGGGATTTTTATCTTTTTGGATTAATGGTCTCCCATGCTTTATTCATTGATTAGAATCATTATTGGTAGAACTATCTAATTATTCTTCTAGAAAATAAATTCTTATTAGTGCATTTTTAACCAGTATATATTATTTTTTATCCCAATTAGAATCATTGAATCCTTTGGGAAATTTATTTGTTAAATTTTATAAATTAATGATCCTGTGAACTTTTTCTTCACTTTTGTTTGTATAGGATCAAGATGTAATAATGATTTTTTCTATATTATTTTTATTTTGATGTCAATTTAGTTCACACATTTAATATAGGAAACATATTTTTCTCAGAAGTAAAATCATAAAATATTTTTTTAAATAAATCTATAATTATTGTTAAAATATATTTTTATAAATAATAGATATTAAAATTAAATATAAATCCATAATCTTCTTTAGGGTCCCATATTTGTTAGTTTTGGGGGTGCAACTGGCACATATACAACATAACTAAATGATCCTAAATGTGAAATATTTGGTTCATGACCACAAGCTAATTCTAAAAAGGAAAATTCATGAAAACAAATCATAGATTAATATGAATAAGTATAGCTGAATGAAAAAACTCATGTCTCAATGGTGAACTAGGTAATTGAGATTCATGAGAAGTATTTTATTGATTAGTTTTAATTTCATTATAAATTATTTTTCTATACTATTTTGACCAATAACATGAGTGATGGGATATTCAACACATGTTCTAATTGATTGGAAATAAATATTAAAAGAATATAATGAACATTAACTTCTATTATTATCTAAATTTTCTTAAATTAATGATCTAAAAAAAGTTCCCTCATCATTATTATTTGGGAAAAAATTACAAAACACCTGGATATGGGTTGATAATAAGTACACATTAAACCATCTAGTGGACGCATCAATCAATATCATAAAATACCTAGATTTCCCACATGATGGATGAATTGAACCATATATATCACGATGAATTATTTAAAATAAAATCAAGGATTCAATAATAACTTTTAATGATAATGGTATAATAAGTAATTTTTCTTTAGAATACATAGTACATAAGAAATCATTAGGTGTAAGAAACCTTTCATCATTCAATTGATAACTATATATAAAATTAATTACTTTTCTCATTATAATTGACCTTAGATGGACTATTATGTCACATCATAAATAAAACATGTTCGGTAAACTTTTAGTTTACCCTATTTGATTTGATTTCACATATATTAACATATTATAAACGAGAAGGGAAACTTGAATTTTTTTCTTGAATCAAATTTTTATCATGATTAATGTTTGTTATATAAAGGTATTCAACACCTACTTCATATATGGTTATAATCTAACATCTATTTTCATGAATATCATTAAATATTAATATATTTTTTTGAGATTTAGGAGAGAAAAAAGTATTATTTATTTAAATCTAAACACTGCCACACTACAAAAAAAATTATGTAGTGGTGGTCTTTAAAACTATCACAAATGCCACAATTTAAATTTTTTTGTGGATGTTTTCAATAACCACTACTAATTCATGATGTATTTTTAATAATGGTTTAAATAATTATTAAATATTTAATTTTATTTACTTATATATTTTTAATGATGGAATTTCAAAAACCCGTCGTGAAATGCATTAAATTAAATAATTATTTATTAATAAGAATAATTTTTTATTTAAAATTATAATTCATTATTAATTATCAATTATCAATTATTATTTACTATGAATAATGATTAATTATTAAATACTTATTATAAATTATAATTTCTTAATTTATAATTATTTATTATTTTATTAATTTTTTAATTATTAATTACAAATTTTAAAATATTAATTATTTATTATTATTTGTTATTTAAAAAATAAATTTTTTATTTTTTATTTTTTAATTATTATTTATTATTTATTATTTATTATTTATTATTTATTATTTATTATTTATTATTTATTATTTATTATTTAATATTTTTTATTTAATACTTTTTATTTAATATTTTTATTTTTTATTTAAAAATATTGTTTATTTTTAATTGTTAATTATTAATTACTATTTATTATTTATTATTTATTATTTATTATTAATTAATTTTCAATTAATAATTATTTTTTATTAATTATTTTTTAATTATTAATTAATTAACTCTTAAATAGTAACTGCTAAAAATTATTATATCCTAACAATTTATAATTCATTCAAATTTCGTAGTTTTATTCATTAGTAATTTATATAATGTATTTTATTTTTCAAATTGAATAAATAACATTTATTGACATATTAGTACATGTAAATTCATTTCATGGAGTGATTAGTACTTATGTAGTTAAGTGAGATTAAGAGAGAGTGGTGTAGGCACTGTTTGGTGAGGACTCGCTAGGTGCATCCAAGAGACCCGAGATCAAATCCGGGTGGAGGCATATTTCCAGGGTAGTGTAGCAGTACTGTAGCAGGTACTGTTGAAGCATTGTAGCAGGCACTGTAGCAGTAGTGTAGCAGGCACTGTTCGGTACTGTAGCAGTCGGAACTATTCATCCATCTGGGCCTCCGAGCCACCGGTTTGGTCCTCGGGTCTTACAAGGCTTTTGGGCCACCCAAGGCCTTCGGTCCAGTTGATTCTCAAGGCCTTAGGGCCACCTTAAGGCCTTAGAGCCACCCCAAGGCCTTCGGGCCACATGAATGGTGGCCCCAAACACACTACAAAAAAGGAGCAGCCCTAGAAGAGGATTCAGAGTAGGTGCACTCACCAGAGCAGAGCCAAATGGATTGTCAGAATGAGAGGGTATGGCTATGCCATCGGTACTAGCCTATGCTTGCACGGGAAGCCTAGCTAGATGGTCATGCAAAGGTGGAGAGATACTATCAAGATGCAGATGCTGGGGAGGGGCAGTTCCTTGTAGATAGTCTGGTTGAATTCCCTAAGACCTTTGGGTCATGTAATCTCCTAAGCCAACAGGCCATGTAATCTCTGAGCCTACGGGCCTTGTAAGGGTTCCCCCTCATCCCTTGAAATGGGGGTTATCAAAAAATCAATAAAAATGAAGGCCTTCGGTCCATTCAGAAGTAACTTCCTTAGAAGTTGTTATGCTATTGATAAAACGTATCAAAAGTAGTATATATATATATATTCTCTTCGAGAGCCTTTGATTAATTTTGCAAAACCAACGAAGGTAATCACATGATCACTTCCCATTTTAAGGTTCAAAAATCTCTTCTCATACTAAATCATTGTATGCATCTTAGCACTATCAAAAAGAAAAATACATTTTTCATGTAAATCAATTCCAATGAGTGATTTATAACATCCAATTCTAATAAAAATAAATTTAGATGTATAAGGAGTAAAATAAAGAGAGAGAGAGAGAGAGAAAGGAATGTAAAACACACAGTATTTATTAAAACATTACAATAATAGAGGAAATCTCCTCGAGGAGCATTTACATATTTTAATTACACTCAATACCTTCAAGGTTTACCAAATAGTCATAGATTTCATGATTCATGAAATCACTATTATACATCGTTGATTGGTTTGTAAAGTTTACATCCGCACTTTTTTCATTTCTTTTAATAAATTATTGATTAATTTAAACAAAATTATTTGATGTATAATAGGAATGAAACCAATTCCCCTTCATTCCATGATAAAAACACTCACTTTCATCATGATTTGGTTACATTTAATGTGATTTTTTTATCATTATACCACTTTAAGTGGTTCCCTTTTCTCTTTACATAGGATGTATAACTACCTCAAGAAAAACAAATTATTGACTTTAGCTGTATGTATTACTTTTAAGACCAATATTATGAATAATCATATACACTTTAGTTAATGGAGATGAACCAGTTAATCGAGACTCATGGTTCCTCTTTAGGAGTTCATTATTGTTTTCATAATAATAAGGTAAGAAATTAATTTAGAATATTTAGTAAAATCATTCATGAGATATTTTTGTTGTATAATAACATTAAAAAACATATAATAGAGGAAATTTTCTCTAATATATTAGTGTCAATAATAATTTCTCTATATAATATTAATTATGGTGTAATTTTAGTCATCTCATGGTTATATTATGTTATCTATTTAAAATCATTGAATCACAAATGAGTCATTTCATATCATGTTATTGGCTATATTACTTTTCATATGTAGTCAAACATTTCGTTGATATTTTACTGCAACACTAGTGGATCCTTCACCTTCAAGTAATAATTTTTTATATCCTCTTATAAGTTATGTGGGATGAATACTAGATCTTTAACATGGTCTTGCATTGAAGAGTCTTTATTCCCCTTAATCATTGTTGGTGTTGAAAAAAATAGCATGAACTTTTCCATGATGACTATAATTTTAGCCTCACTCTGATGAATTGAGTTGAGTTTAGGATGGAGGAGTGTCACACTCAGGTAATAATACACCAATGGTATCTTCATATGTTTCATGACTTCTCAAACATTGAGGGGTGGATACCCTTTAAAAATATTGTTTAATCTAGTAATGAAGTTTTGAGAACATCCCATTGGAGGTAGGTTATGATTTTCATCCATTATTAGGGAAAATATTGATCCATTATTCAAATAAATATTAAAAAATTCTCCAATAGAATTTTATATTTGGAAAATATCTATTATGGGTAACAATAACAACATATAGTTTAGTTCCCTTCAAAACTACAATTTGACAGTTTGAGGAGAGAAAACTGAAATCCAAATAAAAAGTAATGATCATTAAAAGTTGGAATTGTTTTTATAATGGAATTATATCAAATTATGTCATATTTTTTATCCCCACTCCATGTACTTATCCATGTTCCCCATTTATTTATGCTTAGAATCACATACCTAGATGATTTTGTTCAATCTGAGAGTTATACTTGGGTGGTCAGTAGTTATGGTCTATTACTACCCATGGTTGGGAACCTGAGTCCTAAATAACCTATAAAAGGATCCACCCCCCCCCCCTATTTTCACATAGAGTACATAGTTCCAAGATTAGGGGTTTAATATACCTGAGTGCAAAAAATACCCAGTCAAGTGATTTTCAAATCAAAACCTAGGGAGAAGGGATATTAATTTTTGTACTAAGTCCCTTTTAATTAGATAAATACCCAAGGCAACAACCACCTAGTGCCAAATAACCTATACATCCAACCATCTAGGTAATAAATCACATAGGAATCGAAGAAAAAATTATATAACCACCTAGGAATCAAAGTGCCTAAGTAATAAAGCATTTGGGTGTCAAAGAGCATGGTTTATGATCACCTAAGCATTGAAGCACCTTCACACTGAAGACCTAGTCACCTATTCTCCCAGGTCACCAATCTGAGTTCCTATTCACCCATGAAACCCATTCAGAGTAGCAACAATCCATCAGGGGTATATTCATGATCATATACCATCCATACTAGTCTATATTATGGGGGTTAAACCCATGCTTCCATCACTTGACCTCATGAAAAATCATGAGTGACAGAGGTCACTTCTTAGGCTAGAAAAAATATGATTTTCATTATAATATCTATGACCCCCCATCATGATCTTAAGAAAACCTTGAGTTTATATACTTCTCTTGATTTATTAAAATTCTTGATTCAATATACTCGTATTGGTTTCTTCATATTCTTTAAGTTGAGATATTCAACATGGATTCCTAAAATACATTAAGTTGAGATACTTATCTTTGTTTCATAAAATGCCTTGAGTTGAGATAATCCTCTTGGTTACTTAAAACACCTTCAATTGAGATTATTCTCTTGGTTACTTAAAATAACTTATGTTGAGATTCTCTTATTAGTTTTTTCAAATGACTTGAGTTGAAATCTGCCTCTTGGTTTTCCAAAATTCCTTGATTCAAGATACACCTCTTGGTTTCCTCAAATTTATTAATTTTAAATAATCCTCTCATATTCCTCTGATACCTTGAGTTGAGATCATTTTATTAGTTCCTCTAAAGTACATTGAGATTAGATCATCCTCTTGGTTTACTAATATTCCATTACTTAACTCATGTTCTAGGTTAACCTAGAAAGGGAAACCTCAACATAATCCCCATACCAACCTATTGTTAGGTACCTTTCACCTAGTACTCCACTTTGTAAGACTGTAAACTAAATGGAAAAAAACATAGATATAGAACCTTAAAAGGAACCTCTTTAGTCCTTGTCACATTACCTTAAAAGGTTATATGCTCCTAATTAAATGAAACCAAACTATATGGGTTATGATTTGCTTCATGGGGATACATTAGAATCCCCTTCCATGGGCCCAATGCCAACTCTACAAAACCTCCTTCCTCTATTCATAGAATCCCAATGCCTCCTTGGATGGAGATTAATATTATACTTCATTCCTATATGTATTTTCTAACTATATAGTAACTACATACTTGGATCAAATGAGGGAAAATATAATTATCATGTGTAGTTTCCTCTTAAATTCATGGTTTTGGTTAATAAATTTCACCAAAGGGTATCTTTTATTGTAATTGGGAAGGATTTCAAGAATAATACTTAAATTTATAATAGAGTACTAGACTAATAAATAAGATCTCTTTTGGGACAATATGACCTTCCATCCTCTTGTCTAACAAAAGGTTCCATCATTAGCACCCCAGGTAATTAATAGGCCACCCACCTTTAGAATGTGGGAGAGTCGTGTGAAACTCAAAATAACCAAATTGGGCTCACATGAAAGGAAGAATTGGAAACATTTATATTGTTAAGGTTATATACATCGATGTGTATTTCAGCATCCAAAATTCATGACCTGTAGTTCTTTCTAGAAATTTCAATAAAGAGGACACCAAGATTTGAAATGTTCACCATAGAAAATATTTCATATCAATTAAAAAATCTTTTAAGCCTAGTATAAAACATCCTCCAAAATATATGTCAAAACACTGATTGAAAGTAAAAAAGAATGTCATAATCTAAACCTAATTATCGATCATGGAAAAATCATGATGTCAATCAAAGGAAATAATAATGGAAAAAAAATATGAGTATACAATTATAAAATAGATATAAGAGAAATAAAGACAAATAATGGAGAGAATAATAGAGATAGAAGTTATTATTCCACTAGTATGTCAACATATATATAGATAATATGTTCATATGATCAATGTTGTGGATTAATCCCCAATCTCCAGGAATGATTAATCCACTAGGATTTTTTATAGGATATAAATATTGATAAATGAATAGACATAACAATTGATACCCATGGGAGTAGAACCTAAGGGAATCACCACCCATGAAAATTACGATAATCCATATAATTATTTCACAACAATAATAAGTTTTTCATATTATAAAACCATTATATTTTTTAAAAGAAATTATATTTTTTATATTTATAAAATAATATTTTTGTGTCTGAAAAAAAATTATATTCTAAAAAATTATATTTTTTAATCATTTTAAGAAACTAAGAATTCAATAATTGATAATATTTTTAAAGGCATCCAAATTTTTTGAAATAAAAAATAAAAATTAATATTTTTAAAAGAAATAATATATTCTATATTTTTTTATTTTTTTATTCTTTTTCATAAAAATAAAATCATTTTGTTTTAAAAAATATTTGTTGATAATTTAAAATTAATTAAAAAAATTAGTAATTAATTAAACAATAATAATATTTTTTAGAGTCATGTAAAATTTTTAAATTCATAATAAAAAGTATATTACATTTTTCAAATAATTTTTTCATTTATAAAATAAAAATTTTATGAATTTTTAAAATAGTATGTATTTTAAAAATATCATTTTTTAAATGATTTATAAAAATAATAATAAATTTTCTTTATATTCCAAAAAAATATCAATAAAGGTGTATAATTTCTTTAAATTCATAAGATCATTTTTTAAGACAAATAAAATTTTAATTTTTTAATGAAATTGAAAATTCTGAATTTTTTTATGTCTAAAAAACAATTTTTTAATAAAAACCCAAATCCCCCCATATGAATTATATTCTTACTAATTTATTCCTCCCCCAATGATGTGAGAACCAGACCCTGATTCTTAAATTTTCCCTATAAAGAATTGGATAAAATTTTCCTTCACAAATATTCCTTGCACGATCAGATGAGTTTAGTCACTATGCATGTATTTATAATATCAAATCACAATTATTTTAAATTGAACTTATACCACTTTAAGAAAAGAGAGTGACCCAAAGCACTAGGCAATCCTCAAAGGTGTACAAAATCTAGTGATCTTATTATATAAAAAAATAAAAACATAAATTGTATTTCAAAAAATATATTTTTTAATCATTTGAAAACAAATTTCATTTAAAATTTCCATCAAATAATTATAAAGTAAAAAACAATGTAAATATATTATCTAAAATTTCACTATGAAATTTTTTCAATTGAATTTTCAAATATAGTTTTTCAATATAATTTTTGTATAAAATTTTACAGTATAATTTTTCAATACAATTTTCTAAAGTATTTTGTAACAAGAATTTTCCAATATAATTTTTACTAGAATTCATTGGTAAAAATTTTTAGTGAATATTTACACCATAATTTTCAAGTGGAAATTTTTAGTATAATTTTTTAATAAAATTTTCCAATGTTATTTTATTTCATTTTTTCATTAACTTGTAGAATGGAAATGGGTACCTGATAATTGGGTACCAAACCCTACCCAACCTAATAAAATCAAGTTCGGATGCCTCTGAATTGGGTCTATATAGGGATTAAGTTTTAAAAATATTAACCAAGTATTAATCAGGTCAGGTTTTTGTACCTCTTAAAAAGTAACTAAAACTTGAATATATATAAATTATGAATATTATTTTAATAATATTATAAAAAAGTAATATTTAGGTTCAGGGTGGAGTTTTAAATGTGATTTACCCTATAAATTTAATAAAATTTTAAAAAAATGATATTTAAACTGATTCAAATTTTAAATAGGTACTTAAGTTTAGATTTGGGTATAATTAAATGAGATTTAAATGGGTTTAGATTTAGTTATTTCTAAACAATTTTTATTTTGGGTTTGGGTGCTTTTAGTTTTATGGGTCCCTGACTTGTTGACATCCCTACGAGCATGTTTCATTTTTACAGAGAAATTTTATACTATATTTTTCCATTGGAGTATTCCTATTTAATTTTCCAGTGTTACTTTTCCTTGTGTTTTTATTTTAAAATTTTTCAATATGATTTTCAATAAAAAAAATTAATAAAATTTTTATAATGTAATTTTTCAACGAAGTTTTCCACTAAAATTTTTAAGTGTGATTTTTCCTCTATAATTTTTTAGTGAAAGTTTTTCACTATAATTTTTATATTAAATTTTTTACATGTAGTTTTTTCCATGGAATTTTCCACAAGATGTTATTAGTGAAATATTTTTACTGTAATTTTCTAATAGAATATTTCTTCTAGAATTTTTAGTGGAAGATCTCTTTTGTAAATTTCAAATGTAATTTTCTACTATAATTCCCTAGTGTAGGCTTCCACTGGAATATTCTATTGAATTTTTTGATTCGGATCAAATAATTTTTTAGTGAAAATTTTTATTTCAGTTTTCCATTGTTTGTAAACCATTAGAAAACACACCCAAATAGGGGGTGAATTAGAGTGTTATTTTTCTTTTTTTAAACTTCAAATGAATCATGTTCCAATATTAGAAAGAAATTTATGAACCTATTAATCTAGATCACATAGAAAAAGGAATCCAAATATGAAATAATCTTAAGGAGGATATTATTTTACTTAGTTAACCATAAATTGATACATCCAAGGAGCATATATACATATATTTTTTAGTGTACCAAAAAACATTACCAACTATATATGGTTACATGATTTAGGTAATTATCACTACTAAAATAAGGTCCACTAACTCTATCTTCTTATCCATGTACTAATTAAATAAAAATAATAAGAATAGATAATTCACACATATCTCACAGATAAAAATAGTATAATATTCAAACACCTAATCATTAATAGAGTTTCTATTATGCTTCAGCCTCTATCAATCAGATAAAAATTATCAGAAAAGTTCTTTAGAGAAAAAACTCCTCTTCCAAGACTATATATGTGCACCAAAACCCTTTATTTCTATAATATCATCCTCTCTAAAACTATATTATTTTTTAAATTTTAAATCTTGGTTTTTATATTCCAAGTTAGCCCTCAATTGAATTATATAGGGAAACCTCTATTTATCCATCAAAATTTTTCATTATAAATGAACTAAAGTCACTAATAAAACCCATTTATTACTAAGTATTTAAAAAAATTAAATATTTAAAGTTTCAAAATCTTTACAGACCATGGTGTCACCATATCTCACCAATATATGGTATAGTACAACTTTCACTTAAATATTATAACCAACAATCTCAGGATTTAAATTTTTTGAGATTTATGGTTCTTTCAACTTTTGAAACTTTGATATCTCAAAAAATCATGACATGGTGTTCTTGAAAAACTATATAATATAGTCTTCCAATACTCTAAAAATATTATTAAAAAAACATTTAACACCCCCAATGTCTATTATGGTGCGATCAAATTTTGCTCCTAATTTTTTTAACCATACATGAGAACCATGATCAAAGCTTCACCATCATCCATATATAAATCCCCATTTAAACTTTCTATAGTAGATTTTCTAATCTATGGTTAGTAAAATAGCATTTTTATCTTGAAACTCTTGTATTTTTATTCATTGAAATAGACCATATCTATCCTTCACCTCCACTATAGTAACTCATCAATTTTCACTACACCATGTCCAATTTTTATATTCCTATGGTATATGTGGATTTTCTCAAGGAAAATGAATTTCAACATGACTATAACTCTAGGATTTCAATGTTGTCAACATAACCACAACATGTAAAAACCCTATAACATGGTTTTATCTCTTTTATCAAAAACTTCTCAAAAATATGTTAATCCCCCTTCAATAATATTTATGAATTAAACCATTTCATAAAACATCCTTGAATTGTAATTACTAGAAACATATTGATAAAAAAATATAACACCTTGTAACCTTGATTCATTTTATAAATATTCTAATGTACCATTATCCTATTTGAAACTTTGTTCCGATATTTTACCTCTTTGATTTTTTTGAAAATAAAAAGTGAAATTAAAAAACTCATTACGCTTCAGCATAACCAAATAACATTAAAATCTCATAACTATCACTCTAAGTCTATGTAAATAATGATTTATGTGGAAAAAAGAGTTCAAGAGGGAATTATATTCTTTGATAAATACCATTAAACTTTAGATCTAATTAACCACTTATCAATAACTTGTGAATCATTTAATTTTCAAAACATCCCATATCTTTATTAAATCATTAATATTATTCCCCATATATCACATCTCACTATATATTTTTCACCAAATTCTCCCTGTTGGTCCCACACAAGCATAATACCCTAAGAGGAGGGTGCTAAATCGGGGTATGTTGATTACAAAGGAACCTTCTTAATAATCTCATATCATGATTAGATGAATCACCTGTATCTCTCCTGTAATGAAATATGAAAGTGATAAAGAAAATAAAGTGATTCACAAGTAATTTTTACCTGATTCACCCACACTAGGCTATGCCCACATAGCATAAAATAGTGATACATTTATTTACTAAATTCACTAAGATAACTAGTTTTTTGTTACAAATGTTGAGTGGACACATTAAAACTCTAGGTATATAATCCTCACAAAAATAGAGACCCATTGTTATCCTTACATAGAAATATCATTATTATTCTAAGAGTAACCTTGATATTCCATGAACTAAGAATATTAGATAGAATAGTAATGGTGAAGAAATACACTCCTCCTTCATCAATGTAATGAATCTCCAGAAATACATAATATAAAACACTTGTAATGCCTCCACTTCTTTTGTTTTCTTTTCCATATAGATCCTAAATTTCCTTCTCTCTATTTTTCTTTTTCAATTAAAAATTGTCATTGATAGAGGATATAAATTCATTATATTTTTTTTGATAATCAATTAATTTTATTCTCTCATAACTATAAATTAATTATGTTTTATGATGTTTTAGAATTAAAGGAAAATTTCATTGGATATTTTGAAAATTTTTGAAAATGAATAATATTTTGAATTTTAATTGATTTATTTATTTTTTGGAATAAAAGGAATGGGTAGCCACTAATAAATAAATTAGTTTTTTTAGGATAAGTTTATTAGAGTTGGTTTTTTAGAAGTAATGAAATATAGAATATATGATGAGGAGGTTAAGAAGTAAGTCCATGTTGAGTGCCCTTGTGCCATGAAAGATAACCTCCAGGGGCACCAAAGTCTAAAATAAAGTTAGTTTAAAAGTAGGAGAAGGATTTGTGAAGAATTGACTTAGTACTAGATATGTAAGAGTTAATAGATAAAAAACATCCAAAAGAAAGGTAAATTATGGGAGATAAATTCTAGAAATAAGGGTATGAACATCCAAAAGATTTAAGAAGAATATAAAATTTGGTAGATCTAATTAAATGAAAATCCTCACATATGGTATTGTTCATACATAAGAGTACTTCAGAAGTTGTAGATTGAAGAATTAGTAAAGGAATATGGTTATGTTGAATATCTTACATATGGTCCAGTTCCTTCATAAGATTTATTTATTTCATATGTAAAAGTTCATGGAAGTTTATAAATAATGAATTTACATTTTTTACAGGGAGATGAAATGTCAAGAAAATCCATTGGTGGAGTAATAAATGAATTATAAATAATACTTACTATGTCATGATAGTTTTTTTGAACTATGTGTATCTGAATACATGGGAATGGGTTGAATTATATGAAACCCTCTTCATTGTGATGAATGAAGATCACGCTAGGGTGAAGAAGAATAGTTGGAGACATCGTGAAATATAAGAATAATGGGGTATGCATCACACCATGGCTAGGGTTTTTTCTCTATGGGAAATATATTGGTGTCCTAGTGTGAGGATAGTGAAATAATGGTCTTTATGGGGAGAGATTGATTTCACTATGAAATCAGTAATTGTGACATGGATGAAAATATACCTGTATTAAATAATTTTCAAAGGTGTAAACCCTTACATTTTCATCAGTCTATATACAAAGGTTAATTCTATTTCCATACGGATGAGACACTTGATATATAAGTGTTTTCCAAGTTTCCATATAATACATAATATAAATTTTGATGATATGTAAAGGTAACCTTGAAGCCCACCAAGTATGTAAAGGTCAAAACCAGATGCATAAAGCTTAAAAATGTCGTATAAAGGTTCATATATAAATGTTTATACATAAGAGTCACTTTGATATAAGAGACGATATGTAAGGGACTAGTACTTTTCAAAAAATTGTATAATGGAAAGTTGAATTGGAGGAAAATATTTAAATACTCAATAGTAATTACATTAATAAAAAATATCTTGATGCTATATAGAGATTGTACTTACATATAGGACTTGTAGAAGATATTCAAATCATGGAAGAATGGGTCTCACAAGTATAACTATAAAATGTTGTATGGATGAAAGAATTCAAAGATGTGGAATTTTAGGATGCATGAAATCTAAAAGGAGATATTCAAAATAAAATATGAGAGAATCATGTGAAGGTTGGATACAACAAAAGAGGAAAGGAAAAACTACTAAGAGAGGCTAGAGGCTGAGAAGAAAAGGGGATCAATGTTTAGAGTTTTATTTTTACTGTACTACTATACTTTTTTATTTTCTTTTAATATTTCCTCTAACCTATCACATGGAGGGTTAAACCCTTTTTTAACTAGGATAGAACTAAGGTCCATTTTTTAATTCTTGATTCTATGATTCAATGAATAAGATTATTCTTTAATCGATTGATTTATTTATTCAATAGAAGGGTGTTATTTTGAGTGTGATTGAGTTTTTTTATTATCCCTATGAATTTTTTACAACTTGGGTAGATAATCATCATTATCAATCTATTTAATTATAATTAAATACAATGGAATAAGTAGGATAGAGTGGTGAAGTATCTAATTATTGAAAATACATGCATATAAGGAAGTGAATTGTTTTTAAATTAATTATAAAAAACTTAACTTAATTGGTATATTCCTTACTAGTTTAGAGATGGTTTATTTTTTATATATCATCTGATATTTCCACACACACATATAAATGAGGGTCAATCGACATTGACCACTATTTGATTTAAACCTTATAATTTCCCTCAATCTATAGTGAAAGATAAAGAGATCACAGATTCTTTCACAAATCAATTAATGAGAAGAACATTGAACAGTATTTAATAGTAGTATAATATTACAATTGGTAATCCTACCCTTAAAAAATCACTAATCATCACTTTGAAAACTCCACTTGATTAAATTATTTTCTATTTTTATCAATATGAAATTCACCAAATCCACCCTTGTGATAATTGTGAAAATGATGATTTTTCATCCCTCTATAAAGACTACCTCTGGTTTCCACTATACAACATAACAACCTTAGGTTTTAGAATTTCTTACACACCCACAACATCTATGTCAAAAACTTATCTCTTCTTCTAAGGAGGTGGTGTGAAGTTTCTTAACCATTAACTCTCTAACATGTTCTAACACTAACTATCTTTTCTATATTTATCCAAATATTGAGAGAGCCCTTGTAACTAAACTAAGAAAATTAAAATTGTAAATGTATTTTGAATAAATTTATTTATTATACTATAGTGAAAACTTAACTGTTCACTATAAATCAGTGACCCTAAAAGACCAGACTAACCATACTTTTAGTGATCTATGTGAACACCATTTTGTTAATTAGAATAACCAAATTGTTATGAATGTATTATATGATGATTTTGAATTAAAAACTGGTCTATTTAAATTATTTCCAAGATATCATGGACTGTTTGGTGAAGACCCTAATAGTCATATCAAGGAATTCACCTAGGTATACATAAAACTATATCCTTGAGAAGTATCACAATTCAAATAGAAAGCCTTTCTATTCTCTTAAGTAGGAGAAAATAAAGAGTGGATATATAGTTTATAGCCTAGAGAAGTAAATGATTTAGATGACTTTTATAGAAGCTTCCTAAAAATATTCTTTCCATCTATAAGGATCATGACTATGAGAAAATATATGTATTCCATAAGACATACATTATGAGAGGCACTCTATGAGTATAAGGAAATATTCAAGAAGCTATGTGCATGTTTTTCTCATCAAGAAATTAAGGAACACCATTTTCTAATCTTCTCTTTCCAAGGTCTTCTTGACAGTGATAGAAATATAATCGAAAATTCATAAGGAGGAAATTTTATTGAAAAGACACAATTCGAATCTTAAGGACTTATTGAGAACATAACTCAAAATTCACTATAATTTTGTATAAGAGGTACTGGAATACAAGCATTACATGTGGTAAGGTCAACCTAATCACCCATGTGAGAGTTTAAATATAAGAAACTAACCACTTTGATTAGATAGATGAATCATAAAGAGGATCTTTGATTGAAAAGACACCACACTACACTGAAATAGGCATTTAGTGATGTTTTTTTAGTGGTGTTTTAATCCACTGCTAAATCGTTCTGCGACAGTTTTGGAAAACCTCCACTAAATTGTGTGTCAGCATTCATTTAGCTGCAGTTTTTCAAAACGATCATAGAATGTTTTAGCAGCTATTTTTTTAAATCGGGGAAATCATTTAGTGGTAGTTTAAAGTGTCGTTAAATCATTTCTTGGTGGGTTGTTTTAAAAAAAATATATTTTTTAATTTTCATAATTAATTTTTGTTATTTTATTATAATTTTATTATTTATTTATTATTGTTATTGTTATTATTTTATTTTATTATAATTTTATTATTCTTATCGTTAATTTTTTAATTCTCTTAATTAATTTATTATTATTATTTTTTATTTTTTATTTTTTATTTTTTATTTTTTATTTTTTATTTTTTATTTTTTATTTATTCTTTATTCTTTATTATTTATTATTTATTACTCTCGTAATTATTTTTTATATTTTTATTATTTTTTAAATTTTTTAATTCTTATTATTAATTTATTTTTTATTTTTTATTTATTACTTATTATTACTTATTATTGTTTATTTTTTATTCCCATAATTATTTTTTCTTATTATTTTATTATTATTATTAATTTTTAAATTCTAGTAATTAATTAATTTATTATTTATTATTTATTACTATGCACTTACACATGTATATGCATGAATAAGCCATATATAGAAATTATGTGTTGGATGGAATTTGAACCTCTTACATCTTGCTTATTCTCCAAAGACTTTACCATTTTAGTAAGCTCTTCATGTTATGAATAAATAAAATTTAATATACTTATATATATATATATTGATTGAAAAAACAAAAAACACATAACAAATAGAAACAAACTAAATAATTCATAATTCAAAATTAATAATTGATAATTTAAAATTAATAATTAATAATTTAAAATTAATAATTAATGATTAATAATTTTAAATTAATAATTAATAATTAAACATTAATAATTAATAATTAATAAGTAATTATTAATATTTAATAATTACTAAGTACTAATTTATACTTAATAAATAAAACATAAATGAATAATATATATATATATATATATATATATAATATGGTAATAAGTTGTAAATAGTAACTAATAAATAATGAAAAGTAAATAGTAAATAATAAATTGTAAAAAATAAAAAGTAAATAATAAATAATAAATAATAAATAATGAATAATGAATAATGAATAATAAGATAATAATGAAAAATAAATAAATAAATGATAAATAATAAATAATAAATAATAAATAATAAATAAATAATTAATAATAATTAATAATTAATAATTATAAAATAAAAAATAAATAATAAATAATAAATGATAAATGATAAATGATAAATAACTAATATGTAATAAGTAATTAATAAATAATAAATAAATAATGAATAAGTAATAAATGAATAATAAATAAATAAATAAATAATAAATGAGTAATAAATAAATAATAAATTAATAATAAATGAATAATAAATATTAAATAGTAATTTGATGGTAATTTAATAATAAAAAAATTAATAAATCATAAATAAATAATAAATAAATATTAAATAATATTTGAATAAATAATAAAATAATAAATGGATGTAAATATCTATAAATATCTATACATATAATAAAATTTACAAAAATATATATATAAACATACATTTATGTTATATAAATATATATAAACACACTAAGATATATAATTGTACATGAATATAAATATATATATATAAATACAAGTAAATATAAGTATATATTTATATATATTTACACATTTATGATATAAAATACATATAACTGTAAATATATATATATATATATATATATATTTACAAATATATATATATATATATATGTAAATATTTATAAATTCATATAAACAAATATATATAATTGATAATAAATTACCAAAATAGGGGAAACACAATAATTACAGTACCATCAAATGAATTTGAATGTAAATAAATGGAATATAATCATAAACAACATAAAAAACTTATGAATACACTCTTAAACAAAGATGAAATATCATCGAATGTGTATGATATATATATATATACTTAATTTTTTTAAAATATATTATATATTAATATTTATTTATATATATTAAAATATAAATATAAATATAAATATATACATGTTTACCAATACACACGCATATGTATATATTAACATTTTTTATATGTGTGTGTATATATATATTCATATAGTTTTACTATAAATTCATTTATATACTATATTTAATGATAATGATATATTTATATAAAAATATGTTTATATATGATGTATACACACAATATTATTGTCACACAAGTACATATTTATATTTCTCAAATAAAAATACAAATATTTACATATAAATTTATTTATTTACATATATTAGAATATACACGAAAATATAGATTTTTTATTGAAACGCACATGTTTATATATAAATATTACTTGTATAGGAATGTATATATAAATTAACACATTTTTATATGGGACATAATATCAATAATTATTTATTTTAAATGAAATGAATAAAAAATATTTATTTCCATACGGTTTATATGTTTAAAAATACATTTTTATGTAAATATGTATTTATACAAGTAATTTATTATAAGTAAATACGATAAAATATTCATATATTTAATTATATATAAAACTAAACTATGAAAAGTGATAAAACTTCAAAACCATAATGTCAATATGAATGTAACACATGGGATTAAATTCAGTCCCCACCGAAAAAAGACAATAAATCCCCTTAAACAAGGCTAAAATTCCATTGAATGGAAAAAAATTGGGATACCATGACTAAAAACTCAATTTTTGAGGCCTTTTGGGTCTTTTTTACAACAAAAAAATATGACGGGGGTTCCCCCTATCATTTGACCCTAGAGCTCGTCATGGGATTTGATTTAATATGTGGTAGATCCCAAACAGACACCTCAGTCAAAATTTATAGTCGTTTGAACTTCAAGTTTGATTTCTTACATTTTTTAAAACTATAATAAATTTTATTCTTTTAATTATTAAAAAAAATTAAATCTAATTTGGTTTTATTTTATTTCATAAGCTTTGATTTTACTGGTTGTGAAGCTAAAACGAACTCTCAGATCAAAAGTTATGATCAATTGATGCCGAAATCTTATTTCCAACTTATTAAAGATTTGTTTTAAGTTTCAAATTATTATTATATAATAATTATAAATATTTATTAATTATCCCATTATAATTAATTAAGATTATAAATAATAAACTATATATAATAGTAAGTAATAAATAATAAATCAAAATTAAATATTTAATTTTTTAATTTTTTCCCTTTAATTAAGTAGTTGTTTTTAAAAAAAATTCCGCTAAAAATAAATTTAATTTTTATTCAGAAAAAAAAATTAAAAACTATATTTAAAAACATTTTATGGCAGTTTTAAGAAGATCTGATTAATTTTTTCACAAAAAAATTAGCATCTATTTTCAAAACTGCCACAAAAAATGCCACTAAATTGGTTTTTTTTTATAGTACTGGTAGAAGATATAGGAATGATAGAGAATATAACCCATAATTCACAACAATTTAGAATAATATGTACTCACATAAAAGGATTTCATGAAGTAAGGTCTACTTAATTACCCTTACAATAGTTAAACTTAAGAAAATAACCACTTTGATTAGACATATGACTCTTAATCACTTGAGTGGAAAATTCACACTAGCACAAGTGTGTGGTTTTCATTCTCCTCCAATTCATTATAATGATCGGTGTGTTGAAGTTTGAGGAACTAAAACTTATGAATCTATATATCAATAGAGTCAATTTCATCAATATAATCAAGGATAGCGAGACACTTCCCAATTCCAATATACATTTTTGAACCAATAAATAAAATCAAGACCACCCTTTTAAGAACATTATCAATAACTTGTACTATTCTAACAACCCTATAAGTAACCACAAAACTAACAGGCCTTCCAACCACCTTCCTTTCAATAAAATAAATCCTTTGAATAACCCTTCACCAGTACACCACCCAAAGTATGAAATCATATATATCCTTGTAGTGAAGGGTTTAAAAATGACATGGAGGAATTGAAAAATTAAATAATAATTCTATAGATATAATGACCAAAAAACAAGGGAAACTACCTACTCAACCCATTCCAAATCCCAGAGTCAATGTTATCTTGGAAACAATAATGAGTAGTAAATAGATTCTCTATATCCTAAATGTTTTTCCCAAATCAGATCTTGAATATCCTAGTGATACAAATATGAAAGAGGATTATAGGCTTTATAAGAGTAAAAATAAATCATAAACACCTTTATAAAAATATCTTAGTGAAAAATGAGACTTTCAACTACAATTTCCCACTATTATGGTCCAATAAAAGAGGGTACATAAGGAATAAATCCAAAGATAAATTATAAAAACTTTCCAAAAGGTTTAAATAAATATACCTTTACTTTAATCACTAAAACAATTTCCCAAATATATAAAGTACATTAAGGAACTATTCACCAATAAAGGACAATTCAAGGGAATGGGGAAGTGAATATAGTGAAAAAAAATCAACCTTGATCACAGCATAAATTCCAACCAAATTTCAATATCCAAGGACATTTTTCCCTTATATAACTGGATCAATGTTTTTTTAGATTTATTGTTTTATTTGAGAGATTTTATAAATATCATGCCTCGTTCTATTTTTAATTATTTATATATGGTAGGGATCATACCAATAATATTGGTTATCTAACTAGACAACAAATCCATTTCATTCCCATATGAAGTTCTTGATGATGTTTTTGTTAGATTGAAAATTTTAATCTTCTGAGCTAATTTCTACGTGATGAAAAAGGAAGAGGATATGTAACCAACTCAACCAACCATTATTTTTTGAATAACATTCTTAAAAATATGAAATACAATCATATATTTCCATAAAGTAACTCTAATAATACATTTTAGTGAGAATGTTTTCCACCTTAACATTTTTAATTCTCTGAAGTCTCTATAGGAAAATCATTCACTTTATGTAATTTCACACTCTAGAGAACATAATCCATGTGAGGAATCTAGTATGTTACAAGAAATTTTGAATTTGGGTAACCAATTATGATTTTTAAATTTTATTAAAAACAATTGTAATAAACTTGAAAAAAAATTCAATCATCTAAAGATAAGGTAACTCCAATTTCTTGAATTTATTTGATTATTTACTCAATAAAAAAAGAATTGAAACATAATCTTATGTTAAAATAATTCATACCATTAAGGTAAGAAAACCAAATCTGATTTTATATTTAGTCAAGTCCCCAAAACTGGAATTGAAACCATTTCTATCTGATTTAATGTGTATGTTTTTAATGGAAGGAAAAATAGTTCTAGTAATTATTTCTAGAAACATTTCTTCTAATCAATAACAATATATGATAAATCATTTTAGATAAAATGTGAGAGTTATAGGATAGAGTTTTGGAGATAACCCCAAGATTAGTCTTAAATTTTTTACTAACAAAATTCAATTATAAGGTGATGAAAATCCTATTATATGGACATAAAGGAGACACAACCCAGTTATGATGGAAATTTTTAAGAATTATATTGAAAAAGTATTTCAATCAATAATTATCTACTTCATTTCTAACTCGAAATGGGTTAATCTCATTCCTATAGTGCCCAAAAATTCTATAAGGTCCATTGTGAATATTGAAAAAAATAAATTAAATATTAAGCGAGTCCAAAACAGATTGAGAGGTTTCATTGAATACAAGAAACTAAATCAGGTCATAGGAAAAGATCATTCTCTCATACCATTTATTGAATAAATTCTTGTAAGACTATTAATAAAAACCCACTATTTATTTCTAGATGTATTTTTAGGATATTTCCAAGTACTCATTGAAAATTAGGACCATTAAAATAAAACCCTCACTTTTATTTATAGTACCTTTACTTACATGATAATTCCATTTAAAATATTCAATGCACCTGATAAATTTGAAAGACGCATAGTATGAATATTCATTGATTTGAAAGAAATATATTTAGATTTTTTTTCTTTATGATTTCACTATGTTTGGAAATTATTTTGATCATTATTTATAAAACATAGAAAAACTCTTGAAAACCTGTATTGAAAACAATCATGTCTTTAATTTTGAAATTTTCTATTTTATGGTTTTTGAAAAACCAGTAATTTAACAAAATGGGATTGAGGTTCGTAAATATAAAATTGAATTTATCAATGCATTACCTTACCCAAATTATTTTAAACAAGTTAGATATTTTTTATGAAATAAAGAATTTTATAAATATAAATCAAGGATTTTAGTAAGATAGTTTCACCACTATCCATATTACTTTTAAAATATTCTGATTTTACTTTTTATGATCATTGTAGTAAATTTTTTGATGATTTTAATTGTAAAATTACCACACAATTCGTTATATAGCCACTTAATTATAAGAACCCATTTGAGTTGTTATGTGGAGCTTCAAACCATATTATTATATTAGTGTTATCTTATAGGATTGAATTAAAATTCCATGTCATTTTATATGATTCAAATACATTTTATGTATCTCATAACCATTTTATAACCAATTAAAATGATTTTTTAGTAGTTGTTTTAAGCTTAGAAAAAATTAGGTCATAACTATTTGGTACTAAAGTGTCTATTTTCTATGATTACACAACACTTAGGTACCTGATGAAAAAGTTATAAGAAAACCCAAGTTTGGTGATATGGTATTTGATGTTATGAGAGTTTGATTTGGAGATAAAAGATAATATGGGAGTTAAAAATCAGGTGGAATATCACTTGAGTAGGCTTCCCCAAACAGTCAAGGTGGAAATTCTAGACAAGAAACTAATCAATGGATTTATTCCTGATGACAATATTTATTTGATTAAATGATATAAATCATGGTATGATTTTATAGTAAATTCTCTCATAACATATAATGTTCTATCACATCTAAGTTAAAAACAAATTTTTAGGCTCAAAATTGAGTCAAAATTTTATTTTTGGGGTAATCCATATCATTAGATTATTTCTAACGATAAAATGATTATAAAATGATTTAATAAATGTAATATATGATCATTATAGAATCATGGAATGCATTATATTATAATGGAAACATTGGAACTCAAAGAACAAATTAAAAAGTCTTCAAATCTATCATATACTAGCCTACACATTTTAAAGATTCTTATCATTTTTTAAGAAATATAAGCAATCTTGATTCACTAAAAACAAATCAAATAGATAATAAATGCATCAAAAATAATGAATTTATATGATATATTTTAAGTATAGGGTAGATATTTTATGGGACCATTAACTATTTCATTTGGATACTGTTACATCTTGTTATTTGTAGACTATGTTTCAAAATAAGTGGAAGTTAAAGTAACTAAAACTGATGATACCACTGTTTTTTATGATTTTATTAACACTAATATCTTTTTCACATTTTTAATTAAAATATAAATCATCAGTGGCCAAGGGACCCAATTATTCAATAGGAGAATAAAATATTTTACAAGGAATTATAGAGTGAACTACAAATTATCAACACCTCAACACACAAAAACAAATGGAAAATCCAAAGTTTCAAATAGATATCTTAAAGAAATATTAAAAAAGACAATTAATCTAAAGGGGATAGATTGGATACAAATGTTGGAAGACACCTTGTGCCTTTATATAAAATCTTATAAAACCCCAATAATAATGATCTCATATCATTTTATCTATTATAAGATATTATATTTACCTATGGAGTATGAACGCAATACCTATTGGTCAGTCAGAGAGATGAATATAGATAAGATAACACTAGGTTATTAACTAACCCCAGGTGAAATTAATTATTTATATACCTACTTATTACTATTATTATGGTTAGAAAGGTCAAAAGATGGAGAATGAAAAGTTTTTTTAACCAAAAAAATAAAAAAGATACAAAAATAACAAAAACTAGAAATAAATATGGAGTGATAGTGGTGAAAAAATTAATATGGATGTAGAGTGATGGAGGAATGAAGAAATGAGAAGAATTAAATAGTGGTGACAGTAGTAACAGAAAGGGGGACCAAACAATTGATTGAGTTTGGGAAGATAGACTAGATATAATTGATAGAAAATGTATATGCTCCTTCATATAATTAATAACTAAGGTTTTGAAATTAATTATAGAGGATTAAAATACCTAATTGTCATTAGATAAAATAACCTCTCTATATTTATCTCTTAAGTTGTTCTATTTATAAAATATCTTAATAAAATCATTCTTCCTCACAAAGAAGAGAAGTCCACAACCATTTCTAAAGAGTACTTTAGTTGCGCCCAACAAGGAAAAAATAACTCTACTATTTACCAGTTGATTTGTGGAGTTGAATGAAAGGATTCTGAAGAGGCAAATAATACAAGCACTTTGGATAAAAGGAAAAAAACCACTATGTTTTAAACCAATATAATAATAAACAATGATATTATTTCAATAGATTTATCCTGATCTTCATAAAATATTTAATTACACATTGTAGAAGTTTTAAAAATAATATAATTAATTAAAAACATCTTAGTAAAGGAAGAATGAAATAAGAAAAGGGATAAGAATATCCTCTAGTATGATTGAAATCTTTCTCCCACTCAAAATCCATTTCCCCCTTCATCGAGTGTTCTATGAAATTTGGTTTAGATCCAATCCTCATAATGTACCACTCTCCATCCATTCCCCACTCCCTTATTCTTTTTATTCTATAAATCACCATCCACAATCCAATTTCTACTTTTAGATAATAGTCACAACTCTTTGATTTTCTCTCATACCTCCACATGGCACGCTCGTTATAGTACATCTTCTTTATAGGTGACTCAAACAAAGCTCCCTCAATTTCATTAACTTCCCAAATAATGGGGCTTGTTTTAGGACAATGTGATTAGAATGAATGATTTTAAATCTCTATAGTAACTCCTTGAAATTATATAGTAATCTCTAGAGTCTTCCATAAAATCTCCCAGCTTACACATTTAAGAAATGATAATTCTGTGGTTCCCGTGTGATTTTAATTATTTTTTTGTGATGTAGTTTTGGACCTATTCCTACTAATCTATTATCTATGCCCAATGCAATGTGGACCAAAAACTCTAATTACCTTTGTATAGCATTTTTCTCATTTTCGGCTCCAATTAATGCACATCCTCTTCGTCTATGGTAGCAATATAAATTTATACTTGGCATTGAAAACATTATTAAATATGAACTTATATGATTTCAATGCATCACCATTAAGTGATTTCCAAATAACTCAGTTATAATTATTGTCTCATACAAAAGTATGTACTACTCAGGCATGACTTCCCCACCTTATCCACACTTGATCATCCCAACACCTTTAATTTCAAAAACACTCAAAACTTCATTCTCATAAACATTTCATCAATTATGTGATGATCATTAACACACAACCTTACAATCTAATCATCTAGATGCATGAGCCCCCCCATCCTCATGGAACCAACTCCTCAATCTCGGAAACATTTAGTCCTCCTCAGTTTTCTTCAATCATGGATCGAATCCAATCACACTTTAATAGATTTATTTTTTAAACTCGGTGATATACAATTTGTTGACATATTCATCATTTTTTGGATTAACATGAAATTATTCAAATGTTGGTTGGTTATGTTTCTCTATCAAAAATAACAAAAGGTATTTAGCTACAATATTGGTTCATTTCTTTTTATTCTCATCAGTTTAACAGTATAACTCAAAACCCATTCAACTTGGAAAATGTCTAACTCTCCTTTAATGGGTTGGTAAATTGATATGGATTTTCAAAAAATCGGGTTGTTTTCACCCATGTTTGACCGAAAAATTGGTATGTTGGGATGATATGAGGCCTCAAAACCTTTAATCAATAATTTAAAAGCATAAATTAGAACCCGATATAATAGAAAGTCCAACTCTATAAAATTTGGTATCCCATACTCATTTAGATCAATTCAATATTTTGGCTTCCTTTATTTGAGCATATGTAACTCTGGTTCATCTAGAATCAACTACATCATTTGACTGAACAATCGCAACATGGGTTTCCTATAATGTCTTGGAAATTTATTCACCATATTTAGTCCCTCGCAAGTCCTTTCTTGGCATTAAACATATATGAGATCAGGCTCAAACTCCTTCACAGAAATTGAAACCCATATTGGTAATTCCAAATTGGTTTATTCATGATCAGTTACTTCTTATACAGCCTTTAAAAATAAGATATATGTTCAAATAATAGGTTTAGTCAATCATATTCTCCAATCACACTCTTTATTAGATCTCGAAATTTGTAATCATTTTTCCATAACTCCTAAAATCTTGGACTCGTGTTCTTTAGAACATGTAATTAGGCTCATATTTCTTCATTTCTGTGTGTTCATGAGATGAGACAGTAGAATAACAAGGCCAAAATTTGGTTACCATTTTCCTGCCATGCTTGATTTCCCACAAGCATCACAATATCTTGGATTCCCTAGATATGGTGGGTTATTCCATGACCAAAAATATTTTCATTCATGGTATATCAAGATCCATTCATGTGGTAGGTTAAATATCATGTGGTGGATTCTTCATGAACATGATAATTTGAAAAAATAGTCATGGTCAGTTGAGTGACCATGATTTCTTCATACGGTAGGTTTAGAGGATAATGGGTATGGTAGATTCATTTCCCTTTTTGGTTGATTGGTCTTCATGCATGTGGTAGTTCGAATAATATTCATACAGTCACTTGGAAAGCACTATTTATAGTTGGTATTGTTTCTCTACCTATATGTGGCCACTATATTTCCCATTCAAGGTAGATTGAAATTCTATTGATGATGTAATTTGAAATTTCCAGTATTACAAGCATGGACAATCTAATTTTGATCTTGAGGCCAATTAAGTGACCATGAGGTAAATATGTGGTGCATTTCTCAAGATCGGTTGAATCATCATGGTAGCATTAATGTGGTAGGTTTCCCTTAATTATTTTCTACCTGTGATCACTTAAATTTTTTATTTTTGTTTGGTTAAGTCCCCCATTTTTTTTCATGTGGTTAGTTAAGTGACCGCATTAAAGGTACCGGGCACGCAGCATAAGCCTTGAAAATGGGATTTTAAAAAATTTCCACCGACAATCAACATGATCTCACCATCGTCGGTTAAATGAGACCTGATTACCATACGAGGATATCACATGAGGAATTTTAAGTACAAAAATAAAACCATAAAATATCTGGTTAGATCTAAATCTGCATTCGATGTCTGCTCATCATCAATGATCACTGCTCAAAGAATATGAATCCAAATTCTTTTATATGATCCCTAAAAACTTCAAGAAACTACTGGAGAGTCTATAGTTGAAATTCAGGTGCTAGCATGGAGATTCGACGAGGCCTTCGACGCTCCAATGATCACGGAATCACCTTGCTTGTAATGTACAATAGAGAGCTTGATCTGATCTCCTAGATCTAGAGTTTATATCTCTATAAATAGGGATATATAAGAAGAAAGAGTGGGTCTCACCAGTTTTTTGTGAATAGTGATTGTAAATGTATCTCTTTCTCAATATATAGTGTGTAATATACTTACCCGAAATTGATTCCTCAGCCTCCGAATATTTTACACACTATATAAATGATATTATGACAATTATACTAATCCATAAAAACCATTTATCATTATTATCACTTTCATGTAATATAATAAATATATTACTTGATAATACCTGATCCATAAAATCGACTCATCGTTCTTGAAAATATTAAATGAACCATGATTATTTTAAACAAATATTCATTCAAACAATTTTTTCCATGTATTTATTTTAATATTGGTAAATATATATAATTAATAAATTTAGTTTCATTTTTTCTTAACTTAAATAATAAGAATTTATTTATTAATTTGGTGATCAAAAATACTTGGACAAATCTCGAACCCTATTAGTGGGTCCCACCATGTTCTGTATACCTATTCAACTGAATAGGTAAAAATCTTGAATACACAATTGTGTGTGGCCCTCTAAGATCTTATCTTGATAGTAGTGAATATTATCCACAAATTAGGAGCAGGTTCTAGAAATTCATCAAGGCCCATAAAGGGATGAGTATATTCATAGTAATGAAAATCAACCTATAAACACCCAATATGTAATATAATCTCTTTTTATTTAATATGTCATAAAGTAGGATGCACACCTAGGACATCGCCCTTTCTTGCTTTATTATTTGTTGATCTAACTTGATGGATTTACCCTTGACTACCATGGTCATGGTCTTATGAACGTACTACCATCCTAATCAATATGGCCTGAGATACATTACTTCCTTAACCTGGGAGGGAAAAATCCACTTTTTACCATTAAACCAATTCTATACCACCAATGACCCACCCAACACAAGTTATCTCACCATGATTTCATTAACATGGTTTTTTTCTTACATCAAATTATCAGATCAAATGGTACAAATTGGTAATGATCTCAAGTCAAGAGACCATTGAACATGTCTTTACATAGGAACATCCAATGACACCTAAAAAATGTGGTGTTCCAATTGGCGGGTCTATCCTCATGATCTCAATACTAGAGATCACCAAGTGCAGACTTTATGAGAAGAAGTCTCAATAGTTATAAGACCCCATCACCTAATAGTCAAAAATCTACTATTTTTAGTCAGTAAGATGTATCTAAACTATAGGAACATTGTTTAAGATTAATTTCATAGTATCTAAAAGTTCTCATTATAGCCTGAGATATGCGATAACCATTTAATACAACAATTAATCTATGTAAATTACCATTTCAATAGTTGAAGTAGAAAATTATACACTTTAATGGTAACAATACATCATGCATATCTCACTATATACATAATATGGTAATAAAAAGTACTACATAGTTGGGTCTACGGATCCCACTATTACAACACTCCCACTTTCACTATAGCTAACTTGCTAATCGACCTTTTTAGATCTCACGTGATTAGGATCATGTTTCTGATGAGTCATGGATTTAGTTGCTAGGTTGGTCACATTTTTTTCGTGTGGAAATTATACTATATTTGTCCTCACCTCCTTGAGTAAAACTTCTCAAGATATGGTATCCTTGAGTATATCTCTTTTTTCACCATTGTATCTTGACATCTTTTCTAGTAAAATATAATAATTTACATTATGATAATCCTTTACTTATTAGTCGCAATTCTAATAATTGTAAAAAATCGTTTCATTTAACTGCTTCTTAGCTACTTTAGAACCTTCAACATACTCAGTATTTATGGGTATGGATTCTTCTAGCTTATACGATCTTATCTCACTCATCGCCTTAGACTAACTACAATATTAGATCACATGGATCTAAGGAAGGCTAGTTTGTGTCCCCTCAAAAACTATTATCCTTTCTTATCCACTTACTAGGTACATATCCTTTGTACTTTCCTAAGGACAAACAAATAATTCTGGCTACTTCCCTTGTAGTTAGCCAAGATATTAGTGATATTTTTCTATTATAAAGTATATATTTTCAATATAAATTCTTATACATATCATGGAATATGTGATTGATCCATCGATAAAGCGTATGGAATTCAACTCACCGCGTTAATATCCTCCCATGTTCCATACATGTGTACTTGAAGAGATATGTTCCATATGACACTGGAAACAATTCTAACTTGAATTTTTCAAACTTGTATTTTTCAAATACCATGTCAGTATATATATGATTTACTAGGTTGAAGCAATTGTTAGATCTACCTTGGTATATTCGGTCCCCTATAACTTAAGTTGTTACTTTAAGTCAATCACTAGAGAATTACATTTTATTCTACTCTTAACTAACTATTAGAACAATATTTGTTTTCCATATGTTGTAGAAAATATTTTACCTTCAAAACAGTGGTTCTCCAACTAACCTTCGGTAGACACATGGTAATGATTCATTCCAAATGAATATTTTACAATCTTATAGATTACTTAAATCCTAAACTGGATTTCAGTAACTTGTAAAATTTATTAACATTATGTGACATGGCCATCCCTTTATGGTTGTGTTGTATAGACATCTTCCATGAATGGTGGTCATGAAATCTAATTCTCAATAAAATGATCATAGATATTAGATATGAAAAATAAAATTCTAATTGATTTTGGAATAATGATATGATACAACTAATAAATCCTTATTTGTATCGTGCTTGTACCATCCATGTATCATCTCACTTGAATACCCACCATAGTATTCAAAATAATAATCCCCTTTAACTTTGATACATGGAATCCATAATTGAATTTTAATTGGTCTTTCCAATCTTAGCTAATTTTCATAAATTTATTACTTATAGGATTTATTATTCATGATGAATAATAGATCACCAGCCATAGTGAATAAAATAACATTACCGTGGTTTTATACATCCTATGTGGTATGTGTCTTTGGAACATTCATGTTTCACATTCACTTGTGGAACTAGTTTCTATGCCAACTACTTGTGCACCTTTGGTATTGAAAAAACTCATGTCAATCCGGCTCCCACTATCTCAAATAGAGATGTACACCCTTATATAGAAATATAGACTTTAACTTGACTATATATTTCTATCATAGAGACTTATGTAATATCCTAAGCAACCATTAGAAAAATTACATTAGATGCACAATTTATTTTTCTTTATGTAAGTTTGTTTATATCCTAACAAACTCTTTGCATCTAAACACATTTCATTATAACATAATAGATTTCCATAATACTCTGAATCATATGATATTCATTTTTCATTATAGTTGGCACATAGTTATGGGATATTTTAGTTATTTTCAAAACATGTCACGAAATATAATGGAATATTTTAAAAGTTAAAACATTGATACTTCTTACATCATGACTTTGATGTGTAAAATGTGTATTTAAGAATTTATCCATGCTATATTTTTTTGATCAATGTAAATATATAATACATTATCATTGATCCACATCATTAACATCAATGTCTAGATGTGGATAATTTAATGTGCATTTAAGAATTACTTGAGGCTATATTTTATTGATCAATGATTTCTTGGTCAATATATTCTTCAGCATGTCAGCTAGAAGCAACTCATATCATCTTACCAAGCATATATCATACTTCACTTTACCATTCCTTAATGACTTAAAGTAATATAATGGATTATATTTGCCACTAGATTACCCTTGGAATAGTTTATTCTCAATTGTTGAACTAATTCCAAAATCCTTGTGGTTTACCTTTATTTCTAAAGGTTTCTTTGTCTAAAACTAAGTATATATGTCAATAATACCAAAGGTATTTAACTATAATCAGTCTAAATACAAAACCGATTATATCCTTCATGTCCACATTTAGTTTTACTTAACAAAGCATTATCTTTCCACAACTAGAAAAATAAGTCTTACATTGTATATTCATCATGTATTGTCTATGATTTGAGTACCACTAAACTATTGGTTGAGTATGAAACCCCATAAACAACATTAATTTCTAAACATCAAAAAATGTATCCTTATTTCCAAAGGACACATGAGATAAAATTTTTTCTTATACTAAATAATATTTTGACTTAACTCATCAACATGGAAATTAGAAGTTATATATTTCTTACTACTAACGTAGGAATCACCCTTTCTCAACATCTTGGAGAATACACCTTACTTATTGTAATGTTTATATACTTACTTGGTTAGTGTATTTTAAATACACATATGTTATAGGCATATTGAATTTAATACCTAATAAGTATTTCAAAAAAATAATTATATTGAGTAATATTCATAAACAAGAAAGAGGTACTTACTTATTAAATTTGGTTCATTGCGATTAAACTTCCATAAAATTATTTCATGATATGCACTGAAAATAACTTCTTGTTTAAATCTAACATCATTGCATTGAATTCAATTTAGAATGTTATTTTTTAATTAATTTCCATTTCCCTTTTCAACTTGTATTTTAATTTGTCTTCCATAAGAATTAAATATTAATTTATCTTTTACATACTTTTTTACTTGGTGAACCTTTCCTAAAAAGGTAATGAAGCATTTACTCAATAATATTCATTTTATAACCTAAAATGAGACTTAAGTAAATGGGTGAAAATGATATGAGAAATTGGATGCATTAAAATAATGTGATCCATCTTTCAATTTACACATGTCTAGTGCAATCATCACTTTATTCATATTTTTCTCCACTTTCCCCTTACAAACTTCTTGGAGAAGAGACTACATGTTATATTACCCATGTCTTAATGTAGTGACTGAAACTTGCATCAGACATTGATGATAGAATTATTACATAACCATCATATTCTATATACATGAGTCTCTTATAATCATTTTTATACCCTCACTTATTGATGTAGATTAACAGGTATTAGGGACACTAGCACCTTGAATTTTCTATACCATAGTATTGTACACAAGTGGATGTATTTCACTTCGAAACTCATGTTATTATGTACATTTACTTTGTACATTATTTTTCATAGTATTTATTATGGTATAAATTTCCATTTTATAAAAAAAACAAAAATATAGCTGATTTTTACTTTTTATCTAGATTACTGATTTACGCATTTTGATTAAATAATTAAATCATTAAATGTATCTCACTATTTTATCAAATTATAGGAACCCTCTATACTAGAATCGTAATACTCCATCACTTGAGTATTCTAGTGTAAAGGATACCTGAACCTCCCCTCATAATCTACAATCTAAGGTTATGCCACTACTTAGAGAGTTTAACGTAGGAGTTTGATTGGACAACCACATTTACTGAGAGTTCCTTAATCTCTTGAGTGAAGTATCAGCTTCTAAAATCATAACTTTATTTACACAACACTTGAATCTAAATTGATATAAATTTAGTTATGGATAATCCATACTAAAACTGTAGTTAATTGAACCCACCAATCTCATAAAAACTCCCCAGTAGTAAAAGGCACCCTTAGCTATGGATGACCGAGATCCCCAAACACCGAGTATTTTCCAAATTTGAATGATAGAATGCAGATATGACTTAATATATCTTTGAGGGTTTTTGTGTTTTTTTATGTGATGAAAGGAAATCATTTTATTTTTATAAGAATGTTTTATGTGATTGCACTCACAACTGACCATGCAATAAATAGAAAAATTCATCACGTCATGTGTTTATTTTAAGTGTGAATTCTTGTTTATTATTCTATGTGGTCACATGTTAAATGAACAAACAAAAAATAAAAAACCATGAAAAAGTAAAATGATGACGTGATCATGAGCAGATACTAATGGTTGGTACATTGAGTGAATAACAGATCAACCTTGGCCCTAGGGAGAATACTTTGAGTCATGTCGCTTGTGACTCGAATTCTAGTGTCTGCCCATCCAATGCATCAAACTCATATCTGGTGCATCTTCATAGCTCGTTGTGAAGTGAATCACTGCTGATCTTCATCATTGTAAAATAGTACTCGAATGTAGGTGAGGGGGTTTCAGGAGTAAAAAATACAATAAATAATTGGACATGCAGGCCCTTATATATTTAATGACAAAGACGATTCACAGACCATCATATAATAAAATAATTATTACAAAACACCATTAAAAAAATTAATAAATAAATTAAACATTCACTAGACATGCATTGGTCAGTCTTAGTCTCATGATCAACCTCATACAGATTAATTTCATGTATTTAAAATAAACACAGAAATAAAATTAAGCATGTATTAAATTATTTTCCAATGGTTCTTTTATTGATTTAAAAATTCACTCTTTTATTTAATTTAATATTTATGTCATTCGATCTAGATATTAATTTAATTTAAAAAAACAATTAAATTAATTAATTAATATGATTTAACACCAAAATTAAATTAATTTAACCTCTAGAATTAAAATTAATAATTAAACCAAAAATCTATATTTAATTAATTTAATTTAAAACTTAAATTAAATTAATTTTTTATTAATTGTTTATTATAAAATTTTATCGGGACAAGAAAAACTCTGAGAAGAGCTAGTGACGGTCAATAAAAACTTACATATACCCTTTTGAGTGGGTGTAGACCCTGTGCAAGGTTGATCTGGATTAGGCAGGTCTGCTCAGACCCATTCCAGGTCAGGCTGACATGTCCCGACCTATTTCAGGGCGAATCATGTTTGTGAAAATAGGGAGTACCTTTTTGGATAATAGATTCATTACATAGGGATGTGGGTGTCCCTTTGGAGTAGTTGGATCTCCAATAGTAGTCCGAGGTCAATGAGGAGGCATGGTGGTCTGGATCCAAACTGAGGAGGAAGTCGCTGCTGCCAGCTGTTCGAGGGCAGGAAGTCGGTTATCACTACAGACAAGTTGAAGGAGAAGGTGGCTTCGGGACCAGTGGCACTATTTGGTTTTTCATGAAAAGTAATCACCTGGCCTTATATACAGCAGCGGGGAGACCCACATATGAGAACTGAGCGGCCAGTTCAAGTAAGCGGAAGGAGGTGCGAGCGAGCCGCGGTGAGACCCGGTGGTGACCGGATCGAGGGCTAGTCAAGGGTAGTGACAGGGAGGAATAGTGGAGGGTCTCCATGGGATATATATGTTGTGGATGATCCACCTATTAGGGTAGGTTTCTCCTCCTAGGAAGATCTAGTTTGGCGGCTCTCTACGATCAGGCGTGCGGGACGGCTCTGCTATGGAGGCAGAGGAGCAGTGGATAGAGGGGCTCATCGGAAAAGAAAAAAGGTGGGGCACTGACTCAGTGTGATTCCATGGTTTCACTAGAATTAGGAGGAGGCCTTCCTAGTATATTGTATTCCCTTAAGGAAGATATAGTCAAAAGGAGGGCCAACCGACAGATACTCTCTGTGGAAAAATCGTCCAAAGGAAGATTTTTTTTTACTTCATTGACGCGCAAAAACAAACCTCACCCATTTTGTCAAACAAAATTTGATACAGAAATTCCAAACCCCTAAAAACTTAGTCTTTTTATAAAAAAATAAATAATTGAAAATTTTTTAAAACATTTTTCTATAAATTGGTGGAATGATTCCATGCCAAAAATTACTAATCTGATAGTTGGAAGTCCAGTCGAGTCCAGGTTCATTGGAAAAACCTTCGGTTTATAGTGACAAATATATATATTAATATTAAATGTTCCCCAAAAATTACCCATAAGGTAGAGATTTCAATCAATATTTAAAATATCAGATGACCACAACTTTGTTATCTGATATCGGATTGAACTTCTATCTATGGCATCGGTACCAAAACAACACCCTCTATGATATTTACTGAAAATTTAATTTTTCTTTAGCATAAAATTATCATACATCACTCTGATACCAATTAAAGGTACCATCCATGAAGAGGAATCCCCAAAAAATTATTTTAAAAATTTTCCATCGATGATTGGAATGAATTTTTCATCATCGATGAAACACTGCCCGATTACTATCAGAGGATCTCACGTGAGGAATTTTATGCACAAAAATGAAACCATAAAATACCTAGTTAGATCCAAATCCATGATCAACGTCTTCTTGTCATCAATGATCACTAATTGAATAATCCAAATCCAAATTCCTCTAGATTTTCCACACATGCCTCGAAAAACTGTGGGAATATCGATCGTTGAAATTTGGGTGCTAGCATGGAGATCCGATGACTCGTTTGACACTCCAACAATCACCACCGCGCCTTTCTTATGATGCGTGAGAGAGATCTTGACTTTATTTCCTGGTTCCAAATCTTCTCTCACTATAAATTAGTAGAGAGAAGAAGAAAGAGAGGTTGTAACCATTTTTAAATTAATAGTGATTGGTGAATGCCTCTCCTTCTCTCTATATAGTGTGTAATGCACTTACCCAGAATTTCCACCCTGACCCCTAAATATTTTACACACAATATAAATGATATTATGAATGCTATATTGGGCCTTAAATACCATTTAACATTATTATCACTATCTTTTAATATAATAAATATATTACGTGATAATACCTGATCTATAAACTCAACTCTTCCTTCCCACAAATATGAAATAAACCTTAAATATTTTGAACTAATATTTATTCAAATAATATTTTCCATTTATTTAATTTAGTAATTTAATATATATATATATATAATAACTAAATTCATTACCAATTATTCTTAACATGAATAGTATGAATTTATTTATTATTTGGTAATTGAATATCCTCATAAAAACCATGAACCCTAGTGGTGGTGCCCACCATGCCCTATATACCTATTCAACTAAATTGGGAGGATCCTTGAATATAATATTGTGTGTGACCCTATAGGACCTTATCTTGATTACAGTGAATACTATTCATAGACCAAGAACAGGATCTAGAAACCCATCAGAGCCCCTAAAGAGATCAGGATAGTCTTAGCAATGATAACCGACCTAGGAACACACATTGTGTAATATAAAATCTTTTTCTTTGATACCTCATAAAGAAGGATGCACACCGGTGTTATCACACTTTCTTTATTTATTAGTTGTTGATCTAACTGAATTTCTTTATCCTCAACTGTCATATTTATAGTCTTATGAAATTACTACCATCTTGATCAACCTAGCTTGAGATATATTACTTCTTTAATTTGGAAGTGAAAATTCCTTTCTTTACCATTCAACCAATGTCATACCACCAATTACGCACCTAATACAAGTTACATCACCACAATTTCATTTTCATGGTTTTTTTCTTTCATCAAAGTACATGATCGAATGGAACACATTGGTAATGATCTCATGAAAGGAGACCATTACACATATCTATAGATAAGAACATACAAGGACACCTATAACATGTGGTATTCCTATTGGAAGGTATGTCTTAATGATCACACTACAAGAGATCACAATGTGAAAACTTCATGAGAAGAAGTATCAATACTTATGATCCCTCAGCACTTGATAGTCAAACATCTATCAGGTTCTATCAGTAATGTGTATCTAGACCATAGAACCTTTGTTTGAGATTAATGTCATAGTATCTCGAGGTTCTCATTATAGCATGGTATCTACTATAACCCTTTGATACGATAATTAATCTATGGAAATTAACATTTAAATAGTGGAAGTAAAAAATTCTATACTATAATGGTAAGAATACATCATGAATATATCACTATATACTTGATATGGAAATCAAAACTACTACATAGTTGAGTCTAGGGAACCCCCTTTTATAACATGCATGACCATTCTCCATAGTCACTTTCCATATTGTTATTTTTTTATAGATCCTAAAAAAATATAATTTAGAACCACTGAAAATTATCAATTTAAACATGCTCATTCAAAAATACAAAAAAAATTATTGATATTAAATTCCACAAATGAAAAATAAAAAATAATTCCACAAAAAAAATGATAAAAAAAGAAATCAATGAAAGATTTAATTCAAGAATTAATTTCAATATATTTAATTATTAATCAAAAAATGTTTCTCCTTAAATATAAAAAATTAAACCTAAGAACAATTCATCACTTAAACACTAAAAACATAAAATTTAAAATAATATTCAAAAAATAAAAAATTCAACACCAAATTACCCAAAATTTCATAATTTCCCATAATTTGTAAATATTATCCATTAAAATCTCAATAAAAACACAAAGTAGATGTTTAAAAATATATAAAACAAATTCCACATCAAACTCACCCACACTTGAGTGTTTTCTTGTCCTCGGACTATACATGTTTTTACTTGTACATAAAAAAATATTTCTCTGATTACGTCAGAATGAATCATGTTAAACATTGATTTAAAAGGAGAAATATTTTTAGATGGTTTGATTTTTTAAAAGAATTTTAAAAGCATTCATAGAATAGGTTCTTTTCTAGGTTTAAATACACACTATAAATGAATAAAGAAAAGTCTCGTAATTGTAGAAATTTTTAAGCCTCCTAAATATAATCTCTCACTTCCCTACTTAAATTCAAATTCAAGTTCCAGTTCTGGGAGTGATACAGGTTAGATTTAAGTGGAATTAAAAACTTAAAAAGAGGAACCATAAATTATCACTCTCCCCTAGGTTCCAAAAATCAAAGAACAATTTCTCACTTCATTTACATAAATCAAATGATAATAATTTAATTTAATTTTCTCCTTTATTTGGGATTAATATTTCCTTCACCTTAATGAATTAATTTTTAAGAATTAATCATTTTATGTTTTATTTTATTTTTTTGAATCTATTAATTTTTAAACAATTATTGAATGAATCAAGTTGATTTTTTTAGTCCCTAATGTCTCGTAGATATACAATGTGATACCCATTTCCCATTTTACTCTATATTAAAAGGATTATATGATTATTATTTGATTTTTATCCCTTGGTTGTTTGTCATAAAATAGGATTATTCCCCTGGGTTCAATTTCAAAGATTCATTTTCCATATATTGTAATTTCAATTCCACAAAGATCTATCTCAACACATTCCCATTTCTAGTTACTAAACAGAATATCTATAAAATAGTGTTCATCACTAAATATTCATTCATATCCAACAATTTTAGACACAATATTAACTTTATTAGCTAGCATGGAATTATCCACAGGGAATAATGTTATTTAAGTATAACTTTCAACCTGAAGGATTATCAAATTTGAAAAAATTAAAATTAAAATTTTCTACAAAAAATCAGGGGGATTTTGATGTGTGCCATCCTTAAAGCACATATTAGAAAAAATAAATACCTATCTACACAAAACATAAAACCCAAAATATTCCACAATATTCAATCCTAATGTTAGAGAAATTATAAAAATAGTTTTGATCAAAATAGATTTGAAATTTAGTATCTCATGTTTTTTCTTAGAGGGTTACATGAATTTTAAAATAATATATTTCCACATATCCACATAAATTTTCAAAAAAAATAGTTTATGATTTTGATTTAATTACATACATAAGAATTCATATTTAGACTTACAAAGGCACCATGAAAAATAATAATCTACCAATCAGTAGCATTAAAATACATAGGCATTTTAAAAGGGTGATAGCCAAATTTTAAAATTTATTTCATTTTTATGATAAAAAAACTAGAATTAAGCGAGATAACACCTAATCAAAGAAATAAATATTCATTTAATTTGATTTGAATCATACTATAAGGATCCCTCATATTAAAGTTTCCATAGAATACAATAAATGAGAAGAATAGAGAAGTAATACCCTAGTGTAGAAGCTTCTAAACATTATTGTTCAACCAAATTAAACCTCCATCTTTACACTTTGACAAATATCCCTTATTTTCTCATTTATATCCCATAAAAAGATAAAATAGAAAAAAAATAGTTAAATCACAAAGATAAAATCCAACAAAGGATGAGTGAGGGAGGTGTGATCAATATTTTTTCTAGTTTATAGCCTCTTTTATTCTTGAAGGTTGGTAGAATCAACTTGTGTTCGATCCAAAGATGGAATGGTAGAAATTGAACTATAATAAAATAGATTAAAAAGAATTTATTTAATAATAAAATGAATATTAAAAATAAAATATTTATGTATTACCTCTTATATAGCAATATTTTTTAATTATTCATCTCGACTTACCCTCCTAAAGTTCTATCCATTATCATTCAGTGAGTATGACTCCTTGAAAACTGTTAATTTTTTAAAAAAAATTATAATGTTCTCTAAAAATTTCTAAAAAAACCAAATTTATTTATAATTTCCCCAAATATTCCAAGGTTTTAGTACTAATACTCCTACCACTATTATTTTCAAATATAATAATATCACTTAAAGATTCCAAGATGAATGATAATGGCCCAAATTTTTCATTAAAGTGACTAGATTCACTCCCAAAATGCTCTCCCACACTTGAGATGGGAGGTGTTATAGAGAAAGGTGTAACAACTATCATAACCTGGTCACTATCATCAACATTCTTAGGTTCAACTTCCTTATGTGAATCTAGGGGATTTTCCTCAAGATTCACTAAAAACTCCTTGAGATCAAGGTCAACAAATTCATAATCAAAGTAGTTAAATTTAGAAGGGTTATACCTTCTTTCCCTATCTTGAAAACCACCTATATTCTCACTTTCAACACTCTCAATAATTTGGGATTACTTATTTACAATATCTATATGGAAAAGACTAGACATAGAGTATTCCTTATCCTTAAAACCCTTATTTTCCTCTGAAAATATAATTGGAAGATATTTATTTTTATCAAGTTGAAAGAAACATAAAGATGAATCCATGTTTGGAAAAAGTGATGACTGTTGATATTAATCAACAACATGATAAACACTATCAAAAAATTATAATGATTTGGAATATACCACTTCATGTTCCTCATTAATTAATTTCCTAATTTGACTCTCAAGTTTACCTAGTCAATCAAGCTCCTGAGTAGATTTGTATTTAACAAAACAAACACTAAAAAGTCCATCAATTGGTTCTTTTATTATATCATAAAAAGGGTGATTATTTTCCTTTATAATATCATCCTTAAAAACTTCCTCAGAAATATCAATCAATTTGAAACTCACCACTTGTGGAGACTCCTAAAAAAGAATAAATTTTTCTTGATACTTTCCAGATTCAACAGTCATTTTAACTTTTGAAAAAACAATGATATCCCCAAAAATGGTTAATAATGGTCTCCCTAGAATGACCAAAACATGATTATCACATTACATTTCAAGAATAAGAAAATCAGTGAGAATTGTGAGCTTCCCTGCATTAACTAAAATATCATATACACTTCCATAAGGATAAAAAAGGGACCTATCAGCTAATTATAGAGAAATGGAAGTTTGATTCATCTCCTTAAGACCTAGATTTTGAAACAAGGAATAACTCATAAGATTTATGATAGATCCTATATCACATAAAAAATTAATTCCCTTGATTTATTCAATTCTATAAGAAATGAAAAATATTCTAGGGTCCTTCAATTTTGGAGGTTTCTTATTTAAAAAAATTACACTATAATCCTAAGTGATATTAAGGGTTGTAAACTCTCCCTAGTCACTCTTTTTTTATAAAAACCTTTTAAGAAATTTTATATATGATGAATTTTTTTTAAAATATTCCAAAAAAATCATGTTGAAACTAGAGGTTCTAAAAATCTGGAGAAATTTCAAGTAGTCTAATTTTTTACTCTTTTTAACTCTTTGGGTAAAGGGGATAAATAGGGTATAATTATTCAATACAGATTGATTATTCTAATAATCTACAATTATGAACTTATTATTTCCTTCTTAAATGAGTTACCTTTTCATTTACCTATGTTCTTTGACATTTTCAAGGTAAGGTTCATCATTCAATTCATACTAGACATTGTTGTCAAGAGTTCTAGTTTTGTAATTTTTAAAGTTTTCATTTTTATATTTTTCTTGTTCATCCGTTTTAACATCCCTTAATTGTTCCTTTACTTATTATTGAGTTTTTAAGCTAGATATTTTGGTTTCATCCATGAAATTATCTCTCATATTATGTTATTTTTTATTGGGTAGTTTTCACTTGCCTCTCCCACCTATATCTATATCTAATTAACCAATTTCAACTTTAAAGAAATAGATCCAGGAATTTGTATCTTTCCTTAAAGAATAAATTTCACCAAATATCTACTACATAATACCCTTTAATTACCTTTAATAACTTTAAGACTCAACTCTATCTTTATATTGAAATTGATATCTAGGTTATTGTTGGAAACTAGGGGTAGCATACTCTTTGATCACTCCTTGGTCTCTCCAAGAAAGGTTTTGGTTATTTTTATATATAGAATTGTATTAATTTGAGAATGAATTATTTTTTCCTAGATTAATATCTCTAAAATATTGAAACTAAGAACTCCAATCCTACTAAATGGATAGACCAAAATTGGGACAATATTTTGTTATGTGACCATACATCCCATAGTAGAAACAATGTTCCCAAAGTGTGTTATCATTAACTATTTAAAATTAATGGATGTGTTCGGCCCTATGAATCACTCTCTTAATAGTGAACTTATGTTGTAATTTATATCTAATATATTAAAAAAATTAATATCAATGGCAGTTAATTCTGAAAATTCACCACCATAGGATTGATCAACTACATTATGGTTTTATCGAATAAGACCATTCTAGAAAGTATCAATAACCAAGTGAGGATCCATTCGGTGTTCGGGAAAGTATCTTGGTAAAGATTTAACCCTACCTTAGGTCTCATGAAAAAGATCTCCCTCATCCTAGAAAAATCCTATAATCTTATGCCTCACCTCTATTATGGTATTCTTATGATAAAATTTAGAAACAAAATAATTGAATAACTCATCCCAAGTATCCAAAATATCCCCATTATGGATATGAAACCAAGTTTTATCAATATATTTGAGACATAATGGAAACACCCTCAATATTATATCCTCCTTACTCAACCCTTACAATGAAACTTTTTTAACAGAACCATAAAAATCTCTAAAAAAATCTAGTGAATCGTCTGCATGAAATTCATTAAAGGGTGGAAGCATTGAGAGGTGTGATTACTTGATCTTTTAATTCCTACACCTAAGGAAACTAATGATGTATGAATTATTTCTGGACCCTGATGGTATCTATAACTCCTAAATTTTATGCCTCTAAAGGGATGGAACTCTGTGTTGAACAAGATTCAGGTTCTTTTATTCACATTATGCTCTTTCGACTTCCAGGTCTTCCATTATAATTTTGTTTTTTGTTTTAAGGGTAGAAAAATTACAATTTAATTCGGGAAAAAAAGTTTTATGTTATACCTTAAAAGTATTATTGTTCATACATATTCAAGTGAAAACTATTTTTTAACAAATATTTTTATATTTTTTTAAAAATATTCAATTTTTTTGAATGTTTTTTTAAATTGGTTTCATGTGCCTTCCATGGTAAAGGTACCAAAATGTGATGACCTGGTGTAAGTTATTTGAATGAATTGATGTAAAATTAATTATTTATATACCTATTTACTTCTGGAACAATGGTAAAAGGTTTTGAACCAATGGAAAGAAAATGTTTCGGTGACCAAAACTAAATAAAAACATGTAAAAAACAACACAAAACATTAGCAAAGATAGAGTGATGGTGGTGAAAAAATGAATATGAATGTGGAGTGCTAGAGGAATGATGAAATGAGATGAATTAAAAAATGGAGACAATAGTTACAAAAAGGGGTCCCAAACAATTGATTGAATTAGGGGAACTGGACTAGATAAAATTGATAGAAATGGTCTATACTCCTATATAAAATTAATCACATAGGTTTTAAAGCTAAGTGTAGATGATTACAATAAAAAATTGTCACTAGATAAAATAACTTCACTATAGTTCTCTATTGGGAGGTTATATTTCTATAACATCTCAATAAAATGATGCTTACTCATGGAAAATATAAGGACACAGATTCATGCTCAAATTTACCCAAAAGAAGAAGGTAGAATGGTCCTTATAGTCTAGCTTGGGTTGTCGAATCCTCAGAGACCTAAGAAGTACCTACAGACACGTACATTCTATGGATTGTTTTTGGTTATGAAGTGGCCAACTTGGGCTGATTTAAGATGTTTTTAAAGAATCACTAACATATTTAAGTTAATTCAATTTAAAATAATGAGTTGATCCTAGGTTATCAATTGGGGTGAATTGGACGTATTCCCTTTTCAATTATTTCAATTTCTTATATTTGAGTTGAGTTCATTTAAGGAGATCAAAAAACTTCATCACTTTCTGATTTTATACCAACACACCATAATACTAATAACCTATACACTTGGAGGATCAAATTTATGAGCACTCCAAGGTAAAGATATGTATTATCACTTCAAGTATGTGGCCTTAAAATTCAATAAGGACGAAGATGTTTTAAAATCATCAAATAAAAATATAAATTTAAAGAAGTTAGTATACTTTAATGGGGTGATAAATAACATCCAATCTAGACCCTTGCTACTCCCTTGGATAAACCCATAATTGGGTTATCCCTCCATTTATTATATGGTTTCAATGGAAGAGGGAAGTAGACTCATGAGGGAGGAATTGAAGAAGTAAAGAAAAAAATAAAAACAAAATGATCACTCCACCGTTGTGTGAATAATTTCACAATGTTTGGTGTGAATAAATTCACACCTTGAGGAAACGGTATCAAAGTGATATGGAGAAGAATATAATAATAGTATAAGAAGAACTTTTATTAAGAAACTAGGATGAATTAAAACAACGTACATGTGAAGGAAGAACGTTACAAAGACAAATTGGTAACATAACATTAAGATGAAAACAAATCTCAAAGATGATAAACTCCTCCACCACCACTTCCTTAAATAGGAATTTTTGTAGTCTTGGGTAGAGTCTCCAATAGTACAAAAGATCCAACTTGAGTATGGTAGGCCTAGGGTGGTGGAAAGTAAGGGAGAGGAGACTTTTCCACCCTTGACCTGAGGTGGCAGCCAGCTTGCTTCCATTGAACAGATGCGCCTGTAAGACCTTCTATATGTCAGAATTGGAGTGGTCCATAGAAGATAAACACTAAGATACAGATTTCCCCTAACCTTCTATAAAGTTTCATCCCAAAATAGTTTATGTTTAACGAGATATGTGTAAAATGGTGGGCTGTTTTTCTAGGCCGCAAAATATGGCACATAATTTTATCTTCAAAGTGGTCCGCCTAAATACCCATAATGGAGGCCGAATTATCACTGGATCCTGAAGAAGTATTTGTTCCTCTATATTTATTATATAATACCACAAAATTTGGGCTTCATTGGGTTTGTAATGTGGGTCCCATATTCTCATCAGGGGGCTGGTGTCCAATATTCCTTCTCTAGAATTGCTTTCATTCATCTTCAAATATCTCCATCATCCTTTATGAATCCTCCATTGATCCCTGAATAAAAAAATTTCATATTTAAGTTTAGATACAGTTGCCAAAATATCAAATTAAAATATGGATAATTACAATCCTTAAAATCAGATGAATAATTGGGCCTAAATTGGTGTGCATTAGCCATGAAGTGCACAAATGATAAGAATGGATGTTCAAAATTAAAATCCACTAACTCAGACCCATAATATAAAAAATGAACATTTAATACCATTAAAATGTAATTAAAATATGTATTTTTATTGGCTAATCAGAAACAACATTTTAAAAAGAGTACTTTAGTTGTGGTTTCCAAAAAAAATAACTTTATTATTCATCTATTGATTCATGGAGTAGATTGAAAGGATATTCATGAGGGAGAGAATAAATTTACTCAAGATGGAAGGCACCAAACTTCTATAATTTAAAATAATATAAGAATAGATAATGAATTTATTTTAATCCATCCATCCTAATCCCCCTAAACTATTTATTTATGCATGTTAGAAGAAAACAATTCAATATAATTCATTAAAAAAATATCAGTATAGGGAAATAGTGATTATAAAAAGGGATAAGAAGCTCCTCTAGTCTAATCGGCCTCTTCCTTCAGCTCAAAATCCACTTCCCCTAAATCTAGTGTGCTTTAATTTTTGGTTCAACTCCACTCCTCTTCATGTACTCCTATCTACCCATTCCCTCATTCTCTTACTCTTATTCTTCTATAAATCACTATTCTCTCACCAATTTCTACATTTAGCCTACAGTCACAACTCCAAGATTTTATCTCATGCCTTATCATGGAATGACCATCAATATACAAATTCTTTATAGATGAAATAATTAAATCTCTCTCAGGTTTATGAGCTCCCCTAATCATGGTACTTATTTAGTTCCATATAATCATCACAGATGAATGTTAACCTATACCATAACTCCTAAAAATCTCTAGTAATCTTGAGATTCTTCAACTACAGCTATTGGATTTCAAATTTAAGAATTGATAATTTTACAATACTTGTGTGATTTTAATTATTTCTCTGAGATTTGAAAATGCTTTGGACATAAACCCATTATTTTATTATCCGGACCCAATGTAGTACTGCCAGAAATTCCAATTACCCTTTTATAGAGTTGATTTTCATTATTTACTCCAATTCAGTATTTCTAAAGCACCTAGTCATACTTATCATATTATCCACAAGAACCCACTACTCAGTCATGACTTCATAACCTCGGTCACACTTTCACAATAAAACACATTTAATTTCAGCAACACTCAAAACTGGCTTCTCACAAACATTTCATCGAGTATGTGATGAGCATTGACATGAAACCTTGAAATCTCAGAATCCAAAATCATGAGTCCCTCTCCATCAAAGTTGATTCATATCTCCAATCTATGTCACATTTGGTCCATATTTATTTTCTTTAGTCTTAGCTCAAATCTTGTCACACTTCACTAGATTCATTTTGCAAAATCAGTGGAAACCAACTTATTAACATCTTCCTCATTTTTTGGATCAGTATGAAATTATTCGACAGGTGGAAGGTCTAGTTTCTCCATAACCAATAACCATATTTCCTGATCTATAAGCTTGGTAAATGTCTTTGTATTCTCATTGTTTGAATATTCCAACTTGAAATCCCCTTCAACTTTGATAGTGCCTGGTTTTCCTTAAATTGGTTGGGAAATCGCTATGGAATTTATCCAAGTATGTTGTTTCCACCCATTTTTTACCAAACAATCATCATTTTAGGATGATACAAGGCCCCGTTAAAATTAATAAATCACCTATAATGAGCAATGACAACCAATAATCACACAAAAAAAATAACTTCATCGACATCAAAATTCCATACTTAATCAGGTTGATTTTATAACTCATCTACCATTATTTGAGAATCTTCAACTTAGGATTGTCTAAAATTTATTTATTTATTCATCTATATAGGCACATCTTCAATTTCCCATTATAGTTTGGAAATTTATTCACCAACTTCAGTCCCATGCAAATTGGATCTTAGTATTAACCATAAATGAGCTCAGGCTCAGCCTCCTTCATATATATAACAACCTACTTAATGTTATGATAAATTAGTTTCATGTATTATTAATATTCCTTAATTATATTTCATAGAGTAATATTCATTATAATAATATTATGTAATTATTAAGATAAAAGGAAAAAAGGATTAATTTTTATACAAATTGGGTTTTCATGCATTATATGGTTTTATTTATAAGATTTATTTACAAATTATATCATTTTGATTTGAAAAAATAAATTTCATTCTTTAATTCATTATTTCAAAATTATATCAAGGTGAATTTTTGATAATTTTTTGAAAAGTTTTATTTTTCAATGAAGAGTTAAAAATAATGATTTTTATTAAAAACTTTATTTTCTTTTCAAGTATTTAAAAAATAAAATTAAATTTTGGATTAGATTTAAAATTTCATTAGTTAAATTAGATTAAATATAATCCAATAAATTTAATTTGAATCAATATTATACATTAATTTGGTATAAAAACATTTTTATACTTAAAAATGCATTTTTTCAAAAAAATTATTTTCATCACATTTTATGGGTTTAATTATAAATTAAATTATGACACCTATATGAATTTAATTTGATAAAATGGATACCATATTCAGAATAATGAGGTTTAAATTTTTTAAGTAATTACATTTTATGTTTTCTCATTATGAATCGTAACCATAGTAAATATTTTTCACCTTAGTAAGGGTACATCGGGTAATTAAGGTTAATGATAATACAATAAGGACTAAAAATGACCCTAAAACTTGCCTATAATATATTGGATTATTTGGTTCTGACCATCCTCATCCAAGATTCTAATTTATGTAAATTTTTTCCCATTTTTGTTTTAAAATGGCTTATATATTATTTTAAGTAAATAAAAATATAGTGTCACTCTATATCTTTTAAATTTCTTTTATATGCTCACATAGGGATAAAATTAATTTTTAAACAAATATTGAAGGTTAATTTGAGAATAATTAAATTAATTTTTTATGAGAATTAATTTTTAGTTTTTTTAATAAATAATAACTTTAAATTCTTAGGAAACTCTAGAATAGTGCTTGTGAAAGCAGTACAAAATTAAAGTAAATGATTTTAAAAAATATAAAAAAGTAACATTTCTTGGAAGAATTAGGGTGTCACAAAAAAAATTAGTTAATAATAATTTATCTTTTATGGTTAAATGGATTATATTAAAATTTCATTTCTTTAATGTTGTTTTCAAAGTCAAATAATGTGTGTAGTTCTAAAATTGACATTAATAGTATTTTATGTTAAAGATATATTATTATATTATTTAAAAATCATAAAAATATTTAAATAGGATAATTAGGATGATAAATGTTCATAAATTTAATCCCTTGTCTATTTTTTATCCAATTTTTAACTAAGAAGTAAATTTATAACACTTATTTATAGAAAAAGTTGTTATTGCGGTTAAAGTTAAAAATGGTTAATAAAAGGGTTAATCCAAAATATAAGGTTTAAAATGACATCTAAATGAGTATGATTTTTATTGGATGATTATATTAAGAAAATATCCTACTTATATTCTAATCCATGTCATTTTCGAACCATTTTACATGATTTAGACAGATATTATATTATAATATTTCATGTATTTCCAAAGTGTCACTCCCCCTCACTTATAAAAGGACACCGCCTCTCCTATGTTCCTAAAAAATTTGTAAACAATATATTGGACAATAAATACAAAAATAACTTCATATAATCCCTACCTATATCCTATAGGACTTATTTTTTGTATAATACCAACCTTATAGGGAGTAATGTGTAAAGTAAATGTGGTTGTCCGAACAAGAGGTATATATTTTAACCGAATGTTTTAGTTTTATATATTCTTCTAACTTATTCAAATATTATTTCATAATGATTAAAAATTATAATTATTACCTTTTATATAATAAAATTTTATTATGTTAACTTCACAACCTATATCCATCTTCTCTTCCGCAAAATGGAAAATGAAATCATCATTCATGTGTACGGAGGACTACTATCTCGTGAACCGATGTGATTAATTTTACATAAATGCCTATTATAGATGGTTATAATGATAGATTTAATATCTATATATGATATTAATAAAATTATTATTATTATGTGGAGATAATATATCATTTATTTTCTTAGCTTTTTCATCCACTAAAAAATGATAATGTTGTTCATGCATACATGTGGATTTCCACCTATAAGAAGCGATGTTATTATTTTTCATCACTGAATCACATGGATGGTATATAAAAAGTAAATAAATATATAATATTATAGTAATTATATAATAATAATTATATAAATAAAAATAATACTTACCCTCTTTCTTTCATGTTCATTGGAAATTGGAAACATTGCTCATGCATATGAAAGGCCTGACGTCTCCATGATTGTAACGTAATTCATTTTTCATAGCCATATTTTAATATATTTTTTAAAATTATAATTAATTTATAAAAATTATATTTATGAAATTATTACTATTATTTATATGATTTAACAATGACCACTTTTACCACGGTCAACATACCGAAGTCATTTTATGTTATGAACCAAACATCCTCAACACACCTCATGTGGACTTAACTGATTAAGTGATTAAATATGTCTTTAAAATAAAAGAATAAATAGTTTATATATAAGGTATTAATATTATAAATATTTCTTATGAAATAAAATAATTTATATAATTTTATTATACATGATCTAAAGGAAATACATCGAAATTTTGGACTTGAGAAAAAGGATTTTGTCTCAATTCCCCTTCATTGATGAATGTTTTAATTTTGTACACCTAATTTATTTTCTATGGTGTATATGATTCCATTTACATTTTATATCATAAATTCTTCATATTTCATGGTATTTTAAGTAAAAATTCATGTTACTTCATCTAAGTGGTTTGATTCCAAAGTTACTAAAGTAGTAGGGGTTTCTTAACTCAATTTAAATTCATTGGGTTATATCACTTATTCATTGATTATATTATGAAATTATTATGTGTAAAATGAATTTTTTTTATTAATGTTTTATTTACACTTTTTTTGAATTTACATTTATTACACACAATCTATCCATTTATTAATTCTCATTTAAATGATATGATCTTTGTAAGGGTTATTCATCTAAAATTATCTTTACTTGAGACATACATTTATATTATACACATAACTTATTTTATGAGGTGTATATATTACCACGTTGAATTTTTATATCATGAATATTCTTATGTTCATGATCTTTAAAGATTTATTTGAATTTATTTTTCCAAGGGGATTTTGATTTAAAAGTTAACAAAGTGGTAAGGGTTTTATGTTTCAATACCATTATCAATCGGGATTGTCTATACTTGAATTTCCATTGAGAAGTTATATGATAAATATTTGATAAAATCATTTCAATTTTATTATCCTGTGGATATTTTATGAAGTTTGATTTTAAAAGTTCCATTTTTCTCTCTTCAGTACTCAAAATATTTTATAAAATATTTTCAAGAAAGGATGACTTTATTTCTCCTTTTTCTGTCAAAAAAACTTTTTCTTTCATATCCCTGTTTTTAAAAATGTTTACAATAATATTTTTGAATATTATTAAATAATTATTTAAATTCATTTTTACCCATTTTTTATATTTTACAAAAAATACATAAAAATAATCTTCTTGTTTTTTCTGAATAATTTACTTTTACCGAAGGAGTTAACAAAAATTTAGTTTTAACAGTTACAACATGAATAGAATTTCCCTCCATCATGACCACTCAATAATTTAAATATTATTTTAAAATTTTACATAGTTCTTTTCAAATAAAATGGTTTTCCTATAATTCTATATATTTTTATTTTTTAAAATGTATTTCTAAATTGGAAGGGGTATTTTTCTCGATAATGATTTTAATGATATTTTTACAGTATTTCTATTCATCAATGAAAACAAAAATTGATTTTACTTATGATCCACTAAGGTTATGTTGTAATAATACCATCATTTTTTTATATCCAGATGGACTATGATTATTTCAAAGATATTTCATGGAACATATTTCTTTTCTATGTGAAAATAAATCTATCAAAGAAAAATGGTTATTTTTAGATAGAAAAATGAAATCTTTCATGTGTTATGCTTATGTTATAGTTCTTGTACATTGTTTATAATGATATGTGAGCTCGATATAGATCATGATGATGGGTGATATTGATATAGATCTCAGATTCATTGGATTAAGAGATGAAGTAAATTGTTTATAGGTTTCTCCTAAGATATTATTGGAATTTATTGGGTAAGTTATTCAATTTATAAGAGTGATTATAATAGTGATATAAAAATGTTTTTCCAAGTTACCAACATCATTATTTTATTCCCACATCATGTTAAAATGGATCATTTACTTGAGGATTATTTTCATATGGCTCATGGATATTGACTTATATGACTCTTATCTTATGTTAATTCTTTATTCCATGTATCGTGTTTTATTATATAGGTTTTAATGGTATTGGATTCACTTATGTTATGATCATTAACTTTTATCATGTCATCATACCCTTATTCTAATATTATGATCATTGATGAAATTGAATTGTTAATGCTTATGTTTACCCTTAATGAGTGTTTGATATCACCCTTATTATGTTTTATTTTTCCCCAAGATATGAAGAATGATGTTAAATTATTTCTATATAGAAATGTTTCATGTGTAATTAATTATATGGGAGATATTGAACACTTAATTTGGAATAACAAAATGTGGGTATAGTGGAAAAAATACTCATTTAAATACATGGGAATTCTTATGTAAGACTTTTTCTTAATCCTATAAAACTCTAAACCAAAATGGTCCTTGGGTATATAAGTGATCTAATATTTCCTTTGATGTTTTAACTTATGGATGGATGAATTTGGGTCATATTTGTTTTTATCAAATCCAAAAATGTAAATATTGTACTTTAATAATCGGATTCTGAGAGTGTGGGTTCAGGGATGTTATAGTTGGTATCATAGGAAGGGTTTAGATAATTTTGTAGATTAGGGTGTATCATGTGATGCTAACTTAATAGTTATGGATTCTATCATGGGTTTATAAAGTTATGGTTAATAATAATTTCAAAGTCATGGGAACCCCTTTTGAAGTTTTATATAATATGATTTTAAGGTGACCAATGATATTTAGAGAGATATTTTACTAGGTTGAGGTATATGTAACCCTCAGGTTTAACAGGAATGGTTATTTCTTAAGAATGATATTACATTTTTTGGGTATTTATATTGGAATTCTGACACAACCTTTTAGGTTAAAACATTAATTAATATTGAGGTTAATGAGGTTAATAGGGATATAGGGTTATTTATTTATGTAATGATCTAAGTTGAACATTTGGTGTTATTTCTGAATTTTGGAGATTAATGTGTTATTTTTTTATTTGGAGTTTTATAAGTTTCGGATATTATATTACCTTTTTATAACCATTTTATTTTTGGTTATCTTATTATCATTCTGTGTATTATGTAATCTGTTATAATTTTATTATAGTGCTTCAGGAATTATATATTTATACTCGTCATTTGGAGTAAAAGATGTAATAAAAGTAAAATATATTTAAAACACACAACCAAAGAATGAAATTTCGTTTATGGATTTAGTGAAAGAAAATTAAGTATATTTCTTTATTTTCTTACTCTATATGGTAAAGGAATTCATCAACTCTAGGAAAAATATCTTGAAAGAAAAATGTTATCATGTTACCTTCATTTTCTTATGAATTGATGGTATTTTTCATATATCATTGATATATATTTTTATCATAGACTTTATCAGGATCATTCACTTTATTTTGATCAATTTTCTTTATCTATCTCCATAATTATTTGTAAATTAATTTTTTCTTTCATGCCCATATTTTCACTTCCACCTAATGTTCTCCTATTTCAAAACCTTGTTATGTGTTATTACAGATTACCTCTGTATTTTCATTTCCATTTTTTTAAGAGGAAGTTTTATTATACCATTTTATGATGTGGGTTTTTAATAATTTTATTTTTAAATATTAAAAAGTTGTTCCTTTTACATCCGTATGTATTATATTCCACTCCTTGGAATTGATTTTGAAGATGTTTTAAACCCTTTCTATCAGGCATGAGATAAAATTGAGATGATGAAATTTCCAATAGGGGGAGAATGTAAAAAATCATTTAATGTAAAGATAAATCATTTCAATGTATTATTAATATTAATTAATTATATTATATATATATATATATTCATTATAAGAATATTATGTAATTTTTCAGTCAAAAGGAAGAGGCTTTATTTCTAACCAAATTGGGCTTCCAAGCATTATATGGTTTTATTTGAAATCTTGATTTCAAAATTATATAATTTTAATATGAAATAATTAATTTCATTTTTTAATTAATCATGTCAAAATTATTATAGGATTTATTTTTTATAATTTTTTAAAAAGTTTGTTTTTTCAATGAATTGTAAAAAATGCTAACTTTTATTGAAAATTGTCTTTCTTTTAAAGTACTTACAAAGTAAAAATCAATTTTGGATTAGTTTTAAAATATAATAAGTTAATTTTATTTAAAAATAATCCACTTAATTTTAGTGTAATCCACATTATATTTAATTTGGTATGAAAACATTTTTATACTTAAAATAGATTTTTTCTGAAAAATTATTTTCATCGCATTTTGCTAGTTTAATTTTAAATAAAATTATGCCACGTATTTGAATTGAATTTGATAAAATTTATCCAATATTAAGAATAATTGGGTTCAAATTTGATAAATAATTCCATTTTATTTTTGGTCATTATAAATATTAACCACCATAAATATTTGTCACCTTAGTAAGCATAAATTGGGTAATTAAGTTTAAAAATAATATGATATGGAATAAAAATGACCCTAAAACATGATGTTAACATATTTTATGATTGGTTTTTTACCTTAATAATAAAATATTATAATTTATTATAATTTTTTGGCATTTTTTTTGAAAAATAATTATATATTATTTTAATGAAAATTGAAAAATGTCACTCTCTTTAAAATTTCTATTATATGTTCAAATAGGGATAAAGGTAATTTTTGAATAAATTATAAAGGTTATTTTTAGAATAATGAAATTATTTTAATTATGGTAATTTACTATTACTTTTTATTGATGAAATGATTACCTTAAATACTTACACAACCCCAGCATAGTGGTTGTACAAGTAGTAGAAAATAAAAGTAAATGATTTTAAAAAATTTAAAAAGTAATATTTTTTGGATGAATAATGGTGTCAAAAAAAAATTTATAGTTAATATAATTTATTATTTATTGTTAAATGGATTATATTATAATTTAATTTTTATAATTTTGTTTTCAAAGTCAAATTAGGTGAATAGTTTTTAAAAATGACATTAATAGTGTTTTATATAAAATATATTTTATTAAATTTTATAAAAAGCATAAAAATTGTGAAATAGGAAAATTAGGATTATAAATGGTCTAAAATTACATTCATTGGACCTTTATTATCCAATTTTTAAAATATAACTAAATTAACAACCCTTTATATTGAAAAAGTTGTTATCACGTTTAAGGTTAAAAATGGTTAATGGAGGGGTTATTCCAAAATATAAGGTTTAAAATGATATATAAACCTACAAAAAACTGATTAGATAATTATATTAAGACCATATACTCCTTATATTTGAGTAAATTTTATTTTGTAACCATTTTACATGATTTAGACACATATTATATTTTAATATTCCATGCATTTTTAAAAGTGTCCCACCCCTAACTCATAAAAGGACACCTCCTCTCCTCTCTTCCTCATAAATTTTGAGAACTCTATGTAAAAAAATAACAACAAAAATAAATTCCTAGAATACCTACATATATCTTATAGGTTTTATTTTTTTCATAACATTATTGGTATTAAGGTGTAAAGCAAAGGAGGTTGCTCGGAGAAGATGTATAGCTATTGAACCTAATGTTTTAGTATTATTTATTTATCTAACTCCCTAAAATATTATTCAAACATTATTAAATAATTTCATAAGTATATTAAATATACTAATATTTTATTATGTCAATGTAATAACCTATTCCATCACCTATTCCATCAAATGAAAAATGAAACCATCGTTGGTTTGTACAGCGGACTATCACCTCGTGAACAAATGTAATTCATTTTCAATAAACACCTCTTACGAATGATTATAATGATACATTTAATATATATATATGATATTAATTAAAAAATTATAATTTTATAAAGATAATATATCATCCATTTTCGTACCTTTCCATCTATTGAATAATGATATTGTCGTCCGTACGTACATGTAGATTACCACATCCACAAAGCGATGTGATTTGTTTTTCGTCACCACATAACATGGATGGTATATATAAAGTATTTAAATATATAATATTATATTTATGATATAATAAAAATTATATAAAAGTTAAAATAATAATCATCTTATTTATTTCATGTTTTTTGAGAAATGGGAACATTAATCATGCATATGTATGGTCTATAGTCTCCTTGATTGTAACACAATTCATTTTTCATAACCATAATTCATGGATGGTTTCAAAAGTATAATTAAAGTATATAAATGATTATTATTTCATGATTATTATTATATATATTATTGAAAAATGACCACTTTGACCATGATTAACATACTGAATTCATTTGTATGTTATGAACCGAACATCCTCAAAACACTTGACGTGGACTTAACCAATTAAGTAATTAAATATATAATTAAAAAATGATATAAATGTTTTGATTATAAGTTATTAATCAATTAAAAGTTTCTTTATAAATAATAAAATTTATATAAGTTTATTATATAGGAGTTAAAGGGAATACATGGAAAGTTTGGACTTTGTGGAATGGATTTCTTCACAACTTCCCTTCATTGAGACATGTTTTAATGTTTTATGCTTAATTTATTTTATATGGTGTATATACTAACCTTTTAAATGTTAAATAATTAATTTTTTTTACTTTATGGTTTTTTTATGTTACAATTCATGTTAATTTTTCCAAGGTATTTGATTCGTAAGTTACTATAGTGGTAATGGGTTTATAACTAAATTTCCTTTCATTATTTTACAGCAATTCTTTATTAATTATATTATGACATGATTATGTGTGAAATTACCTTATTTTAATTTTTTATTTGAACTTGATTTTTGTATTTAAATTTGTTACACACAATACATCCATTGATTAATTCTCAATTCAATGATATGATCTTTGTAAAGGTTATTTGTCTCAAATTCTCTTTCTTTGGGACAAATGTTTATGTTATGCACCTAAATTATTTTATGAGGTGTATATACTACCACTTTGACATGTTATATCATGAATATTATTTTGTTCATGATCTTTAAAGATTCATTAGAAGTTATTCTTTCATGGTGATTACAATTAAAAACTCGTTTAATTTTTATTACCCTATGGATATTTATGTAATATTTATGTTTAAGTATCATTTTTCTTACTTTGGTACTCAAAATGGTTCATAAAATGTTTTTAATAAAAGTTAGCATTATTTCTCCTCTTTTGGTCAGAAAACCTTTTTTATTCCATATCTATGTTTTCTAAAAAAATCAATAATTTTTTTGAATATTCTTAAATAATTGTTTAAATTAATTTTTACCCATGTTTGAAATTTTACAAAAAAAGGTTTAAAAATAATATTCTTTTCATTTTTTGAACAAGGTACTTTTATTAAATGTGTGGAAAAAAATCTTAGTTTTAACAATTAAACTATGAACTAAATTTCCCACCATCATAACCACTCAATGATTTTAATATTAATTTAAAATTATCTATTATTTTTTTCAAGAAATTTTTTTCCATATTATTCAAGATATTTTTAGTTTGTAAAAGTTATTTTAAAATTGGAATGGGTATTTTCCTATAGAATGTTTTTAATGGTCTTTTTATGGTATTTATATTCATCAACGACAAAAACCCTTGATTTTATATATGTTAACCTTTGTATATATTGTAATGATACCATAATTATTAATTATTTGGTTGAATTATAATTATTTCAAATATATTTTCATGGAACCTATATCTTTTCTATGGGTAAATCAAGTAATGAAAGAACAATGGTTTTTATTATGTTGAAAAATGAAAGAATTCATATGTCATATTTATTTTATGGTTTTTTAACATTGTTTAATATGATGGGTGAGATCGATATATCTCATTATGATGGGTGAGACTAATATAGCACTCCAATTCATTGGGTAAAGAGACAAAGTTAACAAGTTATAGGTTTCTCCAAACAAATTATTGTAATTTACCAGGTAGGTTATTCCATTGGTAATAGTGATTATAACAGTTGTATAAAAATGATGTTCCAAGTTACCAAAAATTTTCATTTATTATTGAATCAATGTATGATGGATCGTTTTCTTAAGTATTGTTTTCACATGGATCATTATTGTTGGCTTATATAAATCTTGTATTATGTTAAATCATTATTCCATGTCTCGTGTTCTGTGATCTGGGTTTTTATAGTCATTAATTATATTATGTTATGATCAAGTACTATGATTATGTTACCATACCTTTATTCTCATATTATTTTCACTGATGAAATTGAATTTTTAATGCTTATAATGAACCTTACTAATTGTTTGAGATCACTCTTTTTCCCCAGGTTATGAATAATGATGTTAAATAAATTATGTCAATAAATGTTTCATGATAAATAATTATATGGGAGATGTGGAGGACTTATTATGGAATAGTAAAACATAGGTATAGTGTAAAAAAATACTCATTTGAAGATATGGGTATTGTTATGTAATATTTTTTACTAATTCTCTAAATATCTAAATCAAAAAGGTCTTTGGGTATATAAGGATCCAATATTTATTTTTGATATTGTTAGTTTTGGATGGTTAAATTTGCATCACATTTATTGGTATCAAAGCTAGAAATATAAAGATTTTGTTTTAAGCACTGAATTCTTAGATTGAAAGTTCGAGGATGTTATAGAAGACATTGAAACCCTTATCGGTCATTCAAAATCAGTTCATTCATAATTAGATTCTTCTTATTTGGATTTTAAAAATCATATTTTTGTTCAAACATCAGGTTTGGTTTATCATATTCTCTAATCACCCTCCTTATTATATCCTTCAACTTTCAATTAGTTTTCCATAACACTCTAATCTCCATCTCATATTATTAAGTTCATTTCATCGGGCTATGCTTCCTTCATCCATGGGTGTGGGTGAGATATGATAACAGTGAACCAAGGGTAAGATTTGGTTTACTTTTTATCATCATGCTTAATTTCCCACAAGCCTCACAGTAGCTTGGATGCATTCTATACGGTGGTTTATTCCTTGGACACATTTACTTTCATTCATGGTATATTGGGATCCCTTCATGAGATAGGTCAAATATCATGTAGTGACTTCTTCATGGTAATGGTAGGTTAAAGAAGAGAAGCATGGTCAACTGAGTGACTATAGATGCTTTACATGGTAGCTTTAGAGGATAATCTGTGTGGAAACTTAATTTCCCTTTATGGTTATCTGGTATTTAGGCATGCAGTAGGCTTACGATTATTCATATGGTCACTTAGAAATGAACTCCATATGGTAGGTGTAATTTCTATTCCTATTTTTAGCCACTTCATTTCCCAAGCATGGTAGGTTGAAATTTTATTGATGTGGTAACTTAATATTTCTAGTTGTACAGTTATGGTCGATCCAATTTTGAGATTATGGTTAGTTAAGTGACTGTGAGAAAACCATGCAATAGGTTTCCTTTAATGATTTTCTTTTTGTGTTCACTTAAATTTTTTATCTACAATCAGTTATTTTCCTTTCTATTTTTTCACATACAGCTAGTTAAGTGACCACGTGACCATTATTCACAGTCACTTAGATGATTTTGATTGCTCCACTGATCCTTAAAAAATATATAATCATTAAAAATTATAAATTTAAACATATTAATTAAATAATAAAAAAATAATTCCATTAAATACATCAAAGGAAAAATAAAAATTAATTCCACACATAAAATGCTTCATAAAAATAAATGGAATCAATAAAAGAATTAACTTAAGAACTAAATTTAATAAATTGAATAATTAATCAGAAAATATTGTTCCTTGATTAAAAAAAATTAATCCCAAGAATAATTCATCAATTAATCACAAAAGACACAAAATTTTAAAGAATATTCAATCAATAACAAATTTAACACCAAATTACCTAGAATTATAGAATTTCCTATAGTCAATAAAATTCAACCATTAAAACCTCAATAAAAACACAAAATAGATGTGGTAAAATTTTTAAAACACATGTCATGTCAAATATGGATTTTAAAAAATAAGGATAGAAATAGAGACTTAAAATTCAAGAGCTAGAATATGTCAAGAGAGAATCATTTTAAAATTCTATAATTTATAAGGAGAGAGCAATAACATCACATGACAAGATGATTCAACAAAGAGACTTCCATCTAGGATAGAAAGTGTTCCTCTTTAACTCAATAATGAAATTAGTTGTAGGTAAAAATAGTTTTAGATAAGAATTTCCATTTACTATCACTAATTTGTTTCCATTTAGTTCTATGAATATCATAAAAGAAGGTAGAAAATCCCCCATTCACTATCTAAAGATATAATCTGAAGATGACACCATTGGAGGATATCACACTCCTTTAATGGTTATTCTAGTAAAAATTCCAGGTTGTACCTTTTCTTAACATTTTTTATTATTGTACTTATTCCCAATTTTATCAAACTACCACTTCTATTAGAATACATTTAGGAGATTTAATAATTTATGTATAGGGTAAACCTTTATCAATTTTATAAATTTTAAATTTTTTTGTTTTTATATTTCATTTTGTGTCTTTATTATTCTTTTTATGTGTTTTGGAAACATTTTGAGCATTAATTTAATAAAATTGTAAGTTTTGAACCTTTTTCAATTATGAGAAACTAATTTGATCCTATAAACTCAACTTAGATGAATACTAAATAAACATATTTTCAAATTTAATATTTGGAAAATTCCTAAAAAGACCATTTTTTTTAACCCCATTCCATAAAATACTGTCCAAGATTAAAATCAATTACCTAAGAGACTTATAAAACATTTTTTACATCATCTTCACAATGCACTTATTTCTTGATAGAACCAATCCATGCTTGAATAATCATAACTTTATATGGATTCTATTCAAAACCTTGTATCATTTAGGAATATGTATTGAAAATGATTGAGTCATTCTTCTGATTGGAAATCCTTTTTTACAATAAACTTCTATTCTTTCCTACCTTGAAATATGACCCTTTTTATAATTTATAATCCATGATTGAAATTATTATGAATCCATATTAAAATATTTAAATCTCTATGTACCCATATCTGGAAGTAAATACATGATTATAGTTGAACTTTTAGTGTGAATAAGGCTTTTTTTTTGAATTGATCTATAAAGAATATTTTTTTTTAATAACTAGGGATAAAAATAAATTTATAGGAAATATAAAAGTTAAATATTTGTTAAAATTAGTTAAGTTTGTTTAAAAAACTTTTTATAGTTCAAATATCCATCCCTACCTTTAAATTAAATAATCTGTGAAAATTTAGTGAAAAAAGAAGAAACAAAATTGCTAAAAAAAGTAAGAGAGAAGAAAAAAATATTTGATGAAATGATTATTTTATGGATATTCCATGAGAATCAAAAAATGTTAAAGTTAAATCTTTTAAAATGGAATTGATTTATTATACCATTCATTAGTATAAACTAGAAATCATGAATTTTTCATTAATTGGATCCATACCTCCTCATTATTCCACAAACAATTTAACATCAACACCTACCAACCCTTATTAATTGAACAACCATAAAAATACCTCATGAAATACGAGTACTTGACTCATTGGTTGGATATTTATAAATTTATAAAGCCTATTATAACCCCTGCATGAGTTTGGAATGAAAAAAAAACTTTTCTCAAAATTCATACTTTGTGTGATGAGTAAAATAATTCCATGAAGGTATGTATCAATTAGTATGGTAAGATAAAAAAATTGAAATAATTTTATTTTATTTATGGATAAAATGGTTTTAAGAACATTTTTATAGAAGTATTAGTTTTACTAACATGGATTTTTAAAATGGAACACTCATTTTCTTGTGTTTTGAATTTTTATTGGGTAATATTTTTAATGTTCACATTTCCAGAATTACATAGTTTAAGTTTGGGTAAATTTAAAGAGAAAATAAATTCATTATATTTTATTGATAATCAATTAATTTTATTCCCTAATAATTATTAATTAATTTTGTTTTAGGATGTTTTGTAATTCAAGTAATATTTCATTGTATTTTGTGAATATTTCCTAAAGTGGAAAAATTATAAATTTTATTTATTTAATTAATTTATAGAATAAAAATAATATATGGATATTGATAAATACTTTGGTTTGTTGTTTTATAATAATTTTAATAGATCATTTTTTTAATAAGTAAAAAAACCATGAAGAAAACATGAGGGAAAGTCTGGGTTGATTGTGTTGGCACCTCAAAAGATAAAAATTGGAGGCTACAAAGTCTAGAATAATGTAAATATAAAAGAAGGAGAATGATTATTGAATAATTGAAAAATATCTTTATATGTAATATTTACTAAATGAAAAACTTATGTAAGACAGGAAAGTCTTGTGACATGAAGTTTGGAAACAAGTGGATGAACTTCCGGAATATTGAGGAAGAATGTAGTATTTATCAAAACTCATAAAGTGAAAAACCTTACATATGGATATGTTCATACATAAGAGTAATTTTGAAGTTATAAAATAAATAATTGGTAAATTATTTGGGTTAATTGAAATATCTTACATATGGGTCAGTTAATATGTAAGAGTTATTCATTTCAAATCTAATATTTCACAATTACTGATATATAATGAATTTTTCATTGCCACTAGGAAGTGAAATGTTGATCAAATCCAACCAAAGATGAATAAATGAATACTAAAAAATTCTGGTTATGTTGTAATGGTTTCTTTGAACCATGATTATTTGTATGCATGGAAAGGTATTAAAGTCTCTAAAATCCTTTGTGACAGTATAAATAAAGCCTTCACCATGATGAAGATGAAGAGGTGGAAATGATGAAAAACTTAAGAACCATGGTGTATGTTTCATGTTGTTTTGGGGGATCTATATTCATTAGAAATTTTATTACACTATGGTTTGAGGATTTTGAAATTATTTTATACATGGGGAGAGGTTTATTTCCCATAAAATAATTAGTTATAGTGTGGCTAAAAAGATACAAATATTGACTAATTTGAAAATGGTTAAACCCTTATGTATGGTCCAACCCATATGTGAAGTTTAATTCCTTTTACCATAGGGATGATACACTTGATATGAAATGGAGTTTCTAAGATTCCTAGGAATACTTAAGAGTAATTTTGAGTATATTTAAGGGTAACCAAAAAGACCACCTAATACATTAAGGTCACCACCTGATACAAAATGGTTAAATTTTTCAATGCATAAAGGTAAGTACATAAAGGTCCATACATAATGTTCTATATATAAAGTTTCATATATAAGAGTCACTTTGGCATAAGATATGGAATTTAAGGTTCTATTCCTTTGTAAAAATCCATAGAATAGAAAGTTTTGTAGGGGAATAATATTTATAATGACTCTATTTTTTCATTGCATGGCTCAAAATATTTTAAGAAATATTTTCTAAGCCAACTATTGAGAAGACATAAGATTCTAATGCCCAGTGATCCATTGTATTGATATACTAAAAATATAAAATATATTATATCACATGTGCATAATTTTTATGAGATAATGGAATAAATCCAAAATAATGACTCTGATGGGAAATACAAGACTTTTTTTGAGTCCATAATGTGGGTTTTATCCTAGGCATGATATAACCTTTGTCGGTGTTTGGTGCTTCATAAAAGTATCATCGTGGGTGGATTTATAAGTAGATAAAGTATTTATTTATGTATTTATTATATCACCATGAACTAAAATCCTCTATATAATAATGGTTATTCCAGATCCCTTGGGTTGGATTAATTACCCTAGGGATTGAGATATGATCCATTGGAGGAGAATTCGTGGACGATCAAACATGGATCATGCTTTGGTGATTGGTTTGCAAATGTAAAATGAGGATCTCATCAACGACAATATCCTAGAACCTTTATTATTCAACAATTGATCCAAACTAGATTTATTTTATTTTATTTATTTTTATTTATCCTCATCTGTTTATCCCACTCTAAATGTGAATCAATCCACTAAACAAGATTGATTCTCGGATCGTTGGTTGATTTGTGAGTTTTGTTTTATCTTCTTATAATATTAAAAATTGATATTATTTTATTATACCATGTTTTTACTAGTCATTAATCACTCTATAATAATGAATCGATTCTAAACCAAACAATAGCTGAGGGTCAATCCTCATATTTATATTTTTTTTATCTCCTTGTTCTTCGTGTGTTGACTACTGATAATATCTTCTTACCAGTGGTACGAAAAATCATTAGTAATTGATCATTTCACAAATATTCCTTTGAAAATGGATATATACTATAGGTTCAGGTTTGAGATCAAAAGTATTTTTACAATGAAAAGTGATGGCATATGTTCAGGAATAAATTGGGACTTGCAATTCACATCTTGGCAGGCGACAGTGGTGTAGATCACTGGGAGTTGATTCTCGAATGTATCGGATGGCCAAATCAGGACACTGGTGATGGGAGGTCCTAGTCAACTCAGATCCAAAAAAATATGGTAGATATTTGTAGATAAATCCATAGTGGAAGCAGTGTTCATATATTCATGAAGAACCTACGTGTTCTAGAAACATTTTGACTACACAGAATGTAGTCTCAAGAACACACACTATGTAGTCCCCATTCTATTATTCTAAGGGTTTACATGTATAGAAAAGTATCACACACCGTGTGAAATGTGTCACAAATAATTTTACATGACACTAGTGACTTTTCTTGTGCCTTTAGGGTACACATGCATGGCCCATTACTTAGACATGGCCAGGTACTTGGACACAGCTTGGTACACTAGACTGGACAAAGTACGTGAGTGTGGCCTAAAGAATATGGGCATAGGATGGAGCACACAAGTAGACCCAGGGTATGAAATAAATTCCATGTACTACCAATACACATCATTTAATTTCTCCAGGATGGTTTTAGTACCTTGTTCTCTTCTATGCGGATCAGTTTTCTTAGAGTGAATTCCCTCAGTTCATTCCCCATGAGGGTAGAGTAAGGAATTATGTATTGGGCATAGGATGTGACCCCCTCTATGTGATTAGTATCATATAGAGTTATAGTAATCCCATATGAGGCCCAAGGTCATATCCTCTATCATATATTCTACCCTATGTGGGGATTTAAGAATCATTGTGACCAACATACATGGGCATTGATCCCCTACTTAGTGGGTTATTCCAGTAGAGTTTTCAGTATCCCCCATGAGCCCTGGGTTTGATACCCTATATGTGTATCTATCTCTAAGTTCAATAATGTACTTATCCATGGATCAACCCGACAATAATGACCCTGTGGATGAGAGTCATTATCATTATCAAGCATGTGGAGTAATTTCTCATGAATAAGTTTTACCTTGAAACCTCGAGTAGGAATCCTTGGATGGCAGTATAGTTAAGACTTTACCTTGAGACTTAGTGTCTATAATGAGTATATTAGGGTTTTATTATTGTACATATCATATTTTTATTGACAGGAATTTTTGATGATCTGACTACTCCCTTTATGCTTTCTATTTTGTGATTTTGGGGTGTTCTGCTAGGTATTGTTATACTCTCCCATGCATGGGATCTACCTGCACATGTTATCGCATATGAAGATTCCAGGTCATTCAATGGGGTCCAATGTGGAAAAGTAAGATATGGATAATATATTGGGTTATATATACTATGGTTTGTACTAGGTGTTCCATTTAACATTAGTCTCCTCCTACTTAGAAATTTGGACACTTTTATCAGTTTTGGTGGGCTTGTATTTGTCCCTTTATGCTTTACAGTACTTTTTTTGTATTCTGATTGTAAGATATAGATGCATGAATGAATTGGGTATCATTTTTAGTTTTAAATTTCATTATTGTGTGTGTATTAGATATGTGTGTGTTGGTACATGTGCCTTAGGATAAGGAATCCCATGTATGTGATAATCCAACTCGGTGTAGGTTACCAGCCCCTGGCCTATTGAAGGTGGTATTGGGGTGTCACACTTGTCTTAACACTAGCCAGGTGGGCCTAGTGGGTTGGTTCATGACAATACTATTAAATAATCAAAATGAATTATAGTTTATGAGATCATTTTTATTATACATAGATCATGTACATGTATAGGGGGATTAGATAATATCTTTGAATCCAGAAAGAATAGTGCTCACAAGTCCAACTATTGATCGATATAGGTAGGAAAGAATTAAAATATTTGGATTTATATATATGTTTAAATAAATGATAGGGTATTAAAAATAAAATATTAGAGAATATCATGAAGTTTTAATTTAATGAATGAGGAAAGTAAGAAACTATTAACAAAGGATGGAGGTTGATAATAAAGGGGGATCAATGTTTGGAGTTTTATTTTTATTCTAATACTATACTTTTCTAATTTCATTCTATTGTTTCCTATAACCTCTATCATATAGGGTTATGCCTTTTTGAATTGTTATGGGGGAGGAGGACCCTTTTTTAATGGTTGATTCTATTCTTTAATGAATAACATCCTTCTTCTATTGATTGATTGATGTATTCTGTGGTAGGATATTATTTTTAATGTGACTGTGTTGTGTTTTTTATTTATTTGAATTATTTAATACATGGTTTTATTATCATAATTATCCCTTTATTTAATTATAGTTATATAAAATATACTAGTTAAGATTTATTGGTCAAGAATCTAGCAATCATTGATACATGCATAGAAGGTAGTGAATTGTTTTTTAATTACTTATCAGCGCCTAATCTTGGTTGGGATTTTCCTAAGTAGTTTAGAGGCAGATTATTTCTGAGATTTCATTTAATATTTCCCCACACAAAAAGGAAATAAAGTCAATCAACAATGATTACTATTTAATTTTAACCTTACAATTTCTCTCAATCTAAGGTGGTGAATAAATTGATTATAGATTCTTTCATTAAAATAATAAGGGTGAACCATCTTCAAGACTGATGTAGCATTAAAATTGGTAATCCAAGAATTTAACCAATCACATATCATCACTTTAAATACTCTACTTATTTAAATTATTTTTTAGTTCTACTGATATGAAATTCAATACCAAAACCCCATTTTTCTAATTTTGAAAAAGATGATTTTTCACTCCTCTCTAGATAAAACTACTAGTTTCCACTATACTATATAATAATGCTAATTTTTAGTTGATTTTTAAACAACCATGATTTTTATGTCAATATTCTTCTACATTTTATATAGGTATATATCTCAAATAATAAAATATAATATCTAAGTTTCCTATATTTTAATTTTCCAACATTTTGATGGGGAAAATTATCCATAATCATCTTCCAAAATCAAGTCAAAATCAACCAATTCAAGACAAAAATATCTCCCCAATTATAGGAAACTTGAATTAAATATATTTAGTATTTCTTGGTCCACCATGGAATATATGCCTTCACCACACCAATTTAGGTCTCTTGGTCAAACATTAACCCTGAAACACCCAGCCTCCAAATCTCCATGATCCATTAAAACACTCCCTTTCTTCATTTCAAGTCATTTTACATTGACCCCCACCATGACATAAAACAACTCACCATGGGAGTTTTAAAGTCTATATCTCTTTCCTACACCATACAAATATATATAACATGGAATATATGATCTCTAGGTATAAATCACAATGAAACTCCATCTACATACCCTTACTTTACATTTTTAAAGAATTTTAGAAAACTTGATTGGAAAATTGACATGCACCATGCCATAACTAACTCTAATTTCCCATTTTTATTAATCATACAAAGCACCATAAAGGTAACAAAAATGATAATATCAAGATTATTATTTTTTACAAGAGAATTTCAATTACACCACATTCATAGAAATACTAATTTTATACCTCTGATCTTATTTTTCCATTAACTTGAAAATCCAATGTCTTTACATCAGGTATTAATAATGGAACGACTTTCAATTTTCTTAGATAAAACACAATACACCATGGAATATCTTATATTTTAATTCTATTTCATGTACCATGTGTGACCCTTTAAGGCACTAGTCTCTACAATAACCATTTCCAAGAGTCTTGGTTATCAACACACCATTTCCATCATTGTTCCATGATATGTATAAAGCCTCCATTCCATAAATTCAACCAGATTTCTTCCAAGAATCCTCAGATTCATCAAATAATTATTATTATGGACCTCTATTAAAACTAATATTATGTTTTAGGATTTTAATCAAACTTCTTCAATAAACATAAATAAAAAATGCATAGAAGGGTTTTTGTTGGAAATACCCCCTATGAGTTTATTGACAATGCAACATCATACCTTACATTAAGACCTGCGAATTAAATAAAAACTTTACAAACTACAACTTATATTTAATGATATTTAAATGAATTATTCACTAATCAATTCCTATAATAACACATGATTTATGATCATTATGAGAAATAAGATTTAAATGAAGAGTTCCACATGAAACACTTCACCATTATTCATGATATTTGACACCACTTTTTCTAAAACATAATAAACCAACCACTTGAAAATATTTTATAAGTACCACTCTAATATAACTTCAAAAAAATCTCCCTAAATAAAAAATCATGTAATATCCCCTAATAAATTCTCAAAGAACTTTTTAATCCCCTTTTGTTAACATGGGAATGCTTCCCCGTTGTCAATAATAAAAAATAACCACCTCAACTAGATTACTTGATCATACTTATCCTCATTTAAGGATAACTAGGTTTAAATCTCACCATTTTTCAAAGAACCCAAAGAGATCTTATTTTAAATTTTATATGAGAGAATTAAATTCATAATAAATTAATCAATGAGGGATATAATAACTTTACATGAACTACTTATTTGATGAAAACACTTTTTGAATCATATTATGGAATAAAAAACACCTTAGGAGAGTGTGGTCCCTTCTCCAAACCATCTAGTGTATAGATATGGTTTAACTCCCAGAGCTAATCGATTATTATCAAATCCTTATTTGGTTAGTTCCTTCATCATAAAATCCATAACTTTTTTCCATGGATAGATACTCCAACATCAATATCCCTTGATCTAACTTCTCCTCAATAAAGTGATATTTTATCTTGATAATATTTTTCCTTAAGTGATAGACATGATTTTTTATAAGATTAATAACACTAAATTTGTCACACTTGATTGTAATGAGATATTTTACTTCAAATCGGATGTCCTCAATATATTTCTTCATCCATAAAATTTTTGTACATTATTAATTTTACACAATGTATTTAGCTTTCATAGTGATCAATGAGATGATATCTTACCTCTTTATTAATCATGAAATATAAAAATCTCTAAGATAAAATGAACCACCATATGTAAACTTTTTATTATTTAATGAACTAAACCAATCCACATTCATTTATCCTAATAACTCATAATGTGTTGTTTTATTTTAAAGTTAACTAAAATCCATCATTTCCTTGACATAACATAATATTCATTTCACTACTTATAAGTATATTTCCTTGTGATTTATTTAGTAACTTGTTGATTAGAAAGTGCTAATCTCAATGTTGTGTCTTACCATTGTTATGTATAGTAGGATTCTAATGATTTAACTATCTAGAAAACATCACATGAGTGAATTTGACCATGTGAAATTTTAGGCATATCATCAGATTCATCATTATTCACCAAAACTTATAGGGATTTTCAGCTCAAGTAATAAATCATTTATACGACAACCTATTTTCAACTTCCTCAAATATAAAGAACATGAATTATTTTCTATTGATGAGATAGAGATTCCCCTTTATGTGATTCTCTTATATCACAATTTCAATTTTTCTTCTTTTGATGATATGAATATTCTTAACAAAATTGATTTCATACCTGAGTCACATATTGGATAAATACTATTAAATTATGACTAATTCCTTCCACTACCAATTCATCCATTTTACTCATTTATTATCCTCTAATTTTGGATTTCTTAGAGCTAATGGTCATTAATATTTCATTATTTTCAAATCTTACGACACCAACTTTGTCATATTTGATACCCATTATAAGATTATTATTTATTATAATATGGAAATTAAAACTACTATCATGAATGTGTATATAATTTTTATTTATTTCTTATAAAGTAATATCTATAATTTTCACCTTCTTATTCCTATTATTTTTTATTAATTTCTTTTTCTTTAGATATTTTGGTGGTGAGTGTGATTTATCCTCCTTTTTATATGGTTGTTCAACCTCATCTTTAAAGGATGTAAATTGATTTTACATTTTTAGCCTACTTGATGAATCCTCGTACTATTTTACTCTTCCAATTTGGATATCCTTTGTTATATTCCTCTATATTCATGATGATTAATACATAAATTTGTGTTTATAAACTTTAGAATAACAAAAATATCCATCAAAATCATTTTAATTATATGAATTCTTTCTCATCTATCTCCAATGATATTATTTCTTGAATTAATTTTTTTATGGAACACACATAATGAAAATTCTTAATATTGTATATAAATAGAAACTAATTTTTTTGGTGTATTTTTTATAGCTCTAAAGCACTTTTAGGTTTTTTTTTGAGTCACCCAAATCAATATTTATATATGAAATAACTGATTAGGTATTAACATAAACCATTTCCACATTTTATTTATTATCAATCCCCTCACAAGATTTGTATATGTATAAGTTCTATGTTATTGAAGAAAATTTAAGAACTTATCAATTTGATTTCAATTATTTTTCTTCACCTCTTTTACATCAAGAATTATCCCATTTCCCAATGTCATGTTGGGATTCAAGTGACTCTCTTTATCTTTAACCATTCACTGTAAACTAATGATTTCTAATTTATGATTCCCAATATGTTTAACATAATATTTCACTATGGTAGTCCAAGTATCAATAATCTTGTCATTCTCTTCAATTTATAAGTTTTTACTCAATCACGTTTCCTAATTTTTCTTTATTTATATATTTTAGATTTTTTGTTTTCACCATTAACTCAAATTCATACACATCATACTACTATATATATAGTTTCTAATCATGAACCACTCCAATGGAATTATTTATTTGTGTTCTATAAACACCAATTTCTTATAGTGTAGCCTCTACATTCTCTTTAAAATCTATTCTTACTTCAAATTCATCCAATTCATTATCTCTAAGCTCATCACTTTTTGGTTTAATATGAAAACCATAATAACTTATTTTTTGATGTCTTTGTAGTCCTCAATTTCTTTCCATTCTGTTTATTCTAAGAAAATATACTCTTGTGAAAGTAAGTTCTTATTTTTGAAGAATTTATATTATGATATCCCCTTTCCTTTCACATCCTTTGATGATTTATTTATAGTTACATCATCATATTAATTATATAAGAAGATCTTAGGAAACTTTTTATTGATGTGACCAAATTTTCTATATCATAAACATGTGAGTGGAATATTATAATTAAACTTTACATTTACCCTTTTAATATTTGATGAAATTAATGACATAACATCATTAAATTTCTTTTTTCAGTATCATACTCCATTAAGATATTATCTAATTCCTTGAATTCCACTACCTCAAATTTATACTTTACCATTGGATTAATATTATCATGCATCATTTCATATTAAACAAGTGTTTTATAATGATTATTCAATGTAACATTTTTTGGATCCTTGTCCTCAAGCACCAAAGATTTCAAATTGGATCAAAGTGGAAATATTCTTAAAATGATCTTCACAATATTTATGTCATCTTAGGATTCACCAAGATTATTGATATACTATATAATCAAGTTAAAAAAATCAAATAATTCCTTAATAGATTCATTTAGGTACATCCTCAAGTCCTTATAATTTTCCCAAAGAACCAAAAATATAGCTTCACATACCTTTCAATATCCTTTGTAAATGTTGTATAACTTTTCCCACATAGCATGTGAGGTTTTTCATGACATCACATTTTTGTATATTTTATTGGAAAAATATATCCTTAACACGTTCATTCCTTAGGCATTGGCATCTAATTATTTACAGTCACTTTACAAAAAAATCTAATCTCTCCATTTTGACCAAAATTCCATTTATGAAAACCACTAACACATCCATTCCAAAGTATCATAATTAGTGTTTAGTCCAGTTCTTCCATTGTTAAAATATTTTTCCATCAAATACCAAAATAGCTTTTTGAATCTTAAACACTATCATGAATTCCTAGAGAAAATATTTCTTCAAATCAAATCTTCTTATATAATAACACTTATTGTTCCCACACAAGGAAGATACACTAATAGGGGGTGAATTTTGGTATGTTGATTTCAATTGAACATTCCCAACAATATTGTTTTTTATTATTCAATACACACTTATATAACTCATAATTAAATAATTAAATTATAAATAAATTAAAATATATATATATATATAAGTAATTTTTACATGGTTCACCCACACTAGGATATGTCCAAATAATATCCAATGCAAATATAATGATTTACCAAATTCACTAATTTCACTTCATGTTTATTACAAATTTAAAGTAATCAACTGATTTTCTAGGTTTAGAACCCACACAATAGTAGAGAATACACTACTATCCTCACTTTGATAGCTCAATAATCCTCCAAGATATGCCTTGATTTTTTATAAATAAATAATATGAGTTACAATAAAGATGGTGTAGAATTAGATTCATGTTTTATAAACATGATAAATCTCATTGAAATTAAAGATAAAACGCTTTTAAACCCTAAACTTATTTTATTTCCTTTTCTAATAGGTTCTAGAATTTTATTCTCTCTATATTTTTCTATTTTTATCAAAAACTAATCTTATTTATCTCTTTTAATAAGAATATATCATAAATCTCTAAGTTTCCCTTATTTAAAATATTTATCTTTCCTTAATTATGATGGGGAAATTATTTAATAACCAACACCCAAAAATGAGTCAAAATCAAAAAAAATTGAGTGACAATGAGATCTCCATAAAGATAAGGAACTTGACTCAAAGATATTTTTTCCTCTGTCCACCATGGTATGTATTCCTTCACGAAACTCATTTTTGGGTGTAGATAAAACTTTGAACCTAAAATATATATCTTTCAAATCTTCAAAATCCTATAATACTTGTTGTTTTTTCATTTCAATCAATTTTTATTTGACCTCTATCATGGTGGAGAGAAACTTTCCATGGGAGTTTTGGGGTCTATATCTCACAATGTAATGGTCCGGACCTCTCTGGCCCATTCCTTTGTCAAAAAGAGGGTCATGAAGTGTTTTGGAGGGTAAAATGGACTTTTCCCACACTTTCTATAATTTTGTAAGTACATGCCGTGTAGTGTGAGTACATGCCGTGTACCACCTTGCCAGGTATACCCCATGTTGAAGGTCATGTCCTTGTCGTGTGAAATAAATGGGTACACGTCGTGTACCCCATACTACACGCCGTGTAGTCCCTCCCCGCGTATGCGTTACCCTCAAACCGTGTGTTGACCAGTCAACAGTCGTGTGTCATGTTGGATTCATGTCCTTGTCGTGTGAAATAAATGGGTACACGTCGTGTACCCCATACTACACGACGTGTAGTCCCTCCCCGCGTACGTGTTACCCTCAAACCGTGTGTTGACCAGTCAACTGCCATGTGCCATGTTGGATCCATGTCCTTGCCATGTGAAATAAATGGGTACACACTGTATACCCCATACTACATGTCATGTAATCCCTCCACGCGTACGTGTTACCCTCAAACCGTGTGTTGACCATCCAATGGTTGTGTGCCGCGTTAAAGGTCGTGTTGGAAGCCGCGTGGTGACCGTGTGTAATGGTCGAGTACACACCGTGTACCATAAAGTACATGCCGTGTACTTTTGTTTTTCTTTCCTATAAAAGGAGGGGTCCCCTCCTCCTTTTCAACTCACCCCTCTCCTCCCCATTCCTCTGAGTAGAGCTCTCCCAAGAGACTCGAAGGCTCCTTTTCTTCCATAACTTCTTCGTCTGAGCTCCTATTTACGATCCGTCAGCGACCATGGGATCATAACGACGAGTCGGAACTTTTGAGATTGGATATATTGTCTTTCCTTCAGCCTTTCCTTTCCAACTTCCACCTGAGTAGGTTTTTTCGGGACTCGACATAAGTGACGGATGTTGACAGACGTCTTCTAAAGTTGATATGGGGGAGATTTGTGATCAGAACCTATTGAGGTAGGGATCTTACCTTCGTCTCTCTAAATTTTGCATCATGTGGGGTGGGTATCCTCTTGTTTTCATGAGAAACGGTTGAACCAATAAACGAAGATAATAACTGGTTAAAGAACGGGGATGGGTAAGTTATTATGTTTATCTTTATATCCTGTGATTTTATGTTGTGAATTGAATAGGCTTATGCATACTAAAAATCATGGTCGTTGGGGGCCTTTTCTTGCGCAATTAAATGTTTCCCTATCTTTATAGACCATTTTTGTGGATGGAAACTTCGTTGAATGTGAAAGTTTGGTTAATCACGTAAAGTTGGATGATTTAAAATCTGGAACCCTTGTGTGATCACCCTGGTTGAACAAAATGGAATAATGAACATGTCGGTGTTGGATTGGATACATGGCATGTGATGGGGGTGTTTTGTGGGTTGTTGTGGATCGGGTGAGCAGCGGGGCTACGGTTGGCTTGGTTGTGGGTTGGTGTGAATGTTATAGTGGGGCTGCGATAAATGGTATTAAAGGGATAATGATGTACGGGTTTCTATGTGATTTTGGTTATGGTGGTTGGCAGCGGGGCTGCAGGGATGGGATTAAATGTGAACGAACTATGGTTTGTGAATAATAAACAAAATGTGGAAGAGTTAATGAATGGTGGGGCTTGGTAATGGAACGGAAATAATAATCAATGCGGTTGGTTGGTCAATAAGAAGGGAATTTTTGTGTTGATTGTGTTTTCCTAACTTGATTTGTGGATGATAGGGATATGTTTCACGAATGATTGATATGGTTGGTTTTGTTTGGTTGCCCAGTAGATAAGGAACTAAATAAACTAATTCTGCTGAAATGTGAAAACCTAAATGGGGTTGGGGTTGTTTGTTGTATGCATGCTTTGTAGTAGCAATACTAAGGCAGGTGCTCAGTTTCTCTATTTAAAATCCATAGGTTGGGTTGTGTGTTTGGTATACATATATGTATCTGTATCTTTTGTGTTTTATCGCACCCCACCCATGTTGAGCACTTAGTTCCGAACACTCCCATTTCATGGGAGAGGGTGTTTTCCCCTTAGTTACTAGATCCTTCCTTCTCCTTCTTCCCTAGGCTGTGATGGCTTGAGTTGACCTTACACCTAAGACCCTTCAGGTAGGTTTTGATTGGGGTGGTTTTAGCCCAAGACTCTTCGGGCAGGTTTTACTATTTCCCAAGAATCTTCTGGATGAGGCCCAGGTGTGTACGGGCGGGATACGTGGTTGTGAGGCCCAGGTGTGTGCAGGTGGGATACGTGGTTGTGAGGCCCAGGTGTGTGTGGGTGAGATACATGGTTGTGAGTCCCATGTGTGTACAGGAGAGATACGTGGTTGTGAGGCCCAGGTGTGTGCAGGCGAGATACGTGGTTGTGAGGCCTAGGTGTGTGCGGGCGGGATACGTGGTTGTGAGGCCCTGGTGTGTACGGGCGGGATGTGTGGTTTGTGAGGCCCAGGTGTGTGCGGGTGGGAAGAGTGTGACAGTGTCAGGACGTTCGTCGTTAGGAATAGAAGCTAACTAGTGGGAAGGGTTGCGGGGTAACCAATACTCTTTTTCTTATATACTACTACTACCTGTTGTGATTGTATTTTTGGTGAGTGTGTCTGGTGAGGTTGGGTGGATAGATTTCCCAGCTAGGTTTCTTCTGTTGTTCCCACGAGACATTAGGATGTCTCCCCACCTCTGCACAAGAGCTTTAGGTTTCCCTACTGAGTATACTTGTATGCTCACCCTACATTTACTTTCAGGTTTCCAGGAGGACTACCAGGGCTGTGCGGGACCCTACTAGTCAGGACAGTTGGAGTTGTTGCAGTTTTTGTACACTTGTTGCTTTTGGTATTGTACTTTTGAGATTTCTTTTACTTGTACCTTGTTTCAGAACTATTTAAACATGCTTGTGGGATTGGTTTGGGTTTATTTCTATACACTTGTTCTTTTCCTTTTTGGTGGTTGACTTGTCCTATTTCCCGATCTTAAATAATAAAAAGGTTAATGCCTCCCATATTTGTGAAAAATTATACCCTCGGTGCTAGTCGCCACCCCGGGGCCTACTGGAGGCGGGACTCGGGGGTCATTATCTCCCTTTCACCATTGCCAGCTCAGGAGGGTCATCTTTGTTGGGAGGGGTTCGTGACATAATGGTATCAGAGGTGTTGAGATATAGGAAGGATTATGGAGTTAGGCACAGTGAGGATTGCATGGGATGGTAGGGAAACAGTGTTGGTTAATCTTGGTGCGTGACATAGGCTAGGGAAGACTAGCTAGGACACGGGATTTTAGGGCCCCTCGTGATCCGATGCAAGGACTCTGAGCCTACCGAATGACCAAGTGAGACTACATTTATTGCAGGTTAGAGACCCCAGGGAAGGTACATGCATCATCATGATTTTTTTTTACTTGATTTGGGTGTTCTGGGAAAGAAATTGAAATAAAATGATAAAATGAAACCCTGAGAAATTTCATTTCTACTTGGGCTTTGGTAATCCTTGTTTACCGTATAGCTATGGCACCTGGACGTTGTTCCTGGGTGGCTCAAATGGACGAGGCCCAACAGATTCAGGCGGTCGATCAGTTGAGGATTGACCGAGAGGAGGAAGATAGCCAGTGGAAGAAGACTCTCCGTTCTTTCCAGCGGCAAACCCTCAAAAAGTACGAGGGTAGTACTTTGGATATGGAGACAGAGGGGTGGCTTGAGGAGCTAGGGATTGTTTTTAACTTGATCTGTGATCCAAGGGAGTACTGGGTTCCCCTAGCAGTCAGTCAGCTGAGAGGTGCGGCACGTCTGTGGTGGATGCTCTACCTCGGAGAGAGGACAGAGACATAGGTTCCATGTGCTGACTTTGAGAAGGAATTCTGAGAGGAATTCCTTTCTTCCATGATCAAGGCGGAGAAGCGGTAGGAGTTACTCTCCCTCTAGTAGGGAAGTATGTTAGTACGAGATTTGGGGATAAAGTTCAAAGATCTCATACACTTTTCTCCGGATCTCTTTCCGGATGAGGAGTCTCGGGTGTGACATTTGGAGGAGGCGCTTCGTCCTTCGCTCCAGTATGTTGTCACCCCCTTCACCCATCCGACATACTTGGCAGTACAGAAGAAGGCAGAGATTGTAGAGAGGATGCACTCACAGGGAGGTGCACCACGTGAGGGGATCCAACCAGGTTCGTCGAAGGGGAAGGCAGTCAGCAGCAGGTCTCCTGCTATGGGACCTTATAGGTTCAGGCCAGTGGGGAGTAGGCCCCAGTAGTTCCAGTTCATATCTTCAGGTCCTCGTCCCTTTTTCATGAGCCCAGGACCAAAGTGTTTTTCTTGTGGAGGTTTTGGGCACGTTTAGAGTCAGTGCCCGACCCGAGCTCAGTACGGTGGAGGTGGGCAGGTTCAGTGCCCACTTCAACAGCACCAGTTGCCGGTGAGGCCCTTCCAGCAGCAGTAGGACCATGCTCCTCCGAGGGCAGACTTTGCGGGAGGAGGCCGACCTCAGGGTGCTCCTCAGGGACCTTGACCAGGGCGTGGTCGGGGAGGTGGATGACATCAGAGAGGCAGAGGAGCTGGGCGTGGACAGTTGCAAGCAGCAGAGTTGGCAGCTCCAGCAGGACCAGAGGTGGTGGGAGGTACGATTTGTTTGTTCAGCACTCTCATTTCTGCCTTGTTTGATTAGGGAGCTTCACACTCCTTTGTTGCACCTAGTCTAGCTCATGCTTTGGGACTAGACATATAGAGAATTTCCTTACCACTGGTGCTGAGTACACCAGTTGGAGGCCAGACCAGCGTATCTTGTGTTTATTGGGGATGTGGGTTGACGTTGGGACCACATCGATCTAGTGGAGACCTTCTTCTGTTATAGATGCAGCCATACGATGTCATCCTAGGCATCGATTGGTTGTTTTCCATTAGTTCCGTTATCGACTGCTTCTGAAGAAGGGTCATGTTCTCCGACGTGGATGGGCAACGTGTGGCTTTTGTTTGCAAGAGGATCTATCAGGTGGGAAGCCGGTGTGTGGAGCCTCTCCTTTCCTTGTTAGGTGGGTTATTAGTGGTTCCAGCTGATACAGAGATGATGGTTGTCCCGGAGGTTGTTGGGGAGTTCCTTGATGTTTTTCCTAAGGAGGTTGTGACTCTACCCCCCCCCCCCCAACGTGACATTGAGTTCGGGATAGACTTACAGCCTGGTGCTCGTCCTATTTCAATGGCCCATTATCGGATGGCACCTTTGGAGTTTCGGGAGTTTTAGATTCAGATTGACGTTATGATGGATAAGGGTTTTGTACGACCCAGCGTATCACCATGGGGTGCTCCATTTTTGTTCGTGAAGAAGGCAGATGGTGGTCTTAGGCTATGCATAGACTACCGAAGGTTGAACCAGGTAACGGTCAAGAACCGTTACCCCCTTCCAAGGATAGATGATCTCTTCGACCAACTGAGAGGAGCAGGTTGGTTTTCTAAGATTGATCTATGATCTGGATATCATCAACTGAGGGTAAAGGATAGTGACATCTTGAAGAAGGCTTTCAGGTGCAGGTATGGGCACTTTGAGTTTGTAGTGATGCCGTTTGGAGTTACGAATGCACCGGTTGTCTTCATGGGACTTATGAAATTTTTCTTCTAAGAGTTTCTGGACCGGTTCATCATTATGTTTATCGATGACATCCTGATATACTCAAGATCAGAGGAGGATCATGTTGAGCATCGCAAGGCAGTCTTATAAGTCCTTCAACACCACCATCTTTACGGGGAATTGTCGAAGTGTAAGTTCTTGACGCAAGAAGTACACTTCCTTGGGAACATGGTGTCTCATCATGGAGTGTCAGTGGACCCATCCAAGGTGGAGGCAGTTGTTTCTTGGACAGCACCCAAGAGTGTGGCAGAAGTTCATAGTTTCCTCGGGTTAGCAGGTTACTATCGGAGGTTCGTTTCGGACTTCTCTCGAGTTTCTGCTCCATTGAAAGCTTTGACTAGGAAGAACTAGGTCTTCTTATGGAGCGAGCAGTGCCAGAAATATTTTGACTACCTGAAGGAGAAGTTGTTCAGTGCTCCCGTACTCAGGTTTCCATAGGAAGGGTTGTTGTATGAGGTGTTTTGTGATGCTTCTGGCCTTGGTCTAGGGTGTGTTCTGATGGAGAAGAAGGGAGTGATCTGTTATGGGTCTAGGTAGTTATGCCCTCATGAGCGTAACTATGCCACCCATGACCTATAGCTTGCAGCAGTAGTGTTCGCACTGAAGTTGTGGCGACATTACCTCTTTGGGAAATTCTTTTTGGTCTTCTCATATCACAAGATCCTACGTTATATCTTCTCTCAGCGTGATCTGAACTTACGACAGTGGAGATGGGTCGAGTTCCTCCAAGACTATGACTTCGAGATCTCTTACACTGAAGGTAAGGGCAACATTGTGGCTGATTACCTGAGTAGTAAGTCACATAAGGAAGTGGTTCGTGAATCCACTGATGATTGGAAAGCGATGGGAGAGTTGGCCACCTTGCCCTTGGATGCAAGGGTAGAAGGTGTTAGAGGTTTTTTGTTTCAGATGACGGTGCAGTCCTCCTTGTTGTAGTAGGTGGAAGAGTCTCAGTGGGGGGACTCCAAGGTGGAAGTAATCCGAGATTGTGTCGATCAGGGAAACGCTCTAGAAGGATGGTCAGAGGACAGCCGACATTGGATGCTTTTCCATGTAAGGTTGTTTGTTCCGGAGCTGATGCATGAGGGAGTTCTCCGTGAGTTCCATAGCTCATCCTTGTCGGTACATCCAGGAGTTTCAAAAATGTACCGAGGCCTGAGGGAACATTTTTGGTGGCCCGGGGTGAAACGGACAGTGGCGGTGTTTGTGGATAAATGCCTAGTGTGTCAGCAAGTGAAGGCTGAACACCGTGTTCCTAGTGGTTTGTTGCATCCTTTAGATGTCCCTGAGTGGAAGTGGGATGACATCTCAATGGACTTTGTCACAGGACTACCCAGAGCTCAGGGTGGTTATGATGCTATCTGGGTAGTGGTGGATCGACTGACAAAATCAGCTCACTTCTTAGAAATTAAGGAGTCAGGGCCAGTGAGTACCTTAGCACAGAGGTACATAGACGAGGTGGTGCATTTTCATGGAGTTATGAAGACTATCATCTCATATCAGGATACCCAGTTTACCTCATGAGTCTGGAGGGGGTTACAGCATGCTTTTGGCACCCATCTACACCTTAGCACTGCTTTCCACCCCCATACCGATGGGCTGACAGAGCGGACAATCCAGACGTTGGAGGACATGTTGCGAGCATGCGTTCTGGATTTTAGAGGATCATGGGTATGATACTTGCCTTTAGTAGAGTTTGCATACAACAACAGATTACACTCTACTATTGGCATGGCACCGTTTAAGGCTATGTATGGAAGACCATGTCGTTCACCCATTTGCTGGGCAGAGGTTGGTGAGACAGGTGCTCTTGGGCTAGAGGTAGTGCAGAGCACCACAGAGAAAGCCCATCTTGTACGTGAGAGGATGAAAGGGGCTTAGGACCAACAGAAGTTTTATGCTAATCGTCGGAGGAGGCCCTTGGAGTTCTAGGTGGGAGATCATGTGTTCTTGAAGGTTTCCCCTCGACGGGGGTAGGAGAGGTTTGGGAAAGGGAGCAAGCTCTCACCTAGGTTCATAGGACCTTTTGAGGTTCTAAGGCGAGTCGGCGAGGTGGAATATCAGCTAGCCCTGCCACCTCAGTTGGAGAAATTTCATGATGTCTTCCATGTCTCCCAGCTACGTCGATACTTACACGACGACTCTCACTTTATCAACTGGGGAGAGTTAGATATGGGAGATGATGGGACCTTCGAGGAACGACTAGTCAGAATCGAGGATCGTAAAGAGAAGGAGCTCTGTGGATGAACCATTCCCTTGGTTCGTGTGTTATGGAGGAATGGCGGCCTCGAGGAGAGCCCTTGGGAGCAGGAGGCCCAGATGCACGCTCAGTACCCGGAGTTTTTTTGACCTGTGTTTTCCCTTGTTCTTCTGAGCTTTGTTTTGATGTTATACTTTGTAACTTTGATATATGGAATGCTTGGCTTGTCAGTTATGAGACCATTTGTTTCCTTGTTCTCCGGAAGTGTGTAGCATGTCCGGATGTGTAAAAAAAAGGTAAAACGTGATCCTTAATCGAGACACATTAATGCCGATGCGATTGAACCCATGCGGGCGATTCAGTACCGCCTAAAGCGGATAATATCTCGACATAGGAGAAGGAATTTTCCCCAAACCACATGTTCGGGAAATGTGTTGGTTGTGTGGTGTTGGGGGTAGTGCAAGTTGAAAAATCCTAATGTATGAAAGTGGGAAGACCCAATTCTTAATCGAGACGTATTAATGAGGATGCGATTAAACCCGTGCAGGCGAGTTAGTGCCGCCTAAAGCGGAAAATATCTCAACATATGAGAAGGAATTCCTAACACATATTATTAGGGTTGTTGGATGGGTTCCAGTTATAACGAGGGCCCTAAGAGGTATCTTTTTGGGTTCCTCTAGGTTGGCTTTTGAATTCTCGGGGACAAGAATGTTTTCAGAGGTATCTAATGTAATGGCCCGGACCTCTTCGGCCCATTCCTTTGTCAAAAAGAGGGTCATGAAGTGTTCTGGAGGGTAAAATGGACTTTTCGCACACTTTCCAGAATTTTGTAAGTACACGCCGTATAGTGTGAGTACACGTCATGTACCACCTTGCTGAGTATACCCCATGTTGAAGGTCATGTCCTTGCCGTGTGAAATAAATGGGTACACGCCATGTACCCCATACTACACATTGTGTAGTCCCTCACCATGAACACGTTACCCTCAAACTGTGTGTTAACCAGTCAAAGGTCGTGTACCATGTTGGATTTGTGTCCTTGTCATGTTAAATAAATGGGTACACGCTGTGTACCCCATACTACACGTCGTGTAGTCCCTCCCTGCATATGCATTACCCTCAAACCGTGTGTTGACCAGTCAACGGTCGTGTGCCGTGTTGGAGTCATGTCATTTTCGTTTGAAATAAATGGGTACACGCCATGTAACCCATACTACACGCCGTGTAGTCCCTCCCCGCGTACGCGTTACCCTCAAACCGTGTGTTGACCAGTCAACAGCCACGTGCTGCGTTAAAGGCCGTGTTGGAAGCCGCATGGTGACCATGTGAAATGGCCGAGTACATGCCGTGTACCATAAAGTACACGCCGTGTACTTTTTTTTCTCTCCTATAAAAGGAGGGGTCCCCTTATCCTTATCAACTCACCCCTCTCCTCCACATTCCTATGAGCATAGCTCTCCCAAGAGACCCGAAGGATCCTTTTCTTCCATAACTTCTTCGTTCGAGCTCCGATTTACGATCCGTCAGCCTCCACGGGATTTTAACGATGAGTCAGAACTTCTAAGCTTGGATCTGTTGTCTTTCCTTTGGCCTTTCCTTTCCAAATTCCACCCGAGGAGGTTTTTTCAGGACTCCACAGAAGTGATGGACGCCGACGGACATCTTCTAAAGTTGATCCGGGGGAGTGTTGTGATCAGAACCTGTTGAGGTAGGGATCTTACCTTCATTTCTCTAAATTGTGCATCATGTGGGGTGGGTATCCTCTTGTTTTCATGAGAAACAGTTGAACCAATAAAAAAAGATAATAACTGGTTAAATAATGGGGATGGGGAAGTTGTTATGTTTATCTTTTTATCCTGTGATTTTATGTTGTGAATTGAATAGGCTTATGCCTACTGAAAATCACAGTCATTGGGGGCCTTTGTTTGCGCAATTAAATGTTTTACTATCTTTCTAGACCATTTTTTATGGATGGAAACTTTTTTGAATGTGTAAATTTGGTTAATCACGTAAAGTTGGCTGATTTAAAATCTGGAACCCTTATGTGATCACCCCGATTGAACAAAATGGAATAATGAACATGTGGGTGTTGGATTGGATACGTGGCATGTGATGGGGGTGTATTGTGGGTTGTTGTGGATCGGGTGAGCAGCAGGGCTATGGTTGTCTTGGTTGTGGGTTGGTGTGAATATTATAGCAGGGCTGTGATAAATGGTATTAAAGGGATAATTATGTACGAGTTTCGGTGTGATTGTGGTTATGGTGGTTGGAAGCGGGGCTGCAGGGATGGGCTTGAATGTGAACAAACTATGGGTTATGAATAATAAATAAAATGTGGAAGAGTTAATGAATGGCGGGTCTTGGTAGTGGAATGGAAATAATAATCAATGGGGTTGGTTGGTCAATAAGAAAGGACTTTTTGTGTTGCTTGTGTTTTCCTAACTTGATTTGTGTATGGCATGGATATGTTTCATGAACGATTGAATGGTTGGTTGCGGTTGGTTTCCCAGTAGATAAGGAACTAAATAAACTAATTCTGCTTAAATGTGAAAACCTAAATGGGGTTGGGGTTGTTTGTTGTATGCAAGCTTCGTAGTAGCAGTGTCAAGGCACGTGCTCAGTTTCTTTGTTTAGAAGTCATAGGTTGGGCTGTGTGTTTGGTATACATATATGTATTTGTATATTTTTTGTTTTATCGCACCCTACCCATGTTGAGCAATTAGTGTCTAACACTCCCATTTCATGGGAGAGGGTGTTTTCCCCTTAGTTACTAGCTCCTTCTTGCTCCTTCTTCCCTAGGCTGTGATGGCTTGAGGCGACCTTACACCTAAGACCCTTCAGGTAGGTTTCGATTGGGGTGGTTTTAGCCCAAGACTCTTTGGTAAGGTTTTACTATTTCCCAAGAATCTTCGGGATGAGGCCCAGGTGTGTGCGGGTGGGATACATGGTTGTGAGGCCCAGGTGTGTGCAGGCGGGATACGTGGCTGTGAGGCCCAGGTGTGTGCGAACGGGATACGTGGTTGTGAGGCCCAGGTGTGTGCGGGTGGGATACGTGGTTGTGAGGCCCAGGTGTGTGCGGGTGGGATACGTGGTTGTGAGGCCCAGGTGTGTGCAGCCGGGATACGTGGTTGTGAGGCCCAGGTGTGTACGGGCGGGATGTGTGGTTTGTGAGGCCCAGGTGTGTGTGGGCGGGAAGAGTGTGGCAGCATCAGGACGTTCGCCGTTAGAAAGAGCATCTAACTAGTGGGAAGGGGTGTGGGGTACCCAATACTCTTGTTCTTATATACTACTACTACCTGTTGTGATTGTTTTTTTTGGTGAGTGTGGCTGGTGAGGTTGGGTGGATAGATTTCCCTGGTAGGTTTCTTCTATTGTTCTCACGGGACATTAGGATGTCTCCCCACCTGTGCATGAGAGCTTTAGGTTTCCCTACTGAGTATACTTGTATGCTCACCCTACGTTTACTTTCAGATTTCCAGGAGGACTACCAGGGCTGTGCGGGACCCTACTATTCGGGACAGTTGGAGTTGTTGTAGTTGTTGTACACTTGTTTCTTTTGGTATTGTACTTCTGAGCTTTATTTTACTTGTACCTTGTTTCAGAACTATTTAAACATGGATGTGGGATTGGTTTGGGTTTATTTCTATACACTTGTTCTTTTCCTTTTTGGTGGTTGACTTGTACTATTTCCCGATCTTAAATAATAAAAAGGGTAATGCCTCCCATATTTGTGAAAACTCATACCCTTGGTGCTAGTCGCCACCCTGGGGCCTACTGGAGGCGGGACTCGGGGGTCATTATCTACCTTCCACCATTGCCAGCTCAGGAGGGGCATCTTTGGTGGGAGGGGTCGTGACACACAACAATTCCATAAAAATATCTAGAATACCACATATATGATCTTCAGGTTAAAATACCTATGAAATTCAATCTAACATCCCTTGTTACCAAATTTAAACAAATTACAAAATACACAATGGGAAAAACTAATTGCACCATAGTATAACCAACTACAGTTTCCCATTTTGATTAATCGTACATAGCTCTGCAATAGAAACCAAAATAACTATTTTAGGATTTATGTTTCATATAGGAGAATTTCCATCACACCACATTCACTAAAACACCTATTTCATATCATGTATCCCATTTTTCCTTGATCCTAAACAACCATGTCCTTCACCTAAAACATCAAAATGCTCTAGTTCACCATTTACCTTGCTAAAATTCCATATACCATAACATAGCCTAGACTGAAATATCATTTATTATACCATGTATGACTCAAGAATACCTCATCCACCACTCTAATCATTTCCAAGAGTCTTGTTTATTTCCACACTATTTAAAAAATTTCACTACAGTATGTAAAAAACTTATGTGATATAACTCCAACTAAAATTCTTCCAAGATTCCTTTAATTCGTCAAATACCCCAAATGATGGATCACCATTAAAAATATGGTCCTTTTAGAGGATCTCAACCATTATTCGTCAACAAACACAATTCAAAAATGAAAAAAAAAATGGTTTTTTATAACACCTTAAAGAAAAACTACTCCCCTCTAGATTTGAGAGTTATTCACTAAATCGACTTATTGAGTGCTGATTAATTTAATCTAATTTCTTAAAATTTCTTCCACTTAAATAATAAACTGAAAATGTAAGGCTTGTCAAGAATTAAATAACCAAGTTAAACATTAAATTTATATAGGGAGAGGGTACTTTATATACCAACTCATGATGAGGTAAGTGCTTAAACACTGAGATTGAACCGATCCCTTGTAAATAATAGGTGCATCCAAATTTTTAGTAAATATATATACCAATTGATGAGTAGTTCCAACATGTTCTATATTGATAACTCCTTACTCCACCTTCCCTTGATAAAATGATAATGAATATCAACATACTTTATATGCGAGTGTTGGATCTGATTCTTTATTAACTCAATAAAACACTCATTATCACAACATATCACCATGAGAACTTTAACTTATTCACTAATATTTTCCAATAGTTTTTGCATCTATAAAATATGAGTACATGCCTCCATCGCTAAAATATATTCTTCTTTATTTGTGATAAGAGATTTTCTCTCTTATTGTTAATTCATCCAACACATTTATTTACAACAAATAAAACTCCTATGCTTTTATATTTTATATCCAAAACATATAAAGACAATTTTATGTCTTGATATGTCAATAAATATTGGTTTTCTACATTAAACATAAAACCATAATCAAGTGTACCTTAGATATACATCATGATTCTTTCACAATAGTAAGATTTTGTTCCTTCTGATTGCTTTGAAACTATACCACCAAAAAATTAACATAAATAATGTTCATCCTTGTTTCTATCAAATATAAAAAGATTACAATCATTATTTGGTGTAGAGTAAGATATATTTATTTTCTTTCATCATACATCCCAAATTTAGTTCCAATTATGATTAGAGTTGAAACCAGTTTGAAAACATGCATATTAAAATTCTTCAACAAACTCCCTTTATACTTTTCTTAAGAAAAAAAGTTTATTCCTCGTTTTGATTAGATTAAAACCTAATAAAATAAGTAATCTCTCCAATCATTAAAATATAAAACTCTAATCATATCAAGTTAGTAAAATCTTCAACCAATTTCACCATGATTCCTCCAAAAATTATGTTATAAACATAGATAAATTTTATAAACTACACTTCCTTTAATGATTTCACAAAGAGGTTGTGATAGAGACTACCTCTATTGAATTTTTACTTCCTTAAATAATAATTTAATCAAGTGTGCCAATCACATGGTTCTTATTTAAATCCATATGAATATTTCTTTAATCATGATACCTTTTCTTTGGTATCTTTAATTTGAAAACCCATCAATTTTTCAATTTAGACTTCTTCCTTGAGAACTCCACTCAAGAATGTCATCTTCATCTCCATTTGGTAAACTTTGAAGCCTCTTTGAATAACCACTACCAAGAAGATTTATAATGACTCAATTCATTCCACCAATGAAAATGATCCATCTATATCTATGAATTCAATTTGAGAATAGCCTTTACACATCAAATTATATTTATTTTGGATCACCTTTTCATACTCATCAAATGTATTATTTAATAGTCACTTTTTTTAATGATGTTGTGACTGTTTGGACTCTTTACACTATGCCAAAATTTGTATTTAGGGGCGGTTTTTTTCATTTAGTGGTGGTTTTGGAAAACCGTCACTAAATTGTGTGTCGGGAAATAAATAGCAATGTTTTTTTAAAACCGTCGTAGAATGATTTAGCAGCAATTTAAACTTATTTTTTATTTTTTTATTTATTTTCATTATTTATTTACTTATTTATTTACTTATTTACTTATTTAATTATTTATTTGTTTGTTTGTTTATTATTTATTATTTATTATTACCATGCTCATACCCATCTCCATGAACAAGTCCATGTACATGCACATGCCCATGCCATATATAGAAATTCTGAGATTTGAACCCCTTACCTCTTGCTTATTCTCCAAAGACTTTATCACTCCAGCAGACTCTTCATGTGGTTAACAAATTGAATTTTATATACTTATATATATATATATATATATATATTAATTGGGAAAAAATCTATAGCAAATAGATACACACTAAATAATTATTAATCAATAATTATTAATAAATAATTATTAATCAATAATTATTGATCAATAATTATTGATCAATAATCAATAATTAATTATTAATATTTAATATTTAATAATTACTAATTACTAATTAATTAATAGAATATAAATGAATAATAAATATGGAAATATGGAAATACGGAAATAAATGATAAGTAAAAAATAGTAAAAATTAAATAGTAAATAATAAACAATAAATAGTAAATAATAAATAGTAAATAATAAATAGTAAATAGTAAATAGTAAATAGTAACTTGTATATAATAAATACTAAATACTAAATACTAAATAATATATAATATATAATATATAATATATAATATATAATATATAATATATAATATATAATATATAATATATAATATATAATATCTAATATATAATATATAATATATAATATATAATATATGATATATGATATATGATATATGATATATGATATATGATATATAATATACAATAGATAATATATCTTATATAATATATAATATATAATATATAATACATAATATATAATACATAATATATAATATATAATATATAATACATAATATATAATACATAATATATAATATATAACATATAATATATAACATATAATTGATAACATATAATATATAAGATATAATATATAATACATAATATATAATAAATAATATATAATATATAATATATAATACATAATACATAATATATAATATATAATATATAATATATAATATATAATATATAATATATAACATATAATATATAACATATAATATATAACATATAATAGATAACATAATATATAATACATAATATATGATACATAATATATAATACATAATATATAATACATAATGTATAATATATAATATATAACATATAATATATAACATATAATATATAACATATAATAAATAACATATAATATATAATATATAATATATAATATATAATATATAATATATAATATATAATATATAATATATAATACATAATATATAATTTATAATTTATAATTTATAATTTATAATTTATAATTTATAATTTATAATTTATAATATATAATATATAATATATAATATATAATTTATAATTTATAATTTATAATTTATAATTTATAATTGATAATTGATAATATATAATACATAATATATAATATATAATATATAATACATAATACATAATATATAATATATAATATATAATATATATAACATATAATATATAACATACAATATATAATCTATAATATATAACATATAATATATAAGTAATGTATAAATAATAAATTAACTAAAAACTAATTTAATATATGATAAATAAATGAACAATTAAAAATAAATTAATAAATAATAGATAAATAAATAAATAATAACTAAATAATTAATAAATAGTAAATAGTAAATAGTAAATAATAAATAATTAATAATAACAAATAATTAATAATTGATCATTAAGAATTAATAATTTATAATTTATAATTTATAATTTATAAATATTTAATAAATTATTAGGAAATTATAAGTAAATAAATAATTGATAATTAATAAATAATGAATATTGGATAAAAAATATTAAATAAATAAATGAATAATAAACTAATAATAAATTTATATTTAGTAATTTAAAATAAATTAATAAATAATAAATAACAAATAACAAATAATAAATAATAAGTAATAAATAATAAATAATAAATAATAAATAATAAATAATAAATAATAAATAAATAAACACATAAGTAAATTAATAAATTAATAATTAATTAATTAATTAGTAATTAATAATTAATAATTAATAATTAATAATAACTAATAATTGATAATTGATATTTAATATTTAATATTTAATATTTAATATTTAATATTTCATAAATAATTAATAATTATTTAATATTTAATATTTAATATATAATTAATAAATAATAAATAAATAAATAAATAAATAAATAGTAAATAAATTAATAAATAATGAATAATAAACTAATAATAAATAATTATTTAATAATTAATTAATTAAAAATTAATTAAAAATTAACATGTACATAATAACTAAATAATAAATAAATAAATAAATAAATAACTATTAAATAAATAATAATAATAAATAATAGATAATTAAATAATAATTAATAATTAATAAATAAATAAATAAATATCAAATAAATAAATTATTAAATAATTAAATAATTAAATAAATCATAAAACGTTAAGAACCTCTGAAAACCATAAAAACAATGAAATGACCATAAAATATGATATGGGACTCCTTTTTCAGTGTCACAGCCAGTTAAATCGAAGATCATGAAATGAGCTTCGATATGATATGTGGTACAGGCCAAATAGACACCTAGATCTAAATTTATAACTATTTGAATTTTAAGAAATCGGGGTCTCCAACTAAAACCTATATTTCGAAGGCCTTTTAGGGATTTCTGGTGGAATAAAAATGGTTACTATACTCTAAGAGTTAGTACCAGAACTAAACAGTGTAGAGCTCGTCGCAGGCTTGGATTTGATATGTGGTAGAGTTCAAACGGACACCCGAATTAAAAATTATGGCAATTTGAAGTTCGAGTTTGATTTTCAAATTTTAAAATTTGAATATATTTTTTTCCTTTGATTATCACATGATTTAAATCTCACTTGGTTTTATCTCATTTCATAAGCTTCAATTTGACTGGTTTGTGGAGCTAAAATGTGCTCACAGATCAAAAGTTGTAGTTATTTGATGGAGAATTCTATTCTTCAACTTATTGAAGATTTTTTTTCAGTTTATAAAGATTATTAACTAATAATTATAAATATTTATTAATTGACACATTATAAATAATGAAAATTATAAATAATAAACTAAATTTGATTATAAATAATAAATAAATAATATTTTTTATAAAAAAAAAATTCTTCATTTTTGCGGCGGTTTTGAAAAAACCGCCGCTAAAAAACTGAATTTTTTTAATAAATTTTAAAACATTTATAAAAAACATTTTAAAAACATTTAGCGGTGATTTTTTGGCGGTGTTTTTGAAAACCACCGCTAAAACACTATTTTCTTGTAGTGTTATATGCCCTCATGTTTGATTTTTCTCAATTTGTTCTAGCTATTTAATTATGGATTTATCCCATAGTTCCTTTTTTTAATACATTAAAAATATTGTTAGATCTACATGTGATAATTAAGCAATATGTTCAATATTTTCATCCTTCATGTTTGTATTAGATCAGATTTATCTATGATAATATCTGATTAATTAATGTTAGTTATATTCTTCCTCATTTGGGTTAATGATTGAATATATTTAGCATAAAATTCTTTATATGATTAAACCTTATAATTTACACTATTTTTCATGATTTGTGAACCATTATAATTTTCATAAATATATACTTCTTTATCAAAAAAATTACCCAAATATGAGTTTTAATATTTACTTCCCCCCTTATCCTCTATCGACCTAATATAATTTCTCTCCAAAATTTTATTCAGGCTCTTATTGAAGAATTTATGGTATTTACTCTTGGTTGATTAGCCTAGAAAACCCCCTTTATCAATCACATATCTATATTTTCCCTAATTTTTTTGTTTGTTCTAGATGAAACATTTAATTTCAAAAACCCTAAAGTGTTTCAATATTGTCTTCCTTTAATACCACATATTGTATGGTTTTTTTATTTATCTAATAATTAAAAATGTTTAGTTTTGTGTATAAAAAACCACTTATGACACCTCTTTCCTATAATGCCAATAGATACCACTCTCAATGAGTAAAGTTTTTACTGTATTATGCACTATTTGATTTTATATTTTGATAAAATTATTTTATTTTAGTTTTCTCATCTATGAAACATCATATTTAATGTCATGTTTCTTGAGATAATTTTTTACCACAATTAAGGTATATTTTGTTCCATTATTCGATCAAAAAAATTTAATCATCCTTTTAGTTTCATTTTTAGCTCTCCTCTGAATCCTTTTGATTTATTCTATCTGTTCCTTTTTTGGTTTTCATATAAATAATGCAACTAATCCTACTATAATCATCAATAATCAATATAAATTAACTTTCTCTATGAGTTTTGAGATATGTGATTGGACCACACACATTAGCATGAAACAAGTCATGAAAAACTTCATACCCTTTTCTTATTTTTTTCTATAGGAATTTCTCACCATCTTCCCTCTCATACAAGAATCCAATGTATTTTTTATATCCCATTTAAAATTTAGACTGTCAATTTTATAATTTAACTTGGAAATATTTTTCTATACTTTTTTATGTATATGACCAAGCCTTTTATTCCAAAAACTATTCTTCTCTTACAATGTTAAAAAAAGTGTTTTTATTATTATATATTTTATATTAATTTATATTAATTATTCATCCTTTAATTAAATAATTTCTAGCTTTAACTTGGATTTGGAAACCCTTACTATTGAATGTAACTTTGAGTCTCAAATCATATAATTTTCTTATACTCAATATATATTTTCAAATTCCATCCACATAAAGAACTTTTACATTTTTTAATTCATCTCATGTAAGTCTCATCTTTCCACTAACTTTCATTTTCAAATCTCTTTCATCACCAAAATTAATATTTCATCAATATGAACTTTCACATTCTTTATCAAATTCATGTTCCTTGTCATGTTGGATAATCACCTATTGTTAAGAATCCATGTTCTTCTATTATTTATTGCATTAAATCAATTTTGTCTAGGATAACCCTCTTCTTCTTATTTTTCTTCCATTAAATTACAGGTTGATTTTAGACAAGTGTTGATCTTTCCTCATTATTTTTAGTGCAAGCATTGATACAATATTCTTCTTCTTCCAGTGGGGAGTATTTTTTTCTCAATGGAATCATGTTTATTAATATTGAATACATTCTCCTTAAAATTCAATATAATTTATTTCAACCCTTTATTTTCCTACCTCAAATATCTTTATAAGAAAATTTAGAAAAATAAAATCAATATCCATAAAATTAATTCCTTATTTGGGATGAAGGAGAGGTTTTTATTCTCCTTTGTTAGATTTTGGGTTTCTTTCCTTTTAGATAACTTTCTACCTCACCAAAATAGGTCACGATGCGAACTAATTATCCATAAAATTGAAAATTCATTAAGGAAAAAATGTTATTACCATTATTATAAATATTTTCTTACTTTGATTATCCTTTAGGTTTTAAATAACCCATAATGATTGAGATATTTCTCTAAATTTCTTTCTCCATAGTGATATCTCTTATAACTTTGGATAGTTCATCCACAAATACAAATCATATTTTATTCATTTTTTGGTATTTGTTCATTAAAAACTTCCTTGATAATCCTCATACATATATCTACACTTTCCTTTAACTCTTTATTATAAAATTTCTTGAACTACAGCTTCTTCTCTGGACCACTTGCCTTTATTTTAGTTTCAATATTGTTTCTTAATGTCAACACTTATTCTTCTTCAGGAGTTTAAATATTATTTTCTTACTCCTTAATGAAAGAATTAAGATATTTAATTACCTTAGTTTTTTCTTATATATTTACCTTGAAGGTTACAACTTTACCTAAACTTTCTTGAGTAAAAACATTGGTCTTTAAACTATTTATCTAACCAAGTTATTTTTGTTTCAAGTTGGATAATATAATCTAAATAATCTTTCATGAATCCACCATTTTTTATAATTCTTCTTTATTTTATAATCTTACACCTAAATAGTACCTTCAAGTTCAACTATGAGATCAATAAATCCTTTTAGTTCATATTATTACTCAATTTAATATTTTTTATTCTCAACAATTGTCATTATATAATATTTTAAATCAAATTTAAACTCTACCTCACCTTACTCAAGACAAATATCATCATCCTTATAACATATTGGATCTAGGTGCCACCCAAAGATGCCCCAAACCTGGTTGGTCACATAACCTCAAGTGCATTTTCCCAAACGCTAAAGGTTAACAACTAAAAGTGAGTGATAATAAGACATTGGGGAAATTATGTCCTCATTGGCAGAGTATGCATAGCAGAATCTAAATATAAAAAAAAAAGCGGAAGCAATAATACCACAAAAGTAAACAGCAAAAGACTGAATGTAAATCCAACAGAAGCCACAATATGTGTGTGTGTGTGTTTGTGTGTGTGTGATGCATGGCATATGTATCTAATAAAACATCCAAGGAATTCACAATGCTGGAAATCAATACAGAAACCAAAGTACAAAAAAAACAAATAAACTCCAACAGTATCACAAGCCTCAACTTGGTCTCATGCTCTCCATCTCCAATAGCAATAAAGTACCTGATAAATAAGGGTGTTTTCCCTTATCTATACCTATAATCATATAATCTATTTGGGCCCAAAATCATGACCCAAATAGGGTGTGAGACTAATCCCAGTATGCAACCACCAAAATATCTATGGCTAACTATCATTGAATATATATAGCAGCTAATATGCAATAAATGAAGTAATAAACTAGGAAGTACTCAAAATTAAACAATCCTATAGTTTTCAATTACATTCATTTACATTTATTATTCAATTCATTGAATCATGGAAACCTTGGGGTCTAGCCTAAGCTCTGTATCCCAAGTGTAAGTAACAAAACATATGTCTCAGAAGACCATCTAAAAAATCAAGTAAGACATAGTCCAAGCTTGTACTTTGGTTTGGAATACTTGTCATAATCATTCAATTATTCATAAACGACCCTTTGAGAATCTCTCATGGTCTAACCCCTTTGGTACCACAGAGTATAGATCAATTAAAAACAACCACCTGCATAGCTCTCATGATCAATACCCCTTGGTCAACATAGAATCAATAAATTATAAATGACCACCTGGGAAGCTCTCACGGTCAATACCCCTAGGTTATCATAGCATCAATAAATTATAAATGACCACCTGGGTAACTCTCATGGTCAATACCCCTAGGTCAATCATCTACACCAAGGCTCCCATGGTCCTATGTAAATAATCTCGAAGTCCCCTCAGTCTTCCTAGTCCAAGACTCTCATGGTCCATTGGAAAAATAGTGTGTATACCATATCAAAGTAGCTCATGTAATCTATAATTACTACGTGGATAAACATTCGAAAAGCATATCACTTTCATTTCATATAAAAAACAACTTCATCCTAAAAAGACAATCATGAAAAACAAGGAAAGCCTAACAGGCATCCTAGACCAAATGGTCATAAACAACCAAATAAGGGAAATACACCCACTTGGTGTCCCATAAATAATGTATCTAACCTTATGCATAATAAAATACCCTTTATCAATTAAAAAACCACAGAAGGTGATAAAAAAGGTTAAATTCCAAGTCAATCAATACCCCAAACGTGGGTATGAAACACTTTAAGCATATATAATCCAATACAACACAACTAAAGGCACAAACCACCTACCTCGATGTCGTACGATCGATATACTTGAACACCGGCCCTTGAATCGGATTAGATCGGTGTAGATCTACAAAATGGTAAAAAATTCCCGACCTTGAATAATTCATGAGAGAGGATGAATCAGGAAGATAGTCTTCTTAGGGTTTCTAGAACTCACCGGTGGGATTCCAATGCACCTAACAGTGTCTCAATCGGAGCTCGGATGGAGAATCAGAATATCGAACTTCATTCATCATTCTGTCACACTTTTGTACAAACCACAGGGATAAGAACATGTTTCAAGATAAGGGACGCGACCCCACTCCAATTTATTAAATACAAATAAAACTATATGGTGCTTTATTTAAAAATACACATCGTTTTGTAGCCTTAACCAGCCCCCAACTTAACAGGTCTTCCAGCTCACCACATGTCCATGTCCTCAGCCATTACATGGCCAGTACGCGGTTATACGTGGAAACCAGGTAAGTACACGACGTGTAATCATAAGTACATAGTGTGTACTTAGAAAATACTTTTTTCTTTTTTTTCATCAAAACAACCTGAAATCGATATCCATACCTGAAATAAAGATCTAGGTTCTTAAAAACTTCCCCCATTAAAATAGTTTATCCCCAAATTTCCCTTCCAAGGGTGGTGAAGAAGAATTTGTGAACAACTCTGGCCACTGCAATCGCACATCGTCCTCCCTCTCCCAAGTCTCATCCTGCACTCAGTTGTGCTTTCATAGCACCCGTACTAAAGGAATAGACTAGCCATAAAGAACCTTCATGTTTCAATCCACAATCTGAATAGGGTTCTCCTCAAAGGATTCATACACCCCCAACTCAACCTCCTCAAGTTGAAAAACATGAGATGGGTCTGAAAAGAAATGTCGTAGATGAGAAACATGAAAGAAGTTTTTCATATCCTAGTACCTCTAAGGTAACTATAACTGATATGAAATCATCATAAATCTCTCCAAAACATCAAACGGTCTGACGTATCTCAATGAAAGCTTCTCCTCTCTCCTAATCCTCCTGTGTCCCAACCTTAGTGTGACACATAGAAAAACCAAATCTCCGACCTCAAACTTCAGAAATCATCTTCATTGATCAGCATAATATATATGGTGAGACTATGAAGTATCCATCCTCTTCTTAATCAACTCCACCTGCTTAGTGGTCCCCTGGACAAGACAAGGTCCCAGTATAGCTGCCTCTCCTACCTCCAGCCAACATAAGGGTGATTGGCATGGCCTACCATACAAAACCTCATAAGGTGACATTTGAATCATTTCCTAAAAAATATTGTTGTAGGAAAGCTTCACCAGGGGTATGTGTCTCTCCCAAGATCCCCCCAAAAACAAAAAGGATGCATTCTTGAAGCATTTCCTCCATAACCTAAATAGTGTACTCAGAAAGCCCATATGTCTGGCGATGGTAAGTTGTACTCAAAAGTACATGTGTACCCAAAGCCCTTTGTAATCACTACCAGACATGAGAAGTGAACAAGGAATCCCTGTTTGAAACTATAGATTGTGGAACCCCATGAAAACATGTTATCTCTTGAATGTACAACTTTCCAAGCTCATCAACACTGAAGGTTTCCTTGATCGGTAGGAAAGGTTCAACCTTCGTGAGACTGTCGATAACAACCCAAACTGCATCATTCCCTAGAGTTGACCTCAGCAAACCTATCACAAAATCCATCATGACATAATTCCACTTCCAATTGGGAATGGGTAACAACTGTAATAGCCCTGCCAATCACTAATGCTCCGCCTTCACCTACTGACAGGTGGAACATCTCATAACAAAACCAGCTACCTCCCTCTTCATACCTGGACACCAATACTGATGATGAAAATCTCGATACATCTTGGTGACACCAAGACAAACTTCCCATATGGAGGAATGAAAATCTCAAAATAGCTCCTTTCACATGTCTTTGGACACCCATACGCATCTATGAAAATGAAAGACCTTATCATAGCATGTATTCCACCCAGTAATAGGGTCCTTTCCTGAAAAACTCTCCCATAGGACTAGGCCCTCAGAATATGATAGTTGCCTCATTCACACTCATTACAGAAGATTAGAGGTAATAGCTATAGAATAATGAAATTTCTACCCTTGTTTATCATGAACCTACAAATGCATCTCAAAGAACATATTCATAAGCTTCCACTCACTGTTGGACTCCTAAACTGCCTGTATCTGAGTCCTCCTACTTAGTATATCAGCCACTACATTGCCTTTTCCAGGTGTGTAGGTAAGCTTAAAGTCAAAATACAGAAGTTACTCAACCCACCTTCACTATCTCAAATTCATATCTCATTGGGTAAAGATATAATTAAGGATTTTGTGTTCCGTGTATACCACAAAATGTTCTCCCAGTAAGTAATACCCCCAACAGCGTAAATCATGAACAATCACTGCCAACTCAAGATCGTGCATCGGGTAATTCCTCTCATGTGTTCTCAACTGCCAAGACCCATATGCATGGACTCTTTCCCCCTATATAAGCACTTATCCTAGACCTATACCTGATGCATCACAGTAAACGATGTAACTATTACCCGGTTTAGAAAAAAATCAGGATCGGTGCTGAAGTAAATCTCCCACTACCAAGAAACTACCACTCTCACCTTCTCTGGGTCTACTGATACTCTTATATTTGATATGACATGAGCCAAGAAGTGAATTTTATCCATCCAAAAGTGTCTCTTTGAGAACTTATCATATAAATGATGCTCTCTCAGTGTACTCAATACGATCTCAATATGGATTTCATGGTCGTGTCGAGTGTGAGAGTACACCAAGATATCATCCAAAAAGACAACCACAAAATAATCCAAGTAAGGATGGAACACTCGGTTTATTAGTTCCATGAAAACTGATGGTGCATTCGTGAGACCGAATGGCATAACCAAATACTCATATAGACCATACCTGCTTTGAAAGACTGTAAGAGGTATATCTGATGGTCTAACGTGCAACTGATGATAATTGAATCTCAATTCAATCTTCGAGAACACCTAGGTTCCTCGAAGCTGATCAAAGAGATCATCAATCCTCAAAAAGGGATATCGGTTTTTGAACATAAACTATTTTAGCTTCTGATAATCCACACAAAGTCTAAGGGTACCACCCACCTTCATCGCAAAAAGGATAGGTGAACCCCAAGGAGAAGTACTGGGTCGGATGAAACCCTTTTCCTACAACTCCTCTAACTACTTCTTGAGCTCATATAACTCTAGTGTAGCCATACTATATAGAGGAGTGAACATTAGTGACACTCTTGGAACAAGATCAATAGATAAATAAACCTCTCGCTCTGGAGGTGAACCCAAAAAGATGTTTGGAAAGACATCTCTGAAACGATCCACCACTGGAGGAAAGTCTATCTGTGAAGTCCCTTGTTCATCCAAATATAGACAAGAAATCTAGGTTGTAATTCCTCCCAACCCATGATTCTCAAGTCTAGGTCTACCCACCTGGACATTACATTCTCCCTTGTGTAGAAAATATTTTCCCTCTGGTGACGTGAAACTCACCCTGTGATGATAGCAGTCAACAAAGGCCTGAAAGGAGACCAACCAATCCATTCAAAGAATGAAATTGAATCATTTCATCTTTAAGACATAGAGGTCCCATAAGAAGTGACACCCACCAACCTCAAGAGGTCACTCCTTTAATTGACATACACTAGCTGTCATAATCCCCAACAGAGTGTCTAGTGTCATAACATCATTAGAAGTAAATATATAGAGCCCAAGGCTCTATAAAATGGTAACTAATATAAAACTATGGGAATTAACTTTATTAAAAAGAGCATAATATAAAACTGATACAACTAGAATCATTCCTCTAACTATAGAGGGTTTAGGATCCTAATCCTATGGGTTTTTCTCCTTCTCAAAAGTCGGAGTTATACCGCAGCCCTATGACCCTGTCTAGATACCCTGAACCGATCCACCCTACTGTCATTGAAAACATGTCATCTTGCTTCCATGGTCATGACCACCTCCATAGCCTAAACAGCCTGATGAACTCTAGTTCCCTTACTAATGAGGAACTGGTGGCCCCTCTCTTATATGTGGATTCATAATATATCCACTCTCACTAGATTCTAGTGAAAAAATCCTGCAAAAATGTTGAAGATGACCCATATTTCAACAATATCGGCACTCCATAGGGTCTCTCGGGAACTATGGTCTCATGTTCCCACTCTTCTCACAATAGTATCACCTCACCTAGATACCTAAAGAAACATCGCATGAAGACTCCCTGTGGTGCTTCCTGCTATTAGTCGAAGGAGTACCATCCCTAGATGTTGAACCTCCCTAGAATGTACCTCCAAACTCCCTCAGATTTCGCTCGGTAATCAGCACATGTTTTACTATAGCATTCACCAAATTCAACCTGAAAACATTTACCTACAATCGGATTTCATACTTGAGACCATCCTTAAACCGCTTACCCAATGATAACACGTCACATCCCAAAATAGGAGTGAAGCACTATAGATCTATAAAGTGATAAGAATAATCCATCACTGAAAGAGCGCCCTTCTCCAAATGCATGAACTCCCGAGCTCGGTTGGTCCTCAACATCTCAGGGTAGAAGTAATCATAGGGTCCTCTGAAACTCTTCCCAAGACATATACCGATGACATCTCGCCTGTGAGATAACATCCCACCATCTCTTGGAGGAATTACATGGCATGTAAGTCTCAAGATTCACCCTCCTCTCAGGAGGTGTCTCCAATGCTCAAAGATAAAAATCATGGACTCCAACCAAGACTTTTCAACCTGTGATCCTCCATCCCCTGAAAAAATGGGAGGATGTTACTTTTGGAAAACCCATGTAAACTCTTCCATAGTCGAGGCAGGATGTGGCACTCCCTGAAAAGTCCACATCATCCTTATAAAACCTTCATGGAACTGTGAATCAGCAACTGTGTCCAGTATAATAGTTGGTTCCAAGATGGGCATGATAGGAGGGCCTACTGGTAGTCCATGATCTACCATTTCTAGTATATGTTCATCTCTATATACCTAGAATACAACCGGAGGGCATCTTGGTGGCATGAATCTACAAGGTCAAGTGCACACCTCAGTATGGTATTAACGTAACTACAAATCAAAAGGTCAAGTATGGAACAGGTGAAGGAAAGCATTCAAGTTTTACAAAATATGGTTACACGGAATATAGAAACACTACACGGCGTGTTCCCTTAAGCTTTAACATGGGCGTGTACCTCTTCCAACCTGGTATTGTAATACCCCATACACACGGTGTGTTCCTCATGAGACACAGTTTATACTTGAATATCCTCTCCTGTCCCAGTACTTCTACATGACTATATCTACACGGTCCTACTGGTGCAACACTACACAGTGTGTTCAACCTAGACACGGTGTGTAGAACTAAAGTTCTATCTACCCATGTCATTAGTCGCACGGTTGGATACACGATCGATTTCAGCATGGTGTGTACTCCCTATACATGGCGTTTTTTACCAAAACTTTACCAACCTCGTGTCTATGCTCACATAGTCAGTCACACGGTCAACAAACTACATGGAGTGTGCATATGGGACATGGTGTGTAATTAAGAAAAATCATTTCTTCCAGAATATAAGAACATGTGTCATGTGTTTATAACATCACACGCCATGTTTTCTCAGTTTTACAGATAGTAAGCCTCTAAAACTTCTCCAAAACCTCCAAAATCTTAAAATTTGGCCAAGGAATGCCAAGTTCCGTTCCGTGAGAGCCCATACTCCCCATGAATCAAAATTTGGAATCCTTATGCATATCATATCTTAACCAAATTCAATTAAAGTTCAAACATGATCCACCAAATTCTGATCCAAGAGGTCCCATAACACCGCAGGGACCAAAGATTGGTGTCCATACAAATAAAACATTACATATACCAATAACCTATCAAAATATCAAGTATTTCTATCACGAAATCTATCATAATAGCATGCATTTCTAGCACAATATCTATCACAACATCATTAAATCAGTAATTCACCCTAAATGGCATGACAAGAATTCATGAAATGTGATCTCTAGAAAGTTCATATATGATGCATGAGATGACATACCCTCATATCATCAGGTTTCAATAGAAATAAAACCATAATGATATCAATAATAATATCACAAAACAAGTGAATTACCCAATGGAGAAATCAAATCAACTTTAACAATTGAAAAACTAGAAAAAATAGAAATATTTGAGGTAACTTGGATTTTCCAAGTACACGAGTTAGTTAATCCAAATCCCAACTAATTAACAAACTCCATTTCCTTCTGATCTCAGTCTATTGGCACTAAATAGTAAGGAAAAGTAGAAAATAAACTACTTTTATACCACTTTGTAACATCCCAGATCTGGGTACCACCCAAAAGTGCCCCGAACCCGATTGATCACATAACCTCAAACGTATTTCCCTAAACACCAAGTGCTGCTAACTAGTGGTGAGGGATAATAAGACATTGGGGAAACTATTCCCTCATTGGAAAAGTACACATTGTGGAATCTAAATATAAAACAAAATCATAAGCAGTAATACCACGAAAATAAACAGCATAATTTTGAAAGTAAATCCAACAGAAGCCACAAAATATATTTATATATATATATGATTCGTGGAATATGTATCTAAGAAAAAATAAAAACAAGTCACAATTATAGAAAGAAATAAATAAACCAAAGTATAAATAAAAATAAACTCCAGCAGCATCGCAAGCCTCATCTTCGTCCCATGCTCTACAACTCTTACAACAATCAAGTTCCTGATGAAGAATGGTGTTTTCCCTTATCTATACTTGCAATAACATAATCTATTTGGGTCCAAAATCATAACCCAAATAGGGTGTGAGATGAATCTTAATAGTTAACCACGAAAAGATATGTGCCTAACTGTTAGTGAATATATATAGCAGGTAATATGCAAGAAATGAAGCAATGAACTAAGAAGTACTCAAAAGTAAACAATCCTACAGTTTTCAATTACATTCATTTAAATTTATTATTCAATTTTTTGAATCATGTAAACCTTGGGATATAGCTTAAGCTTTGTATCCCTTATGTAAGTAACAAAACATATGTCTCACAAGACCATCTAAATAATCAAGTAAGACCAAGTCTAAGCTTGTGCTTTGACTTGGTGTACTCATCACAATCATTCAATTATTCATAAAAAAACCCTCTAGGAATCTATCACGGTCTAACCCCTTTGGTTACACATAGTATAGATCAATTATAAATGGCCACCTAGGAAGCTCTCATGGTCAATACCCCTTGGTCAACATAGCATCAATAAATTATAAATGACCACCTAGGAAGCTCTCATATTAAATACCCTTGGGTCTGCATAGCATCAATAAATTATAAATGATCACCTGGATAGATCTCATGGTCAATACCCCTGGGTCAATCATCTACACCAAGGCTCTCACGGTCCTATGTAAATAATCTGGAGGTCCCATCAGTCTTCCTATTCCAAGGCTCTCATGGTCCATTGGACAAATAGCGTTCATACGATATCAAATATGCTCATGTAATATATAAATAACACATGGATAAACATTCTCAAAGCATATCACTTTCATTTTATATAAACAAAAAATACATCCTAACATGACAAGGCATAGAAAACAAGAAAATCCTAATAGGCATCCTAGACCAAACGGTCATAAACAATAAACACACCCATGGGGTGTCCCATAAACAAGGTATCTTACCTTACGCATAATCAACTACCCTTTATCAATTAATTAAACCTTAGTAGGTGATAAAAATGGTTAAATTCCAAATCAATCAATACCCCAAATGTGGGTATGTGCCACTTTAATCATATATAATCCAATAAAACACAATAAAAGGCACAAACCACCTACCTTGATGTCGTATGATCAATATAATTGAACATCGGCCCTTGAATTGGCCTAGATCGGTGTATATCTACAAAATGGTGAAAAAAACTCAACCTTGAATAACTCACGAGAGAGGATGAATTAGGAAGATATACTCTAGAAGTTTTTAGAACTCACAGGTGGGATTCCAACGCACATGACAGTGTCTCAATCGGAGCTCGGGCAGAGAATTGGGAGATCGAACTTCGTTCGTCATTCCGTCGCACTCTTATACGAACCATAGGGAAAAGAATACATTTTTTTATAAGATACGTGACCCTGCTCTAATTTATTAAATAAAAAAGAAAACTACACTACATATTCTTTAAAAATACATGTTATGTAGTAGCCTTAACGAGCCCCTGACTTAACCGGTCTTCCAGCTCACCACATGGCTATGTCCTCGGCCCTTATATAGCTAGTATGTGCTTGTACGTGGAAACAAGGTAGGTACATAGTGTGTACTCAGAAGTACATGGAATGTACTTATAAAATCCTATTTTCTTTCTTTTTCATCAAAACAACCCGAAATCGAGATCCATACCTGAAATGAATATTCGGGTTCTTACAATCCTCTTACTATTTGAACACAGATATATACTTTTGAAAATCATTTCAAATGTATTTACAAATTTTAAGTTTAGTTTAGTGGTAAAATTCCTTTTCCACTTCTTTGTAGACTCATACTCACTTTCATCACCATCGAGTACCCTTAGGCATCTTGTAGAAATGTATCAGACCTTTCCACACTGAAATAAAGCTAATGGTGACTTTCCCTCAAATTTTACATTTCCACATTTGAATTTTCTAGTTATAAGTGATAGGAATTCATCACTTATATCCCCTTTTCCATTTTTATCTCTTTTAATGCCAATTTTCTCCATCACCTTGAATTATAACTCCTTAAGAAAGGACTCATATAAAAAATAAGAGAACAAATATCCTATACTATTTAAAGGTAATCAAGGTATAGTGCATATTGAAATTTTTATTAATAATTTATCCTTTAAATATAATAGTGATGATAATCCATCAGTCCTAAGTAAATAGGAAGAAGTATTAGTTTCCCCATGAAGAAATCTTGATCAAAAGGAATCAGGCATGGAAGAAAATGACATGTTGGTGAAATTAACTACTAAATAAATGGACAATAATTCTACCTAATGTAGTTAATAATCACTACATAAAGAAGTGTTAACAAAAATTTATTATCAAAATTATCCTATTAAATATCAAATTACAAGTAATAAATATCATATATTTGAAGAATGTTGTGATGAGTCATATTATAATATATGTGTATATCTGATAAGGACCCTATAGAACTTTCCCATAGATATAGCTACTTTTATTTTTGGATCTATCAACATCATGTAGGGGGAGATCAACCTCCTTGAATAGATTCATAAAATTTTTATATATCTTTCCAAAAAGGATATTGATGTGTATGAAGATATCTAAATAAGTAGGAGACCTAAATTCCTTGAATGAGAAGCTTAAAAAATATGCTCCAACACTAAAAATTAATGGACCATTATAATTCATGAGATAGAAGAATCCAAGAAAGGTATTGAATAAAATATTCATGCATTAAAAGATGTATTTATTGTTAATGATGCTCAATTAGAGATTAAATCAAATAGGATTAAATATCTTGAACATCGACTTGATGAAAAGAGAAAAATACATGAACATCAAGATAAATATATAAAGAATAAATGTGAAGAAAAAATGAAGACAATAAAAATGATAAATAAATTATCAATATGAGATTCTTATAGCATTAATTTAAATTAAAAAATCTATAGACAACTTAATCCATGAATTCATAATAAATTGAAAGGAAATTTGATACCATATAAACTACTAAGTAGGATAATCATAATGAAACACTTCTATATAGTGGAAAAAATATCTTAAGATCGTCCACTTATCAATATAGAGTAGCCTCAAAAATAATGGTATTGTCCTCCTCTAAAAATAATATTTGTTTTAAATATATTTCCCCATATAATACATATAAAACCCAAAAATATATATAAATTTATATGAGTAAAAATTATGATGATCCCACTACTACATCCAATATGGATGGAATAAATCTTATGTGGAGTTTTTCCCCAACTAAATTCCAAAAAATAAAGGAAAATGCACAAAAACCATGTATGTGTAAATTTAGACAACATTTAGTTCATATAAGGAAACCATGGTTTATTGGTTATTGTTTTTTCTATAATAGATTTGGGTATATATAATTGGATTTCTAGAATAATGTTTTAGTCTATGGAAGAAAATGTCCTATATCAAGGGGTAGAAATCCTAAACTGAAGCAAAAACCACAAGTGAAAGGATATAATTTGAATACACCAAATAGATTTGAAAAAATGTAAAATATTTATGTAATATTAAATAGATGTGGTGACAATAGTAATACATGCTTGATTGATTCATATAAGAATGTGTTAAAATTAAATAGATAAATAAGACCACATAAGCTGATTAAGGAAGGAAACAAAACCTTGGGAAGTATGCTAGAGAAACATGCTAAGCAGAATAATCCCACGAATATTATGAAGAACAATGATGAGTCATCCATGGAAGGTATTTAAAAGAATAATTGTACTCAAATGAATTCCAAGAAATTAATGAATTATGACACACCAAAGAGAGCCTGTTATTTCAAATTTATAATAATGGGACATCTATAGACTTCTGAAAATGAGACATGGATGTATGAATTAATGAAAGAAGGCTTGAGTAAAATGGAAAATAAATCCAAAATAAAAGGAATATATTGGTAAAGAACTCTATTTGGAAATCATTTGTTATAACCAAAAGGGCTAATCACACTCTTAAATGTTTGGAAACTTATCAATCTAGTTTTATAAAATAAAGAGAAATTGAAGCACTAGATAAGGCAAGATCCAAATGGAAAGAAAACATTCAACAAGAAGATGAATTTTAATTTCAAGACAGGTATTTAATAAATAATGACCAAATGGATTTAGAGGTGTTTTGTGGGAGGTTCATGTTGTATAGACACAATTCAAATGAGTGTATCATAATCATACCATCCCAAGAAGAAATATTGAAGAATATGAATGCTACACTAAGTGATGTATGTGCCTTGATGGATCATGTTAAAAAGAAGATCCCGCATGAGGAGAGAAGAAAATAACTCATGCTTCCTAAATAAAACTCGTATTTTTTAAATAGTTATATAATAATGAAGAGTCCATATAGACATGAAGCTAAATTGGAAATGGAAAACTTGTTGAGAATAATTATTAATTTAGTTTTTCACATTGATGAATAAGGAATTCCATTATATTCCCTATAATATTCATTCTATTTTTATTTTAAGAATGTAGTCAATTGAAGGTGATGATATTTCTAAAATGGATAACTAATGTATTTAAGTTAGGTGGAATAATTATTATTTTCCTTAAGAAGTTACCATCCTGGTATGATTTATAATTTTGAATTAAAAAAACTAAATAAAATTATTTACTTGATGAAGTGGAGATCGATATAATCTATTAAGGAGGATTTGATCTTGATAATATTTTAGAACTGTAATATCTAATTTAATTAGGTAATTTATGTAATGTTCTTGAAAAATAGTCATTAAGAAGGTATCGATGTCTATTTTCTCATCATTGTTTCTCAATAATTGGTTCTAATATTAAAGGGGAGAAATTTATTTCAATAAATGATAAGAATTTAATGAAACTTAAAGATAACCAAGGATAGACACAAAATCTAAAACCTTATAAGTTGTTCTTTGAATGTTTTAATTTGTGTGTTGAGATAAGTGTAAGTATTTTAAGTTGAAATTATCATAAAGAAATATCTATTAATTGGTGTTAGATGGTTCTTCCTAAAAAAGTTTATACATCCCTAAATAAAATAATATAAAAAATTTAAGAGTTGATATCATATATTTTTGAACAATGGATATCTTTAATATTGAAATCAATCCCTCTTGTTTACAACACTTAGCTTGGATCAAGTAAACCTATAGTGAAATTTTTAATGGAACATTACTTAAGAATAAATTGATACCATCCAATATCATATAATTTTTAATTGTCATAAATAAGGGGTATGGAGAATAAAATGAGAAATAATAGTTAAATGTATCCATCAACATTGATATTATATTTTCTAATAGGTATTGAAAATAAATAAAAAGGGGATATTGATGATACAGCTTTTTTTGTGTTGTATTTTTTTCATAAGTATCAAAGGCATTAATGGAAGTTTCTTGATGTTAATAAGAGTATTAAGTGATTATTTGATGATTTAATGGATTTCCCAAGCATATTGATGAGAAGTTAGATAGATTAGAAGGAAGTGGTAAGTTCCTAATCTTTCTAAATAGAATCATGGAGTTCTCAATTAAGATGATTTATATTGAGAAATTGAGAAAACTTGTGATTCATCATAGAAATTATTTTTAATCTATTTCCACCACTAATTATGTGGAAAATAAATGAAATTAGGGTTTCATTTATTTACATTATTCAAATGGAAATTAATGAGTAATATTAATTCTGTTTATTAATGTATTGTCCTTTAATAAAATCAAGGGAAAGTGTTAGTAGATGAAGGAACAATATCTACAAAAATTTGGAAGCTTTTATAAATGTTTAATAAAGCCTTATAATATGTTGAAGAGGTCATGTGGGTACTTTATTTAAATTTGGAATTTTTAGATGAGTGTTGAAAATTAAAAAATGAAATTATCCTATGTGTTAAAAATTTCAGTAGCATGTAATAAATTTCATCTATATAGTTGGACTTTGAAAAATGGAAAAGTAAATTGTTCTATTTGTAATCGAATTAATCTAAAAAAACTTCCCTTAAGAAATTTTATATACCAAGAAGTAATTTTAATTTTCCAAAATTTGATAAAGGAAAAATTAATAACGTGTATGACATTTCAACAACCTGTAATAGATTTTTCATATAAGTAATACATTTGAGAATCCCAATATTTCAGAAAAGGTTGGGCCAATATGACTCTGTAAAGATCATGCAATTTTTTGGATGTTTTAAGACACTTGATAAGGTTGTAAGTCAATTTGAATTCCATTACAATATTTATTTTCTTGTCTGAAATTTGTACTTAGATAAATTTTGAGAAAATGTTTAAATAAATTTAGATGACTCTTTTTGTTTTTATTTAATAAATAAAACATCATAATTGAGGTTTTGATTCTTATTGAGATAAAAGGAATACCATTCCACAATTAAGTTCATGTTGTATATAAAACATAAAGAAGAATATGGAAAAACTATAGTGGAAACTATGATGAGAATTTTAGATGTAAAATGATTAGACAATAAACACCATTCCATTGTGGTGATAATTCTAGATAAAAATATCACATATAAGAAATGATGATATTGACCATGATGTGGTTCATTTTTTATAATAAATTTTATATACCTTCGATGATGAATTTTTTTGAGACCTAGCATGAGTAACTTCATGCCATAACACCCATTGTGTTGTTACGTTCTGCATATGCATGTATGGAATGAGAAATATTTAAGTGTGGTTTTATAAAGAAAAACAAAAAATGCAAATAAAATCTATGATAATAAATATCTTGAGGAAGGATATAGTTGAGTCTTTATCTATATTTATAGGAAGAGTTTGAATAAAATGAAGACCGAAGATGTTGAGTTATTATAAGGTTTAGATTTTAGGAACTCAAATTCTAAGAATAATGGAAATTCAAAGAGCTATATTCACATGATTTTGTGAATATATATTCCAAGAATAATATATATAATTTTTTATTCTCAATTATGTGTACTGGATATATTCTGCAAGTCAAAATAATAATAAGAGATAGATATGACACTACATACACCTGTTTATTTTGTGAAGATGAAGAGATAAGAAGTAGGATATCCAACACTTCATACAGAGTTTCTTTCCCATACAAAATAGTGTATGCTCTTCTCACCAATTATCTATAATGCAATATTGTTTTCTCTATACTTTTTATTAGCCACATGAATTGTATCTTCCTAGGGAACCCACCCATATTTGGAAAAGACCTTATGTCTAGGTGAGGTCCACAACCATATTAACAAGCATATTTTTTGAAATATCATTTCCTATGTTGGGATCATGAATTTTGGGAAATGATGCATCCCAAGCTATCCATGGGAGTCTTATTAAACCATTTCATATGTACTTTGAGTAGGTGTTTCATATGATTCTAAAAATATCCCCATAAAAGCATTCTCAAAGGACCTGAACCCATGACCTTATTCTATGATACCACTAAAATAATATACACCCTTCCCACCAATGATCTATGATTATATTTTTCATCTTAGCTTCTTTTTCTTCTAAAAAATTCTTCCTAGGTTACCCACCCATCTTAAAAAAAAGTCCTTGAATAAGGTTGAGGTCTATGCCCTTATTATCAAGTCCATTCCCATACCTTCCACACCCCATGTCAGACTCAAAACTTATGGGCAATGGCACATCCCAGGATGTCTCTGGGAGTCTTATTCAACCATATCATAGGCACTTTGGGAAAGTTTTGCATAAAATTTTAAAAATTTCATCATTGGTGTGTTTTGAAGCATTTGTCCTATAGATGGTAAAGGGGCATACTCACCTATTTATTTCTCTTTTATTGATTTTGGTTATCTTGGGACTCTGGTGTGTACTTCAATGGATTTGGTTGTTGTTTTGTGATGGGATTATCACTATGTTTGGTGTTCTTTGGTGACATATGGAAATGATTATATCAACCCAAGTCTCATTCACATGAACATAATAATGTGAACATATGGTCATGATAATGAAAACAAGCAACATAAGGTGAACATATGGGCATGAGAATGAAAACAAGAAACATGAACATAATATATAGAATTCATACCCAATAAAATATAGATCATAATTTATGATTCATAGCATGGATATTTGTAACACCTATAGATTTTATGATATATTTCTTTTCAAATAAATTTGATTTTTTCAATAGCTTACGATACATGCAACCCTGAGTCTAAATGAATTGTAATATAGTATACCATTATAAATTAGTTGTTCAATTGGTGGATATGAATAGTAATAACTAAATTAAGAAAAAAATTATGTTTTATACATGTATGAAATAAACACGTTGGTTAAAAATTTATTATAAATACAAATAAAATAATTTGAAAGTAAAAGAGATATTTTAAAAAAATTATTTTTATGCGTGCAATGTATTTTTATAATAATAAAGTAAATTTATCACTATTAGTGAATGATTTTAATGAAATTTATATTTTATATATTCAGTAAAATGTTTTAAATTTCATATAATATTTTTTCTAGGCTTGGGATAATGATAAATCAAGTTTTATTCTTAAAAAAAATATTTTTTTTTCAAAAAAAGTGGTTGTCGTAGCATTTTGCATGCTTATTTTAAATTGATGATCTACCAATTATATAAATTGAATCATGAAATATAGATTCCATATTTTTAATTATAAGGATAAAATTTGGTAAGTAGGCCCCTTTTATTTTTGTTCAATATGAATAGTAACAATGGTAAGTTTTGTCACCTCGGTAATGGTAAAATGGGTAAAATAGGGTTAAAACTTTGGGATAAGGGTTTAAAATATATCTAACACTTTCATTTTTCATTTTTTATGCGTTTATTTAATCTATTTATATCCAATTATAGAATATATGGCCACTTTTCTCCATATATCTTTGAATATGACCTTCATATTAATTTAAGAAAAAAATAAATACAAAATGTCATTCTCCTGACTTTAATATATCTAAAATTTTTATTAAATGAAAAATGTTGGATAAATTTTTTTATAAATATTTATTTGAAATATAATTATTATTTTTTATCATATTAATTTTTTTATAATTTTTATTGATTGAATAATTACCTTAAATGCTTACGCAACACGGAAACAGTATTTATTCAATTAATAGAAAAATAAATTTAATGATTTTAAAAATATTAAAAAAATAAAATTTATGTGAATTATTGAATTATGTGAATCTTTTAGAAACATATGACATATTAATGATTTTTTAAAATATTACATTCCAATTCCATATTTTTATTGTGTCTTTAAAGTCAAATTAAATGAATAGTTCCAAATTGACATTAATGATATTTTATAATAAAAAATATTTTATTAAATGATTTAAAATTCATAAAAATATTTTATTTATCCTATTTAATGTAATATGGTTTCATATATCAACCAGGTCAATTTTTGAGTCATTTATCTATTTATGGTAACATTCTAAACCCTTTATGGTTGAAATAGTTATTATCGCAGTTAAGGTCAAAAATTATTAATGAAGGGGTTAATCAAAAATTTTAGGTTTAAAATGACACCAAAAAATATCTAAATTTCATTGGATAATGTTATTTCGGCCCTGAAATATTTTTATTCTAATTAATTTTCATTTTAAAGAATTTTTTTAGAATTACTTTATTATATTTTAATCTTTTAAGAAATTCCAAGTGTGTCCTCCCCCTCCCTTATAAACAGACACACATCCTTTATCTTATTTACAAAAATTTGAGCCTTTTATCTCAACCGTACCTAGAAAAATTATCTTATCAACATACTTATCCACATTTTATATGTTTTTTTCTTCCCAAAATACAAACCCTATGATCCTTAAGTGGAGATCTAAAGGAGTTATTTTAAAGAAGAGTTAATTGCCTTAATCGATCACTTTCTTTTTTAATTATTCATTTACCTCCTATAAATATATGTTAATTATAATAAAATAATAACTTAATTATCCTAAATATAATTAAATGTTATTATTATTATTAAATCATCAATATCCATCATCTTTACCATCAAATGGGAAGTAAAATTATCGCTCGTGTGTACGTAAGGTTTATGGTATCCACGTAGAGATATAATCCATTTTCTATCACTATATTTTATAGATGGTTATTATGATGGTTTTAATGTTTATATGTTATATTTATTAAATAATTATGCTTCTATAATTATAATATCATATCTACCTTATTACCTTCCAATTTTTTGGGAAACGAAAATGTCGCTCGTGCGTACGTGTGGACTACCACCTCCACAAAATGATGTGATTCATTCTTAATTTGTGTATTACATGGATGCAAAATAAAGATTCACTTGATGAATATATATGATTTATATGATATAATAATGATTCTATAATGGTTAATTATTATTTTCCTTTATTTTTTTACATTCATTGAAAATTGAAAACAACGTTTACGCATACATATAGCCTATTGTCTCCATGAATAGTGTAATTCATTTTTCTAACTATACATTTTTTGTATGATTCAAAATATATATATAATGAATATATATGATATTCATATTATTATTAAATTATGTAGATTATGGAACCATGATTAAATTACAAGGATTGAAACTACCAAACCATAATTTTTATGAAAAACGGAATAGTTAACACCTAGAAATGATGATTTTAAAAAGGGGTTATTAATAAATGAGTATTGAAATGTTATAAAGGTATAATATATGATATTATAAGTATGTAAATTATTCTAGTGTATAATTTTTATAAATTCAAATTTATTATATAGGAGGATGATTTTTTTCAAAGTAAGTGAAACTCATGGTAAGTGTTTTATGTTACAATCTCAATGTTTGTCGGGATTGTTATGATTAAGTTTATGATTATATACTTTAATGAATTATCTCTAAATAATCCCATGAATTTTATTATCTTATTTTTATTTATTTAGAATAAATTTTTTAATTACATTTTCATCTCTTTAATAACTCAAGATACCAAAAGAATGTTTTTAAGGAAAGTTGACTTTATTTCTATTTTTGATCAAAAATAATTTCTCTTTCATGTACATGTTTTCTAACAATGTTTTCAATAAGGTTTTTAATATTCTAAAATGGTTTTTTAATGTCATTTTTACCCATGTTTTACATTTTACAAAATTATTTAAAAGTAATCTTCTTTTTATTTTCAAAAATGGGGTAATTTTGACTTTTACTAAAAATGTGAAAGGAATATTTATTTTAACGTATATGTCATGAATAGAATTTCCCACCATCATTAACACTCAATGATTTAAATCTATATTTACAAGTTTCCAAGGTTCTTTTCAAATAAAATGTTTTACTTAATATTTGGTAAATTTTTAGATTTTAAATAATTGATTTTCAAGTAAAAAAATTATTTTCTTCAAAAAAAAATTCCAAGTGATCTTTAAAGGAATATTTCATCTATGATAAAATACATGGATTATACTTAAGTTTTACTAGGTATATAATCAATTATAACATCCTTATTCTTTCTATGGGTAGTTTATTCTTATAATGATAATATATTTATGAAACCCATTCCTTTTCCATAGGTTATGATGTGTTGAATTGATGAAATGTTTGTGAAACCCATTTATTTTCCATGGGTTATGACATAATAAAATGCTTATGATACCCATTTCTTTTCAAAGGTTATGATATGATGAATGTTTTGTGATCTTATGACACACATCTGTATGATTTTCATTATGCGATAGATGGGTATGAAATTATATATCCTTCAAATGCATTAGGTAAAGATGGATACCTCATGAGATAAATAGGATTGGAAAGGGGAATGAACCCAATTTAGTAAGGGACTATGTCCACTATGATAGTCTTGGTAGTGAACCATGACTACTATGATGGTTTTTGGAGTGAACTCAATCCACAATGATTGTCTTGGAAATGATCCTTGACTACTAAGGAAATTATTTTCTATTCTTATATGTATGCCAAAAATTTATGCCTTATGCCAATGTTATTCTCTCACGGATTATGTTATTTGATTCCTTTATGATTTATATCTTATGAACTATCAAGATTTATGGAATGACTTAATATTATGATCTATGATATGTTATATTTGGTTTCCTAGGACTAACTTTTTTTACATTGATCACATGTATGTTCGATACATTGAATATTATCAAAACTTATTATTATATATTGTTCATTTTTCTACATGAATCTAATGTAATAATTTCTTAGAGTATATGTCGCATTGATAAGGTCAAATAATTTCCCTACTATGATGATAAATTTGAAGTTCTATTATGGTATTCTTAAATAATTTTATACGGTTTTATAATGTACAATGATGGGAAACATATTACATATACTATTAGGTGTGATTACTCATAAGCGGATGAGGATTATTCTCATGAAGTTTGCACTTTATAATCTCTAAGACTTGTGATTTTGAGAATAGACCATCTAGTAGAAATTTTTCATGTTTTGGTGTCATTAGATATTCTTAACTTTGAGCATGTGTAATTTTCCTTAGACTTTAAGACTATTATTGATGTGTGTCATGACTCATGCACTTAGATTTACTAACCCAAACCATCATGCAATATGTTGGCGAGAAGTAGTGTATGTTGGGTGTGCCATGATTAACATGTCATTAATGGATATTTTGGAGAAGGATTTGTCCATTCCATCTTTATGGAAGATAATATCTTGGTACTTTGATTATAATATGACTATTAAACTAAATTCCCTGTTCATGGTGTAATGATGTGTTTATTTCATATTGTTAAAGAAAGATGTATCGATCATATAGGTTGGTGACACAGATGTGCAACCTCCTTGATGAGATATTGAGATGAAGTGATTATATTACATAGTGAGCATTCATATGTATTTATCATCATTGTGATAGTAAGTTCTTTCTCTTGGGTGCTTTGACCCATTTCTAAATAGTAATCTTGGATTTTATACAAGCCCACCTAATGCCAATGAAAAATAATCTGAGAGGGTCACACACTGTTTTTTTGATGATATCGATTAAATTCTATTTGAATTTAATTATTGGAATAAATATTATTCTCAAGACCAAGGAATAATTTTATTCAAGTTTTATATATCACTAATATTCACAAGGTAATAAATAATTATGTGTTTATTAATAAATAATTTATTTAATTATGTGAATATATATATATAATATTTATTCACTGGATTGTGAATAAAATATTCATTTTATTTATTGAATATTTTAATAAATATTTATTTTCTAGATTGTGAATAAAATTTTACTAAAGAATAAAATATTTTTTTGGGTGTTCAATAAATGTTAGAAGAATTCAAATGGACCAAGACCAAGTCTAGTGACAAATATTAATTAACAATATGGTTAAATAATATTTTTTATTCTGCAATTTGGTGTGTTCCAAAAAATAATAATAATGATAATATAATTATATGGAATGGGGATTATTAAAGGTTTTAAATGTTATTTAATGGACAGAATACATTTAAATAATATTTTAACATAAACTTTATCTCTATAAATAGACAGTTATGTCTATTTTATATTGCAATCAAATATCAAGAATAAATAATTATTTCACATAATTGATTATCTCTCAACTTCTCCTTTCCCTCTTCCTCTCAAGAACAAGAAATGTAAAAGAGACCCCTTCATGATCGAAGGAAGGGAGATCAACACGAGTAACATATGATCATCGTGATAGCACCCAGAGATCAATTATCATTGCTTAGAGATCAAAGGATCACATGTGGATCACTGCTAGAGGGGTTCTATCCTTGGAACCTCACAAAACAATGAATGCAAAATGAAATGGTCTTTTTGGATGTTCAACATCATCAAGGAAGAAAGAATCCTAATCTAAGGTAATCGTTTCTTCTGATATTAAATAAATTAATTATAAATTTGACATGAAAGGTCCTCAATCTTAGTTTCAGGATTTAAAATATAAAAAGAGATTTTAATATATAACCCAATAATACACACTTTGGATGCACCCTAAATCATCAAGTGGTATCAAAGCATTCACATTTAAATTTATAATTATTTATTTCATTATTGATCCATACATAATCATGGTTGAAATTTCATTTCTGATTATTTATTCTTTAATATTATTTGAATTAACATGATTTGACATATTAATCATGTTTGTCTAGTGTTTCATTTTCTTAAAGGTTTAATAACAAATGAAGAACGACCAGATATTTCATTAGAAAGTGCTAAATATTTAGCCAGTAAAACTGGGTTACACGGCGTATAACCAAAGTATACGTTGTGTACCCATGCACATTATAACTGGATGCACCGATTAATTAACTATACATGGTGAATTTATTACACACCACATATTGACTGGGATAACTTTGAACATGAAAAGAATATATATGGAGTGTAATTGATATATACACGTTGTTCCATCTATCTGTGTTAACATATTGAATACCTAGGCATGTGACTCTGATATATGAAAACCAAGGTACACAGTATATAGCATGATTTTACATATCGTGTAGTATCCCATTAAATACATAATTAAATATTACATTAAATTTAAAATTATAGCATTAAAACCTTATTTTATTTAGTGGAAAACCAGTGTGTGTTTGATAATTTATTAATGATTTAAAATAATATTAAATTATAAATTAATTTATTGTAATTATATTTCATTGTTTATTCCATTTATTTTCCATGAATTCCATAAATTATGGGTATCTCCAATTAATTTTGAATGATCATTAAAATTAAAGGGAATTATTTAATTCATTAATTAATTAATTAATTCAAGATGTTCATCTTAAATAATAAATAATGAATAAATAAATAAATTATTGTGAGTTAATTTTTCTTATTCATTCAATGTATGGTCATTCATGAGCAAGACCAAGACCTATGTATGCATTGTATGTTTTAATTTAATTTATTACATGGGTTTGGAATTATTTATTATTAAATTAAATATGATGGTATGTGTGTCATCTCTCCCTCCATTATTATGTAAGAACTATGAGTCAAAGGATATTTATGTAATCTCTTTTTAACCAATATTTTGGGTTCCATCACCTACATGTGAGTTATAAATATAAATAATTAATGGAATATTCCAAGGTTCATGGAGGCATTTTAAGATAGAACCATTATGATTCCAACTCAGGTGATACACAACTAGGAAGGTAGAATGTTTTAACTTGTGCCAAGATAGTAAATATGAGTTATTTCCCCTAGTTCAAAGGGTGATTTAATGTTTTATCATTAAATAAACTATTAGATAAAGTTAATGAATGGATCATTTAATTATTTATTTATTTATTCCTATGAAATTATTTATTTTATAGATGCAAGACCACAATCACATAAATAGATGAATTAATATGCAAGAAAGGTATATAATAAATGTATTATGCATAAATTTTTTATCCAAAATGGTTAATTAATTATGTAACATCCAATTGATATTAAAAAACATGTAAAGGATAAAACAAGATAAAATTTATGCATAATAAATTAAATAAATTAATTCTGTGAAAATGTTTTATCCAACATGGTTAATTAATTAACTAAATCCACTTAATATTAACAAGACATGTAAATGATAAAACAAGATGAAATTTATTCATGATTAATTAAAATTACTCAACCTAATATTAATTCAGACAAAGACTTTTGTTACTTTATTATGAACAAAACTCAATAGAACTAGGTGTTTAATCAATCCTTGTTGGGAAACTTATTTTCATAAGGGGCATTGTTATGAAGGTTTTGGGTTGACTTAACCATTTTATATTAAGAGTGTATCCCTTACTAGACTTGGTGTAAATTGGAGGCAAGTTTTGAGGAAATCAAAATCGGGATTTTAGGATTGGAGGATCCACTCAACGGATCAAGGAGTTTCAAACTCATGGTTGGTAAATACCTACCTACCAAAATACCTTCAAGTAGCTTGAACAACTTTTTTTGGAGTTATGCGAATGGGAATATGGATCCTTGAATCTAAAATATTAAAGCAATTAGACATTTAGAGTTAAATGGTGAGGGCTATTGGGACTTGATAAAATAGTGGGAGATTTAATAAAATTAATTTATTTATTATTTCTCACATAATTTGTAATCAAGAAAAAGTACTTATAATCTGATCTTTTAATTGTAAAATAAAATAGAAAACTCATCATCCAAACTATCCATGTGATAAATATTGGATAAATAAAACCTTATAACTGGAAGTATCTTCTTGGAGTGGTTTAGATTCCTTCAGGTTGTGTTATGCCATAATTATAAATCTTACATGATAGAATACTTAATGCCTGATCTACCTACTAAATAGGTGAGTGATGAAGAATTCATTGTCTATGAAAAACATTTAAGCAATGTGGTCGATGTTCAATGTTTAATGCTTTCATCTATTTCTAGTGAACTCATGAAGTCTCATGAAAAAAAGGATGTGTATATCATGCTTGAGCACCTCTATGGTCTTTACTGGGAGAGAGCTAGATAGGAGCGGTTTGATATTTCCTAGGCACTATTTTGGATAAATCATAGAGAGGGTTCCCTATATGGGCCTCACATAGTCAAGCTCATTGGATACATTGAGAGTTTAGAGGTTCTAGGGTTTAAACTCCCTGAAGAATAGGGAACAAATCTCATTTTAGCATAAATCCCTCATAGATTCTCTATATTTTTTGTGAATTTTCATATAAACAGCATTGAGAATTCTCTGCTAAATCTTCTCACTTTTTTTCACCAATTAGATAAGGATACGATGTGCGAAAAGCCTTTTATACTTATGGTGAACAAACATAAAGGGAAAGCAAATATCTTTAATTAAAAATAATCATCACACCCTTCCAAGAAGAGTAAGATCAAGGGGAAAGAAAGGGAACATGATTTTTTCTATTTCACATGTGAAAATAAGGGCCACTAGAAGATAAATTGTACACAACCAAAGAATCAAGGGGAAGTTTTGGTGCGTTTATTATTGAGTGAAATTTATCTATTTCTAGAAATTGGGTATTAGATACAACTTGAGGTGATCACATATGTATTGAAATATAGTTACCAAGTAGATTCAAAAATATTGACTGAGGGGAGGTAGATCTACGAGTATCCCAAAGAGAAAAACTTTTTATTATAGATTTTAGGTACTACCACCTCATGTTTCTAATTAAAATGATCTTGGTTTTAAAGGGTTGTTATTATATGACTTCAGTTACCAAAATCATTATTTATATATCTAGATAATATTCAAATGGATTTATTTTCAAATTTGATAATAAGTGTTTCTTCTTTTATAAATATAGTATTTTTTATGGTAAGGTACATTTAAATAATGATATTTATGTTTTGTATTACACAAGCCAAGTAATGGAAATAAATAACAAAGTTACTTCACATGACTCATACCACACCCAAATTTGGAATCACTAGCTAGGTCATATAAAAAACCACTTGGATAAATTACATCAAGATGCATATTTAGATTATTATGAACTAAAACCACTTGGTGTGTGTCACACATGTTTACAAGGAAAAGTACCAAAGCCCCATTTAGTAAGAAAGGTGAAAGGGATAAAGTGATTCTTAAATTAGTTCATAATGATGTTTTTAGACCATTTCCTGTTGAAGAAGGGGGTGGGTAATCATAATTAATAAATTTTACTGATGATTTTAGTAGATATTGATATGTCTACTTAATGAGGTATAAGTCATATTATTTTAATAAATTAAATTAATACAATAATGAATTTGAGAACCAGGTTGGTAAGAAGATTAAGAAACTATACTCAGACCATGGTAGATAATATCTTAATCAAGGCTTCAATGATTAATTATGGTAGTTTGGGATCATGTTCCAACTAACTTCTCCTTACACACCTCAGTGTAATGGTGTAAGAGAAAGGAAGAATCACACATTGTTGGATATGGTGAGATAAATGATGAGTCATGTGAGTCTTCCATTATCCTATTGGGGATATTCATTACAAAGAGTTGCACACATACTAAACCATGTTCTAACTAAATTGATAAATTTTATTCCATATGAATTTTGGAGTGGAATAAAAACCAATTTTTCAAATTTACATGTATGGGGTTGTGAAGCATTTGTTAAGGCCTCTTCAAGTAACAAACTTGCAATCTGAGGAACAAAGTGTACCTTTATATGATACCCCAAATAAATAAGAGAATATTACTTATATGAAACCTCATAAAAAAGGTAATAGTGGCAATAAATATCATATTACTTTGTAGGAATCAAATATCTAAAAGAGATAGTGGGAGTGAGATAGACTTTGATGAAGTTGAGGATTGAGGTATGTAAGAGTTAACACAGGAACAGACTCCACAAAGCCTCATGGAAGAAGAAACTATTCCAGAGACACAAGTATTACGTAGGATTATAAGAGAGGTTATAGAACCAAAACATTTTATTTTTATAGTCACTGAGGATAGTGAATCATTATTATTTGATAATAATGATCCCCTAACCTATAAGGAATCATTAATTAGAATATATGTTTCCAAGTGGTAAGAATCCATGAATCCTAAAATAGATTTCATGTACCAAAACCAAATCTATATTTTGGCAGATCCTACCATGTATGTGAAGCCCATTAGTTTCAAATGTGTATTCAATAATAAACTAGAAATGAAAGGAAAAATCATTTCCTATAAAATGATACTGGTTTCAAAATATTTTAAACAGAGTTAAGGCATTGACTATGATGAAAATGTTTCACTAGTTTCAATGCTAAAATCCATAAAAATTATACTTTCCATTGAATATCACCATGACTATGATATTTTTCAAATTGATGTCAAAATATCATTCCTTAACATGAACCTTTATAAATAATTCTATATGGAACAACCTGAAGGGTTTGTGACTCCAAAGGATTCCAACAAGACATAAAAATTTCAAAAATCCATTTATGGATTAAAAAAAGAATCTAGATCATGTAACACTAATTTTGATGAATCTATAATAGAATTTAGTTTCATAAATAATGAGTTTGAGACTTTTTTCTATAAACGGTTTAGTGGGAGTAAAATAGTTTTCCAAATAGTATATATTGATGAAATATTACTCATTGGAAACCAAATACCAGTATTACAGTTTGTTAAGGTGTGGTTGAATAAATGATCCTCTATAAAGGACCTGGGTGAGGTAGCATATATTCTTGGGATCAAGATTTATCATGATAGATCCAAGAGGTTGTTTGGACTAAGTCAAATTATATCCATTAACAATATACTTAATAGGTTCGGTATGAAACAATCCAAGAGGGGATTGTTTCTGACATCACATGGCACTTATCTTTCCAGAAAAATTTGTCCTTAGTTACATGAGGAAATAAATAGAATGGAAAGGATTCCATATGAATTAGTTATTGGGTTAGTAATGTATGATATGTTATGTACTAGGCTATATTTCACCTATGAATTAAGTGTGGTAGGAAGATATCAATCTTGTCCAGGTGACGAGCATTGGATGGCAGTCAAGACTATACTTAACTATTTGAGGCATAATAAAGATATGTTCCAAATTTATGGATGAGATGAGGAACTAGTTATCATAATATATAAAGATTATAGTTTCCAAAATGATCAAGATGACATGAATCCACAAACAGGATACATATTCACTTTGAATGGAGGTGTTTTGAGCTGGAAGAGCTTAAAGAAGGTTTTGGTTTTATATTCTGCAGCAGAGTATGAGTATATTATAGCTTCTGAGGTAGCTAAAGAAGTGGTATGGATGTGAAAACTTGTCCAATTTATTTATTTTATACCTATCAGTAAATATAATATCATAATCTATTTTGATAATACTACAGCGGTGGCTCTCAAAATATCCAAGGTCGCATCAGTAGATGAAGCACATACTGAGGAAGTATCATCTCTTGAGGGATTTTTCTCAGATAAGTGAGTTTAAATTGAGTAGTATTTCCATGAAATACAATGTGGTAGACCCCTTTAATAAATCCTTGACTTAGTAGAACCATTATTATCATATGAGGTCTATAAAACTAAAATTCGTAGGTAGTTACCTCTAGTCCAAGTGGGAGTTTGTTGGATTTGGTATCTTAGGACCAACTTTTATACTTTTACTACATGTATATTCGATAAATTAAATATTAATAAAACTTATTATTATATATTATTCATTTATCTTCATGAATCTAATGTAATAATTTCCTATATTATACGTCGCATTGATAAGGTCATAGTATTTCCCCGCTATGATGAGAACCTTGAAGTGCTATGAAGATATTCTTAAATGATGTTTTGTGGTTAGATAACATACTATGATGGGGTAAATAGTACATAGACTATTAGGTGTGAGTAATAATAAGTGAATGAGGCTTATTCTCATGAATTTTACACTTAGTAATCCCCAATATGAAATATTATGATAACAGACCCACCAGTAATAATTTCACATATTTTTTTGTCATCAAATATTCCTATCTACGAGTGTGTGTGATAGTCCTTAAAATTTAAGATTATCATTGATGCATGTCATGACTCACGCACTTAGATTTATTGACCAAAACTTTCATGTAATATATTGGTTGGAAGTAGGGTATATTGGGTGCATCACAATTTACATGTCATTAATGGATAAGTCGAGGAAGTATTTTTTTTCCTTCCATATTTATGGAAGCTAATACCTCATACATTTTATTAGAATAGAACTTTCACCCTAAATTCCATGTCCATGATATAATGATGTGTTTATTTAAAATATTCAAATAAAGACGAATCGAGCATATAGGTTGGTAACAAGGATGTGCAACTTACTTGATGAGATATTAAGATAATGGGATTATATTACACAGTGAGCATTCGTATGCAGTTATCATCATTATGATATTAAGATCTTTATCTTGGGTTCCTTGACCTATTGTTGGATAGTAATCTTGGAATTTAGGAAAACCCGCTTAATATCAATGATAAAGAGTCCTAGAGGGTCATACACTAAGTGTTTCTGATGATCTCAATTAAATTCTACTTAAATTTAATTATTGGAATAAATATTATTCTCAAGACCGAGGAATAATTTTATTCAAGTTTTATTGATCGTTAATATTCACAAGGTAATAAATAATTATTTGTTTATTAATAAATAATTTATTTAATTACGCGAATATATATAAAATATTTATTTAGAAGATTGTGAAAAGAATTTTTATTTTATTTATTGAATATTTTAATAAATACTTATTCTCTATGTTGTGAATAAAATATTTATTTATGAATCAAATATTCATTTGAGTGTTTAATAAATGCTAGAGACGTTTGAACTGACCAATACTGAGTTAGGAGAAAAATATTAATAACAAGATGGTTAAATAATATTTTTGATTACGCAAGTTGACATGCACCACAAAATAATAATAATAATAATAATATTACTATATGGCATTGGGATTATTAAAGGTTTTAAATGTTATTTAATAGACACCATGAAATTAAATAATATTTTAACATAAAATCTACCTCCATAAATAGATGGTTATGTATATTGTATATTTCAATCGAATATCAAGAATAGATAATTGTTGCACACAACAAATTATCTCTCAACTCCTCATCTCTCTCTTCCTATCAAGAATGAGAAACATAAAAGAGATCCCTTCAATATCAAATTATGAGTGATTAACATGAGTAATATAAGACAATAGAATTACCGTGCTAGCACTTAGAGGTTGATTGAAGTTGTTCAGAGATCAAAGGAGCACATGTGGATCATAACTGGAGGGATTCTATCCTTGGATCCTCACAAATCAACAAAGGAAATCTGAAAGGGTATTTTTTAGATGACTGACATATTCAACGAATAAATGTTTCTAAGACAAAGTAATCGTTTATTCTTATATTAAATAAATTAATTATAAATTTGATGTGCAATATCATCACTCTATGTTTTGGTGATTTAAATATTAAAATAAATTTTAATATATCTCCCACCAACATAAGCTTCTGTTATGCATGGAACCATCATGATATGCAAGGTATGGTTTCCAAATGTTATGCTCGTATTCTCATACTCTTAGGCTCATGTTATGTTTAATTTATCATTGATATATCCCATTTTTTACCCTTACTGAGCATCTGATCTCACCCTTTCTTTTATTTCCTTTCCCTGATATCTGAAGAAATGTATTAAGTATTATATGTTTAATAAGGGTTCTTGATATAAAGAACTTAGTAGGAGATGATGTGGTTTACTTATAAACTAGTTGTTTATGTATCCAATTTTTCAAAGATATTATACCTATATGATTATGGAATGGATCCTAATGTTATTTATTTAATATTCATCTAATAAGATATAATATTATATATGAAAAGTGTGTGATGCTATAGTTGGTATAATATTAAGGTTTAGTTGCTTTTGGAAACTAGGATGAGAAAATAGTAGTGTGAACCCTTAGGATAATCTTATGTATAAGATAACATCATAATTTATGATAAAGAAAAGTGTGTGGTATTTCTAAGAAAATATCCTTGTATGGATACTAAAAGTGGACATGGTTTTGGCATAGATGCATCTATGGGTAATAACCCTGAAAAGAGTTGGTCGGGTATATCTCGGCCATCATTATGGTGCATAATGAGTATTCCCTTACTATATACCTGGTTTCACACTCCCAAGGGATATTCATGGTTTAATTCAAATTTTCTTTATGAATCATTATGAAGGATTTGAATAGATTATGACCATGAATAACCTAGGTTAAACCTAATGTTCCATATATTGAAAAGAAGGTTTCGTGATTTATATATCCAATAAATGAATATTCATGATTATATGGTTTCCCACTATGATTATTTTGGCTCACACTATGATTTTTGATTTTATTCATTGGATTTTACCTGAAATAATCATGTTAATGTATAATTTTATGGACAATGGAATGATTTTCCTCCTAAGGAACCAAATGTTATGGGAGCTAGAATGAAAAATATCCTTATTAAACATATATAACTTTCCCAATCTATGAATCATGTTAATATTCTTATAGATATAATATTTTTATAAATATTCATATGTTTTTCAAAGATTTAATCCCATTTAATTAATCAATGTGATATTATTTGCATCATTTTATGATTTTTTGTGGAGTTTGAGCTTAAATGTGAAAATTTTTTAAATCTGTACATTTTGCAGTTTTCTATTACTTTAGTATTTCTATAATAAATTCTAGAAATTTGATCCAATTTAAGTGATTCATTTTTTGGATTTATATGTTAGTGGGATACAAATTCTTCTTCTAGAACCAAAGAGCATTCAAAAATCCACATGCCCAAAAAAATGACTAAATTGAAGATTTATTTTGGTCGGTAGAATGGACTCTACCTAATTAAATGAGACATAACTTGGGGTAAAAAACTCAAAATTGGATGATTTCATATGGGCTAAAAATATTAATCTAAGGGTCAGATAAACATTAAATTTCAAGGAGAAATTCTTTCATTAATACCGCCCTTGAATTGGTCAAAGTGGGGTTGGTGGAATAGAGTTTGGCGGCCAGAAAAAGTATTTTCTATTAATGAGGACATAGATTCTTTAAAATGGATCCAAATATTCTGAAATTTCAATTTTATATAGCCAAATCCATTTGTAATATATTATAATAATTAACTTTGGCATGTTTTTGTTGTACCTCTCGTACCCCTCGTGGTTTAATTTTCATGATCACAATCACTCTCTTATTTATCTAATTTTGTTTTAAGTGTTTTTGGATGATAGGTTGCCAAGGAATTGGGCCAAGAAAGCAAGAAGGCAAAAGTGGACTGAATTTCAGTCCACCGGCCAACCGATGGAAGACCACCGGCCAGCCGATGGAGGCCTGGACAGAAGGCATCCCTCTGTCCAGACCACCGGCCAACCGGTGTCCCACCACCGGCCAGCCGGTGGAACCCAGACAAATAGTGTCAGCCACTACCTCAGCACCGGCCAACCGGTGGCCTCCTCACCGGCCAGCCAGTGGTGCCTGAGCCCGAAGGCCTCTCCTTTTTCAAAGCACTGGCCAACCGGTGGCCAAGCACTGGTCAGCCGGTGGAGCCAGTCAAACTAGTCGTTGGGCTTTGACCAGACTTGTCCACTTGCCTCCCAACGGCTCTGAAGGCCTCTCCAACGGCTCCGAAGACTCCCAAAGGCCATTTGAGGGTTCCCCCTCTATAAATAAAGGACTAGGAAGCCCCGGAAACTCACAGAAGCCCACGGGAACATTTTTGATCATTTGGCGAACCTCCGGCGCATTCCTCCAAGGAACCCCCAATTGCTCCAACTCACTTCCACATCCAAGGAGCACCACCAAAGAAGCTTGGGAGCACTCTTCATCAACTCCATCAATCCATTGGCGCCCAAGACTTCTCCCATTATGGTTTTTCTTGTTTTATCTATTTTGAGCATAAATTTGGGTTTGTGCCTACAAACCCCTCATTTCTCTCATCCTCTCTTCTTTGGGTTTTCACACCACCTTCAAGGTGTGAAGAGGTTAGTCAATCCTTTCCTTTTAAAAGGCTTGAATCAAAGGTGAGCTAGTCTTCACCTGTAAGAAGGCTAGTGGGTTCTTGCTCAACCATTGAAAGCAAGTGGGTTCTTGCATAACCATTAAAAGCAAGTTGTAATAGGTTCTAGACTAACCTTAAAGTCTAGTGGGTTTCTTGCTAAAACCATTAAAAAGCAAGCGGTAGTAAATCTCTCAACGGTTGAGTTGGGAGCGGAGACGTAGGCTTTGGTTTAATCCGAACTCCGTTATCAATTTTGTGTCTTGCCTATTTTATTTCCGCTGTACCTTTAACTTTGATTTTAAATTGTTATTTATTTTTAAAAGGCAATTCACCCCCCCCCCCCTCTTGCCATCACTTCTCCGCCCAACAATTGGTATCAGAGGGAAAATTTGAGTAATACCTTCACCGGTTTCAAATTTAAGATCCCTTGTGATGGCTTCGTCTTCTTTCACCCCCGAAGGCTATTCTTTGGGTCGTGCTCCATTTTTTGATGGAACCGACTATACCTATTGGAAAACCCGCATGACTACTTTTCTTAGAAGTATAGGTTATCCTATTTATAAAATTTTCATGCATGGTTACACTCTCTCTTCTCCCGATGAATCCAAATGGACTCAATCCGATATTAAAAATTTTGAGCTTGATGGCAAAGCCATGAACTCTCTTCATTGCGGCCTTGATCATAATGAATTCAATCGAGTTTCCACATGCACCTCATCACATGAAATCTGGAAACTTTTGGAAGTTACCCATGAGGGGACCAACAAAGTCAAGGATACTCGGTTGGATATGTTCCGTCAAGATTTTGAGTCTTTCACCATGCACCCACATGAATCTATTTCTGAAATGTTTACACGTTTTACTGATGTTTGCAATGGGAGAAAGTCCCTTGGTGATGATGTGTCTGCAAAAACGATGGTCAAGAAGATCCTTTGGATCCTACCAAGCACATGGGCACCGAAAGTCACGGAAATCCAAGAAGCAAAAGACATCAAGAACATGCCGGTAGAAGAGCTCATCGGATCTCTCATGACCTACGAGATCACCATGAGGAGGCAAGATGAAAAGGAAGGAAAACCGATCAAAGTTCCAAAGAACATCGCCTTCAAAGTTCAACAAGAAGAAAGCTCCTCCTCCGCATCTTCTTCCTCTTCAAGCGGCGATTCAGAAATGGAGAATCTTGCCCGCAAAATGCACAAATTCATGAACAAGCACAAGAAGAAGAAATCCTGCAAGGCTCAACCCAACGAAAAATCTGAGCCCGAGGTAACATGCTATGGGTGTGGCAAGAAAGGCCATTACAAGCCCGATTGTCCACTCAACAAGAAAAGGGCCAAGCAAAAGGAAAAGAAGAAAGCTTTCAAGGCCACATGGAGTGATAGCTCCACATCATCCTCCTCCTCCTCCTCCTCCTCAAGTGACAATGGTAAAAAATGCCTAATGGCATTTCATGAGGTATCCTCTTCCGACTCCTCATCCTCTAGTTCTTCAAATTCTTTAAATCATTTATCTTATGAGGATCTCCAACATGCTAGAGATCAATTGGAGGAAGGTTTTCACGAACTTTCTTCCAAATTTGTTGCTTTAAAAAAGAATTTCAAAAAACTTTCTTTCGAAAAGGAACAACTTCTCAAAGAAAAGGAGGAGTTGTCCCTCAAGATCCAAAACCTTCCCGATGTTGATTCTATGGAATCAACAATCAAAGATTTAAGGGAATCTCTTGCCAAGTTCACCCAAGGTGAATAAAATTTGACCAAATTTCTAGGTTCCCAACGTTTATCTAGAACCACCCAAGGGATTGGCTAGTCCAAGCAAGCTTCATCTTCCCATGCTCCAACTATTTTTGTAAGGGGGAGCTCCCAATTTAAATTTTGTAACTATTGCAAAAAACCTGGGCACTTAATTTATGAGTGTGATTGCAAAAATGCCCGGTATGGAAGGCCTAAAACCATTTCCCTTAGTGATGAATTTCTTAGGAGAAGACCCGCCACTAGACAAGTATGGATTGAAAAATCTCTTTTAGCGAGTCTCACCGGGCCAAAATTTGTCTCGGTTTCAAAAACCACTCCCCGGTGATTTGTTGTTTTTATTTAGGGGGAGTTAGGATTGTTTAAGCTTTTTTGTGTTTTTCAATTCAAAACTTTCAATTCAAAACTTTCAATTCAAAACTTTCAATTCAAAACTTTCAATTCAAAACTTTCAATTCAATTTCAAAAACTTTCAATTGGTTTAAAATCTCTATCTTGTTTTTCAACTCATTCCCTCAATCAAGTTTTATGCCCCGTGCTATTTTGATAATCACAAAGGGGGAGAAATTCTTGGTTGATTGGGGGAGAAATCTTTCTCTCATGCTTTGCTTTACTTTTCAATTTATCCTTTAAAGCATGCCTCTCATTTCATTTTTACATTGTTTGTTTTGGTGATTGTGATCATAAAAATATGGGGAGATTGTTGTACCTCTCGTACCCCTCATGGTTTAATTTTCATGATCACAATCACTCTCTTATTTATCTAATTTTGTTTTAAGTATTTTTGGATGATAGGTTGCCAAGGAATTGGGCCAAGAAAGCAAGAAGGCAAAAGTGGACTGAATTTCAGTCCACCGGCCAACCGATGGAAGACCACCGGCCATCCGATGGAGGCCTGGACAGAAGGCATCCCTCTGTCCAGACCACCGGCCAACCGGTGTCCCACCACCGGCCAGCCGGTGGAACCCAGACAAATAGTGTCAGCCACTGCCTCAGCACCGGCCAACCGGTGGCCTCCTCACCGGCCAGCCGGTGGTGCCTGAGCCCGAAGGCCTCTCCTTTTTCAAAGCACCGGCCAACCGGTGGCCAATCACCGGTCAGCCGGTAGAGCCAGTCAAACTAGTCGTTGGGCTTTGACCAGACTTGTCCACTTGCCTCCCAATGGCTCTGAAGGCCTCTCCAACGGCTCCGAAGACTCCCAAAGGCCATTTGAGGGTTCCCCCTCTATAAATAAAGGACTAGGAAGCCTCGGAAACTCACGGAAGCCCACGGGAACATTTTTGATCATTTGGCGAACCTCTGGTGCATTCCTCCAAGGAACCCCCAATTGCTCCAACTCACTTCCACATCCAAGGAGAACCACCAAAGAAGCTTGGGAGCACTCTTCATCAACTCCATCAATCCATTGGCGCCCAAGACTTCTCCCATTACGGTTTTTCTTGTTTTATCTATTTTGAGCATAAATTTGGGTTTGTGCCTACAAACCCCTCATTTCTCTCATCCTCTCTTCTTTGGGTTTTCACACCACCTTCAAGGTGTGAAGAGGTTAGTCAAGCCTTTCCTTTTAAAAGGATTGAATCAAAGGTGAGCTAGTCTTCACCTGTAATAAGGCTAGTGGGTTCTTGCTCAACCATTGAAAGCAAGTGGGTTCTTGCATAACCATTAAAAGCAATCTGTAATATGTTCTAGACTAACCTTAAAGTCTAGTGGGTTTCTTGCTAAAACCATTAAAAAGCAAGCGGTAGTAAATCTCTCAACGGTTGAGTTGGGAGCGGAGACGTAGGCTTTGGTTTAAGCCGAACTCCGTTATCAATTTTGTGTCTTGCCTATTTTATTTCCGCTGCACCTTTAACTTTGATTTTAAATTGTTATTTATTTTTAAAAGGCAATTCACCCCCCCTCTTTCCATCACTTCTCCGCCCAACAGTTTTGGCCATCTGGTGGGTATAATCGAAGCAAACTTCTGGTGGATAGATTCTGGATGAGAAAATTTGTGTTCTTTCTTTTCTCTCTTTTCTTCTTCTTAGTTTTGTAATGCCTTCATCTTCCCCATTATTATAAATTAACCTTACCATGGTGGGTTAAACATATAAGTGATTAAGGAAGGGTAGTTTTTCAAAAAAATTAATGCTTGAGTTCTTGTACTTGATAGAATAAAAACTCTATCTCTTCTACGAAGTTGTTTTAAAATTCTAATATCATTTTTTATTATCTTATGTGATCATATTTGATTTTATATTCTATTGTTATTATTGCTTTGATAAATGATAATTTTCTCCCTCTATTAGGTTATGGTCTATATTTTATAGAATATATCAGGTCTTAGTGTTGAATTACTTGGAAATCGCCAGTATGTGTGGGAGGGGTAGTGAAAATTATTGATTTTTTGGGATAAATAATGCCCAATTGGAAATTTCCTAATTCAATTAGGGGAATTAAATACAACTCTATCACACATCGAAAGGAGTGTAGACCAAACTAGGATTTTGTTAAGCTCTATTCTTATCATAACCATTTGACTAAATAAGTGAGTTAAAGAAATTTTATAATCCCACTTAAATCAACTTAGTAGAAGAGGATTGAATAAAATAGAACAAGGATATCATTGAAATTAGAAAACCAGCCCCAACTTGATCACTCATCTCGTATAATAGTTTTTAATCACTTATACTGCAAATTTTTCTTGAATCTATTCCTTAATTTCTTCCTTTTTTCTGTTTTTATCTTTTTCAAAACCAAAAAAAATCAAACAAAACACCCAATTTTCATTATAAAATGTAAAGTGAAAAACGTGATTGTTATGTGCTCCTCTCTAGAGAAAAATTAGGTTAACCTCTTTACTACATTTTAACTTAGTAAATAATTGATTTCCACACCCCATGATAAGAACATGTCAAAACATGGCGTTATTTATGGGGAGGTAGTGCCTCAAAACACAAAATCTAAAAAAAACTTTCTTGAATGACATGTAGTTGAAATAACCATTTAATTGAATTTGATCCTGAAATTGAACAAAAAATAAACCAATTGATAAAACAAAATTTGAAAATATATTTTGAGGAAATACTCCTCGCATATTCAAGTTATACTTTCATTTATCACTATAAACATACAATAATGGTTGAAAATCCCAACCAAACTCTATGTGATCTCTTTATACCTCAATTTTCTAATCAAAATAACCAAATCACTATCCCTATCATAGAAAATGATTTTTTAACTGCTCATTAATATGATCCAAGTTTTAAAAAATTTCATGTCCTTGTAGGTGAAGACCCAAATTGACACATATAAGAGTTCACCTATGTATTCCCTATCTTCAAACCCTGAGGAGTTGCATAAGAGTAAGTAAAGTGGAGGGAATTTCCCTTATCACTTGAGGGAGCAACAAAAGAATGGATGTAAAATCTGCAACCTGGGGAGATAAACGATTGGGAAGATCTCAAAATAAGTTTCTTACATATATTCGTCCCTACATCCAGGAGCACAGAAATAAAAAAATGTATTTACATCATACATAAATTGACCAAAGAGACTCACTACGAATACTAGGAACATTTCAAGAAACTCTATAAAAGTTTCCCACACCAATAAATGAAATAGAACCAATTCCTTGTGTTCTTCTACCAAGGATTTCTCAAAAATGATCAAAATCTGATAGATGCCTCATCTAGAGGATCCCTGATTAATAAGTCACCTGCTGATATTAAAGGTCTCATTGAAAAGACTGCACAAAACTCACAACAATTCGAAACTGGAGGTGTGAGCACTAGAGTCATCCATGAGGTAAGGACTTCTGATTCTTCATCACCCTTACTTGAATCAACGCCTAAGGAAATAACTAGTTTGATGAGATAAATTGCTGTAAAAAGGTGAAGGAACAACAAGGCCTGACTCAGGTATGTGGTTTATTCTCTTCTACTTATCATTACACAGATTAATATCCAAAATTACAGGGGACCTAAATTTGTGATGCAGTTTATCAGCAAAGTCGATTTCAACCAAATCATCCATGTCAACCCCAAACCCAACTAGGATATGGATTCCAACAAAACCAATACATAACTCCTTTTCAAAATCAATACCATAACCCCCCTCCAGTCCAAAAATCCTATAAATATCCCTTTTAGTAACAACAATACTATCAACCACCATCATTCTAATGAAAGACTTATGAGTAGCCTTCCACTAGTGCACCAACTACTGAATACCAACATCTACAAACTAAAATTGCATGGTTGGAAGACAAGATTGATAAGTTAACTGATTTGTTTATAATTTGTATGGAAATTATGAAAAATAATCAAGGTAAACTTCCTACCCATAAAATCCCAAACCCAAAGAAGAATGTAAACATTATAACAATAAGAAGTGAAAATTAACTCACACCAACTGGACAAAGTGAGAATGATGATTCTAAGAAACCTACATAAGATCAACTCATCCATAAAAAATAAGGAGTCCATAACAATAAAGGAGAAAGAAATGGGTTTGTGAAGGAAATTCCAGAAATACCTTTTCAAAAATAAGAAAGGTAGAAAAGATATATCCAAGTACCATTCTCATCTATATTAGTTAAGTCGAAGAAAGTTAAAGAAGATAGAATTCAAAGGGAAATTTAGGAAACCTTCCAGAAAGTTGAGATAAACATCCCACTACTAGATGAAATCTGATAAATCCCTAAGTATGAAAAATTTATAAAGGATCTATGCATAAAAAGAAGGTAGCTGGATAGAAATGAGAGAATCATATTAGGAATAAGCATCTCAGCACTGATCACACTAGTGATACCAAAAAAATGTTGAGACCTAGGTACATTCTTGATTACCAACACTATTGGGTCTTTAAATTTTACTGATGCACTATGTGATCTAGGATCTTCAATAAATTTTATGCCTCACTCGGTATTTTCATCCTTGAAGATCAGAGAACTAAAAACAACTCAAGTGGTGGTCCAATAAGAAAACAGATCCAGCATTTTCCCATCTGGAGTTGTAGAAGATGTACTCATGGGGGTAATAGGATTGATCTTTCTAGTAGACTCTTATTTACTTACCATGGAAGAAGAAATAGCACCAGGACACTCTCCCATTATCATAGGGAGACCCTTCTAGAAAACAGTGAGGACTATCATCAATTTCCATGAAGGAACACTTATAATGGAACTCATAGATAGTATAGTACAATTCAACATTCATGATGTACTGAAACATCCATCAAGTAATCACTCAATTTATGTGATCTCCCATGAATAAGGTATAGAACCAATTAAATATTTAGGTATGCTTTATGACTTATTATCTTTAGGAGAACATTTTTCATTTGAAAATTAAAATTTACAAGAAGCTAAAAATCCTCATCTCATGTTAGAGGAAGAGGTAAATTCTGAATTTTTTGATGATTTATTAAAAGAAAATGAGATGATATCAGAGATTCCATCCTTATAATTAGAAAACATAAATTCAATATCATCCCATGAACAAACCCTATGTCTAGAACTTAATCCATTTATGAGTGATTTGAAGTATTCTTACCTAATAGAAGGATAGAAATTTTTGGTAATCATTGCCAAAAACCTATCCCATTCACAAGAACAACCTATGATTGACCTACTCAAAATAAATATACAAGTTGTAGGATGTATTTTAGGTGATATGATCAGAATCAATCCTAAGGTTTTCTATCATAGAATATTCTTTGAAAGTGATGTCCGGTTAGTTATAAAACCTCATAGAAGACTCAATCCCACTATCATAGAGGTTGTTAAGAAAGAGGTAGAGAAATTTATATTATGAGACATCATTTATCCAATATTTTATTCTCATTAGTTCATCCTCATTCATGTAGTCCCAAAGAAAATCAGCCTAACCACTATTAAAAATGAAAGAAATGAACTAATCCCCCTGAGAGTACAAAATATCTGGAGAGTGTGTATAGATTACAGGAATCTAAATCAAGTTACCCAAATATTCCACTTTCTCATTCCATTCATTAATTAGATACTAGAAAAGTTAGCTGGAAAAACTCATTAAAATTTTTTATATGGATTCTCATGATACTTCTAGGTACCGATCGCACCAAAAGACCAGGAAAAGATGACATTCACCTATCCATTTGGCACATTCACCTAAAAATGATGTATTTTGGTCTATTAAATTCCCCAATTACATTTCAATAGTGTATGGTGAGTATTTTCTCAGATCATATAGAGGACTTCTTGGAGGTGTTTCTCGATAATTTCACAGTTTTTGGAAATTCATTTGATCGTTTCTTAGGAAATTTGGAAAAAGTTTTGAAAACATTCATTAAAAATAATCTTGTATTAAATTTAAAAAAAATCATTTCATGGTCAAAAGGGAAATAGTGTTGGAACACATAATTTCACAAAAAGGTATTGAGGTTGATAAATCAAAAGTTTAAGTAATAAATTCATTACCATATCTAAATTGTTTAAAACGTGTCAGATCCTTTTTAGGACATGCGGGATTTTACATAAGATTCATCAAATATTTTAGTAATATTTATCTCTCTCTCTCAAGATTACTACTAAAGGAAGATGACCTTAATATTGATTCTACATGTAGGAAGTCATTTTACGAACTGAAGCAAAGGTTGATCACCCCTCCAATAATGAAACCACCCAACTGGAAGTACCCTTTTGAGTTTCTCTATGATGTATCCAACCAAGAGGTGGGATCCTCTTTATCACAAATAATTTATAGAAAGCCTCAAGTCATATCCTATACATTAAGGACCTTGTATGACACATAAATTAGTTACAAAACCACTGAGAAGTATTTCTTTGAAGTTATATTTTCACAAGATAAATTCATATCATATCTTCTTGGCACTAAAGTTGTTGTTTTTTTATCATACAGCACTCAGGTATTTAATAAAAAAGTTGGATGCAAATCCAAGGATAGTGAGATGTATTATACTCTTACAATAGTTCAATTTGGAAATTAAAGATAAAAAGGGAACTGAAAATCAGGTTTTTGATCATCTAAGTTGACTACCCCAAACTGATAAAGCAAAAATTACGAACCAGACCCCACTTAATGATGATCTTCCTAGATAAAAACTATACATCATCAATGGTTAAGTTCCATGGTATGCCAATGTGGTCAAATATCTAGTAACATCTTAGGTCCCATATCATTTAAATTCCCACAAAATTCAAAATATTAAATCTAAATCTAGATATTATATATGGGATGATCCATTTCTTTGGAAGATTTGAAATGATAAAGTGATTCTAAGATGTTTTCTTGAAAGTGAATTTTATTATTTCTTTGAGTTTTTTCACACATTAGCTTGTGTAGGACACTTTGGTCCATAAATTAATACAAGAAAGGTTTTATAATCTAGAATTTATTGGCCCAACCTTTTTAAATATGCTTAGGAATTTTTTAAAATGTGTGAAAAATGTCAGTTTTCTAGAAATATTTCAAAGAGAAAAGAAATTCCCCAACAACCACTTAATTTTTGTAAAAATTTTAAAGTTTGGGGGATATATTTTATGGGCCCTTTACCAATTTCATTTGTAAATTATTATATCTTTATTCTAGTTGATTATGTTTCTAAATGGGCAGAAGAAAAATCCACTAGGACTGACAATGCTAAAGTTGTTTGTGATTCTGTCAAGGCTAACATATTTTGAAGGTTTGGAGTGCCTATTTCCATCTTCAATGATCTGGGGACTCACTTTTCAATATGATAATGGATAATTTTCTGAATAAATATAGGGTGAATCATAAAACATCAACTCCCTATCATCCAAAGACTAATGGTCAAGCTGAAGTGTACAATAGAGAAATCAAAGGAATTTTGGAAAAGACTATTAATCTAAACAAGAAGGATTGGAGCCAAAGGTCGGAAGACATATTATGGGATTATAGGATATCCTACAAAACCCCAATTGGAATGAGACCATATAGGAACATTTATTGGAAAATTTCTCACCTACCTATGGAATTTAAACATATGGCATACTAGGCTATGAGGAAGATAAATTTGGATCTTCAAAGAGATAGGAAGGATAGAGGATTATAGTTACAAGAGATGGAAGAAATTATAAGGTAAGATTTTGAAAATTCTTGTATTTATAAAGAGAGAACAATAGTGGCTCATGACAAGCTGATCCAACTGAAATACTTCCATTCTAAAGAAAAGGTTTTGTTATTCAACTCAAGACTCAAGCTGATGCTAGTTAAACTTAGTTCTAGATGGGAAGGTACATTTATAGTTACTCATGTATATCCTTTTAGTGATGTGTATATTAGAAAGGATAGATAGAATAATCCATTCACTATTAATGGTCATCGGCTAAATAAATTCCTTGGGACCATACTATTAGAGCCATTAGAGTAGATCACACTCCTACAATATATTTATCAATAAATCCATTAGGTCTTACTTCTCCTTTACACTTTCTTACATGATATGATTTAATTTAAAATATTCTTACATTCAAATACACTTAAATTCATTTATTACACTGAATCATTTAAGTGTGGGTGAGTTAACCTTTGCAGTTTAGGATTTTCATTTGTTGTTTTCTTTTTTATTTGTCATAACAAAATAGTAAAAAATAAATTTGTGTTTTTTTCAAATTTTTGTGTGTTTCTGAAACTTTTGAACTAAAATGATCATCATAACTATTTTTGAAACCCATTTCAATGAATTAAATAATTTATCCCATGAAACTGAACTTAAATGAATGCTGAAAATGAATTTGTTTCAAGTTCAAATCCTTGAGAATTTCATGAAAAGTGCTCAAATTTTTAAATATCATTCCACATCTCACTATATTTATCTTTGAAATTACTTTACTATGAGGATTCTAAACAATTTTTTCATATTATTTTTATTCACCTCACTTCTTGAGAGAACCAAACCATGCTTGATTTAACAAAAATTTTATTTATTCTTGTTAAAACTTGAGGGTTTGAGGTACATGTGTTTTAAATGATTAAGGAAATTATTTGGTTTTAAATCCCCCTATTTCATAATAAATTATTTTTATAATGGACTTCCTTGAACATTTAATCCTTTTATCCCTTATAATCCATGAACATCTTATTAGATTATCCACATTATAATCCAATTTTCCATATCCAACATTCTCTTGAAGTGAAATTTCATAATCTAGTTGAACTTAATTGTGGGGGAAGCTATCTTGTAGTGTGATACCTCATTTGGTGATACTTTGGGTGGAAAATAAAATATTTAAGAGATGATTTTTTTTACTAAAAAGATCATTCTTTCAAAAAAAATTCCTTTCTCGATCTTTCATAATAAAAGAAGTTGTGCCTTTGTGGAGCTTCCAATGGAGAAAGAAAGCTATGCCTATATAGAGATTTCAAGAAAAATCGTGTTTGATATGATTGAAATTATTACTGCTGAAATGTTGAATGGTGTGAACATTCCTTGAATTTTAAAATACATTTTAGAGCTTATTTACTACTAAGGTTAGTGATGATGATACCATACTTTAATGAAAACTAAAATCTTACAATTTTGTTTCAAAAAGATCCAAACCCTCCTTATTCAGCCTCATAATTTTTAACATCAAAATACTACCAACATAGAGCCACAAAAATAACCTTTAAAAGTACTCATCATAAAAATGTGTCATTGACTCACATCTGTTGGATATGTAGGAATTTATCAAGCCTATGGTGACCCTTGTATGAGTTTAGATGAGAAAGACATTGCTAAAAAATTAACATTTGTGTAATAAGAGAAAATGAATGTGAGGTAAGTGTTTTATGTGCATGGGAGGATAAGTGAAGTGGAAATATATTGAATTATATTAATGAAGAACTTGAAATAATCTTATATTATGAGGCATTATATCTTTTTTTTCTTGGTGTTAATTTGTTGGATCTCAAGGATATGTGTTTTTAATTTGCTTTGATTTGATATTGATGTTTATTTATCTAGGATTCTAGGTGATAAGTGTGGCGAAATTGATATACATAATATTTTCATAATTAATCATATTTTTTTCAAAGATTTAATCCTTTATCACTAATCAATGTGATTATTTTTTCATCATTTTATGATTTTTGGTGGAGTTTGGGATTAAATGTGAAAATTTGTTAAATCTATACATTTAAAAGTTTTATGTTGCTTAAGTTTTTTATCATAACTACTAAAAAATTGATCCAATTAAATTGATTACTTTTTTTTGGCTTCTAATGTTAGTGGGCTACAAATTCTTCTTTTGGATCCAGAGCTCATTTGAACTTCCACATGTGTAAAATAAATCTACAAAGTTGAAGATTTACTCTGGTCAGTAGAATGGACCCTACCTTATTAAATGAGGCATATATCAAAATAATAACCTCAAAATTGGATTATTCTATATGGGTTTGAAATATGACTCTAATGGGAAGATTAAAATTAAATTTAAATGATAAGTTCTTTCATTATATCTTCCCTTGAACCGGTCAAAGTGGGGTTGGTGGAATAGTGTTCGGTAGCCAAAAAAAGTTAATTCTATTAAAGTGGCCATAAATTATTTGAAATATATCCAAATTCTCTAAAATTTAAATGTTAAATATCCAACTCCATTTGGAACATATTATAATAAGGTACCTTAGCATGTTTCAGCCATCTAGTGGGCAGTACTGAAGAAAAATTCTGGTGGACAGATTCTGGAGGATAAAATTTATGTTCTTTCTTTTATCTATTTTATTATTTTTAGTTTTTTAAGGCCTTAATCTTACCCATTATTCTCAATTACCATTACCATGGAGGGTTAAACATATGAGTGATTGTGGAAGGGTAGGATTTCTATTTTTTAATGCTTGAGTTCTTATACTTGATTGTATAAAAACTCTATCTCTTCTCTGAAATTGTTTTCAAATTCCAATAATAGTTTTGATTATCTAGTGTGATGGTATTTGATTCTATATTATGTTTTTATTATTGCTTTTATAAATTATCATTTTACCCCTCCACTAGGTTCTGGTCTATATTCGATAGAATAGATCAGGGCTTAATGGTGAAGTACTTGGTTATTGTCGGTATGTGTGGGAGGGGTAGTGAACATTCTTGATTGTTTGAGATAAACAATGCCTGATTGGGAATTATGTAAGTAAATTGGGAAAATACACTAAAAATATATACCACATTTGAAGGATTTTGGACCAAACTTTGATTTTGTTAAGTTATATTCTTATCATAACCATTTGACCAAAGAAGTTAGTTGAAGTGATTTTGGAATCTCACTTAAATCGTCTTAGCAGAAGAGGACTGAATAAAATGGAACAAGGATAGCATTGCAATTAGAAAACCAAACATGAATTGATCACCCATATCATATAATAGTTTTTAATCACTTTTGTTTTAAATTTTTCTTGAATATATTCCTTAATTTCTTCCTTTTTTCTATTTCTATCATTTTTAAAACCAAACAAATTCAAAAAAATACCAAATTTTATTTCTCAAATTTAAAGTGACAAGCGTTATTATTATGTGCTCATCTCTGGAGAAAACCTAGGTTAACCACTTTACTAAATTTTAATATAGTAAATAATTTATTTTTCAATATCCCATGACAGGCACGTGTCATCTTCCAAAGAGAAAAGGTGGGAATAATTTTATGTTGAGTTCTTCATGAAGAAACATCCACCTTCTTTTAGTGGGTCTATTGATACACTAGTTTATGACCAATAGATAAATATCATTGAAAATATATTTTTCATTATTTAGTGTTTGTAACATGAAACAATTATTTTGGTTTTTAATAATTTGGAAGGTGAATCATATCAATAGTGGAATCTTGTCAAGAAAACTAGGTAACGAGAAGAAATTGAATCCATAGAGTGGGATGATTTCAAGAGATTATTTTTTCAAAAATTAATTTTCTTTTATTTTTCATAGAAAAATGGAGAAAGAATTACATGTGCTAAATTATAAGTATTATGAATCTATTCGTAACTAAGAGGAATATTTTACAAGTCTTGTGAGGTATGCTTCTGGTATCATTATCTAATCTGAAGGTAAGGTTGATAAATTATTCAGTGGATTAAAACCAAGTTTTCAAAAGGTGTTATCTATAAGTGACTTCAATATCCATGATGATATTGTTCAATGTGATCTCAATGTGGAAATTGAGATTGTAGTTACCAGCCAATCTCATGGTTTTGATAAGAAAAGAAAGATGGAATTCAAATGAAATTATAAAAATCATGGAGAGGAGAAGATGATATTTACTTTATGCTTGAAATGTGTAAGGAAATATGGTGGAAATTGTCTTAAGGGGATAGGTAAATGTTTTAAGTGTATAAAGGAAGTTCATCAGGAAATATAATTTCATAGTGATGGGAAGAAGTTAGCCAATGATGAAGGAAAATAACCATAGAATGCACCACCCACACTCCGGTATTTCAAATGCAAGGAGTATGGGTGTTATATTAACCAATGCTCAAAACTAAAGGTTAATGATGATGATTGATGTTAGAAAAATCTTAATCCTATAGAAAAATGGAACTATTATGTGATTGTTATTACTAATGAAGATAACAAAGTGGTGAAAGGTACACCTACCATCCAATATAGAAATGTTAATGTCATATTTGATTCTGGATATACGCACTCTTTTATATCTGAAGAATTGTATAAGTGTATAACAATACCACCTATGTTTAATTAGTATTTAAAACCCCTTATGGTATTATGATTGCATTATAATTCTAGGATTCTTATCCAATTGAAATTTGTGAGAATTTTCTTCCTGTAAATCTCATTATTCTCTCTCAAGTTGAATTTTATGTTATTTTAGGCATGGATTGGATTTCTTTACATAAATAAAACATTAATTTATGAGGAAGGGAATCCAAGTTCTTATTCTAAACCAACCTATTATCCTCTATTGGTGCGATAATAAATGTGAACTTTTAATAAAATTCACATCCATTATTTGGGTCTTGATTCCTATTTAAAAGGGTTATTAATCTGAAATGGTTGGGGAGAAACTAAACATTGATGATATACCTATTTTATTGGAGTTTGTTGAATTATTTTTGGAATATTTTCATATTCTTACACTGAATCATGAAGTTGAGTTTTCAATATAACTCATACTTGGTGTTACACCTATTTTAGATAATATATATAGAATGGCCCTAATTGAGTTTCAATAATTAAAGAAGAAACTCCAAGAAAATCATGATGAGGGGTTTATTATTCCAAATATGACACCTTGGGGTGAACCTATTATTTTTTTAAGAAGAAAGATATATTAATGCGGATATGAATTGATTATCAGGAACTTAACAAGATCAAAATCAAGAATAAGTATCTTGTGACTCATATTGATGACTTGTTTGATTAACTGTGTGGATATAAATACTTTTCCAAGATTTATATATGTTCTATATATCATATATTAAGGATCAAGAAGGAGGATATACCCAATATAGTATTTTTTTACAAGGTATTGATACTATGAATACATAGTGATTTCATTTGGTCTTACAAATATGACTATTATCTTTATATATTTAATTAATTGAGTCTTTATAAATTACCTTGATTATTTTGTGGTAATATTTATAGAGTATGATCTTATATATTCAAAGAGTAAAGAAGATCATGAATATAACTTTAGGATTCTACTGAATACCCCAGTGAAGGATAAGTTGTATGTAAAATTTAAAAAGTGTGAATTTTGGATATAAAAAGTTTCATTTTTTGGTTATATAATATCAAGAGGGGATATATCATTGGATCCATCAAATAAAGAAGTAATTAAACATTTACCCATAATAACCACTATTACTAAGGTCCATATTTTTCTTATTTTGGCTAGATATTATCATCGGTCAGTAGATAATTTCTCATGACTGTTTAATTCACTCACCAAGTTAAATCAAAAGGGAGCCAAGTTCATTTGGATAGATGAATGTGAGGAAAAATTCAAGGAACTAAAGATAAGGTTAGTTAGTTCACCTATTATTACATTACCCTACAGTGTAGATGGGTTTTTTATCTATATTGATGCATCGAATAAGGGAATGGAACTCTTCCTCGTGTATAATGATATGGTGATATCTTATGCCATGTGAAAATTAAAGGTTCATGAAAAATATTAACCAAATCATGATTTGGAGTTATATATGGTGATTTTTACATTAAATATATGGAGGAATAATCTTTACAGAGAAAGGTGTGATATATATATTGATCATAAAATTTTAAAGTATATATTCACACAAAAATAGTTGAATATGCGCCAGAGAAGATAGTTGGATATAATTAAATATTATGACTTCTCATTACATTGCTACCTTGGGAAAGTGAAAAAGGTGGATGATTCTTTAATTTTAAAGGATCATGCAATATTATCTATGATTAGGATCACAAAATGTCCAATATTTCAGGATTTTCAAATGATAGATATAGAAATCCTAAAAGAAGAGTAAAAATATTATCTTTATCAAATGAGTATTCAACCATCTATCCATATGAGGATTGAAGAGGTCTAAAAGGAAGATGTTGTGTAACACCCCAAGTTTTTACAAATAAATTTAATATATAATTTAATGCATAAAACACTGAGTCTTTGTGAAATACCACTATTTTATTATAACCTAGCTGTTAAAAATAATTTTGGCACCTCTGTGTTTTGAATTTCAAAAAACGGACATACACTATTACGATCAGTAAAATATTTAGAGTCTGATAGGATAAACATACATTTTTTTCAATAGTAATTTGACCCTTATGAATATTAATGTAACCTTATGAATAGTAACCTCATTCATTTGAGTATAAATAAAATTTAGGCACCTTATAAATGAGAGTGAATATTTTAAACATGAATAATTAAGTGTTGGTATTTTTGTGAGTAATAAATATTTAACCATTATTTTAAATTAATAAATTTATTTAAAATAAAATTAATTTTCATAAAATTTATTCCTAAATAAATATTTTATTGTCATGTTATTTTAGGATAATTTTATGAGACCTCGGTTAATTTTTTAAAGTATTATAAAATCAGTTTTAAATTTAAAATCTACATTTTTCATGTAAATAATGATTTTATTTAAAAATTAAATTTCACATACTTATAAAATTATTTTTATAAAATTGATTCCATTTTTTAATTCTACACATAGAAAAATGGTTAGGGTGAATTTTTTGTATTTTTATGAAATACTTGAATTGTTAGTGAATAGTAAAATACTATAATTTACGGTATAAATGCATTAGAAGCTAAATACACTATTACTTGAGTCATCATTGATTTAATAACACTTGGTTCAAACTCATGTTCATTTATTACTATTTTGGATCATGAGAATTAACACTATTGGTTGTCTTGAGTAGAATAATAAAATAATGAATAAGATATTCAAAAATCACATCTCTCCTCCACTATAAAAACCACCCCTCACTCCCTCTTCTCCTCACTCATATAAGACTTTAATATTCTCAATGTTATAAAAAAATACTATTCCATGGTCTTTCCCCACATCCAGGATCTCTTGTTCTTTCCAAAATATAAAAACCCCTTCCCTTAAGGAGGTTCTCAAGGAGGATATTTCCAGAGGTAAACCCTCTTCCTTTTTCTTTTAATTTCATTTTCAATTTATTTTATTTTCTTATCTTATCCTCACATTCTCTATCCAAATGATCATTATAACTCTAGTATAACCTATATACTATAATGATATCATGTTTTTTTAATATCCTTCCTCAAACTACTATCTCTCTCTCTTTTGTTTTAAAAACGAAATCATCGTCCAGGAGGTGCCGATTTACAACCTTCGTGGACGACGAACCTTTTTTCTTAAATTTATCCTTCAAGGATGGTTATTAAACCATTTTTATGACTATAATATATTTATTATAACCTATGAAATTTTATTTAACTAGTATATATACATAATACTAATTCATATTACAAAACTAGTTCGTAACAATCAAAATATCACCAAAATAATCTAAATGATTATCACTGATGTTCTATCTAATAAATCATCCTTATACCATATAAAAATATGAATTATATCACCATTTAATATTATATATTTTCATTAGTATCATATAAATTCAATTATGGATAATTATACCAATTCCACATGAACTTCCATACTTATATATAAGTATACCGATTGTGAAAACCAAGGAAATGAACGCTCCCAAGTGATAAATTTGTATTTTATAACTCATCCAAAAGTCCATAAATGAACTTAATAAAATTATAATAATTAAAATACATATATATTAGGTTATTAATTAATTAATTAATGGATTTAATTATATTATCTAGGATGTTAAGTTCAAGTTCAGAACATATTCGTACATAAGGTAAGGGTTTTCTACTAGAACCTCATTTTTCATTCAGGTTTCTATTTGTCTCTATAAATCCCAATTAAATTCTTAATTATTATTATTTAATCCTAATATATTATGTTTTAATGTTATATATATATGTGTACAAATTATAATTCTTCTTAATTTTATGGGTAGTTAAATGTTTTATAAATATCTTTCACAATTCTTTCCAATAAACAAGCTCAATTCAAAGAAACTTCTTAAATTCTTACCTATTTTAGAGTTCACTCTATAATATTTTATAAGACAAAATTGTTTTTCTAAAACCACTCATTTCGTTATGTAAAAAATACCTTAGTTAATTTCTAGTTTTATGCAAATATTTTTCCAAATGAACTCTTCTTTTCAAAGTAAAAGTGTATTTCCCTCAAAAATTCCTCAATGATTTTATTAGAGTATTTCTGTCTATTTCAACACCTCTGTTGAACTTTATGTCTTATTGAGGTTAATATATTATGTTTATCATCTAATATATTGTATTAAATGGTTTATGATCAGTTTAACTATGTATGTTCTATCTTGATACCATTCACCATACTATTTTTAATGGTTAGTGTTAATGTGTATATATTGGGGAAAGTTATTTCATATATTCATATTGTTTATGTTTATCCCCTTTCATATGAGGAATGAATTAAACTTAGTAAGTGATGGGTAGGGCTCACTATATCCCCTTGATGCATTGGTAGGTCTCATGAGACAAAATAGAATCATGTTTTTTCCAAGGCCTTACCCTAGTATTTTCAGACGTCTTGGCTGAGGCCTTGACAATATGTTTTAGATGTCCATCATTATGCATTCCCTTGTTATGGTATTAGTAATTGATAAAAAAAATGTGATTATTATACTAGTATAATATCAATGGTTATGTTTCATTCTTTTATTATCATTTATATGGCCTTATTTAATTATCTTTCATTTCTACCATATTATACTCAAGTATATTTTTAAAGGAATGTATTTTTAGTTGTTCACCATGCCTAGTGTTTATTTTTATGATAACTTTAGTTGTTCACCATTCCTTATTTATTTGTTTGCCATAACTTATTTAAATGAATGTGTATTTTTAAGATTAATATTATGAATTAATTTTAGGGATAATCTAGGATTCATAGATGTTTCCAGTGGAATTTCTATTATGTATTTCATTTCAAGTTGTAATGTTGTACTTATGTTTGTATCTTGTTTTCAAAAACTACTAAACTATTAGTTCCTTCGGTATATAAATTTATTGTAATCATGTAAATGTATTAATATAAGGCACCATCTCAGAGAAACTAGGGTATGGGTATTTATAGTTGGTATCAAATGAAGTTTAGTAGAAAACTTAGAAACTAGATTTAGAAAACATAGATTAGGGAACAAAACCCTAAGATAGACTTTGAGGATAACTGTACAATAATATCCTATAATTTTGGTAACGTATATATTATGTGGATATTTATAGAAAATAAATCCCTTTCTAGATAATATAAGTGGAAATGATTCTAGAATAGATGTACCTAGGAGTAACAACTCCAATAAGGTGTTCTGGGCTTGACTTGGGTGAACCTGGTACATGAAAATGGGCCTTACTGCACACCAAGTTTGACACTCCCATGGGATATGATTAGATAATTTACATTTTATTTATAAACCATTATGAAGGATTTAAAGGTAAATATTTCCTCAAAGTAACCATGCTTATGATTATGAGAATAGACATGCATAAAATTACAATTTATGTTAAGTTTTTTTTTAGTTAAATATTATACATTATGATTCATAACCTAATTTAGTGTATTACATTATTTAGAAATAGATCCTAGTGAAAGGAATTAAAACAGAATGAACACATGAATCCTATGTAGGTATTTCTCACATATGCAAAATACTGATGTTGGTTCGAAAGCTATGAATGGTGCGGAGAAACTTATAACTATACTGGGATAGCTGACTCAGGTTATGAACAATAAACTTACCTGTATGGATCATCCTAATCCATAATGTGGAGGAGCAATGTTAGACCACTTTATGTGACAGTATCCTCCATCATTCAATGGGACTACAAACCCATTCATAATGGAGTAGTGGATAAGTTTCTTAGAGAAGATATTTCTTGCTTTCAGATGTAATGAAAGGTAGAAGGTTGTTATGGCAGTTTATCATCTATTGTGAGATGTGGATTAGTGGTGGTCATTAATTCAAAACACGAAAGAGGAGGAATAAATAGAATAAATGAAATGGAGGGACTTTAAGGAATTATTTTTAGAAAAATATTTTCCTCAAGAACAGCTGGAATATATGGAGAGGAAATTGTTGAGTTTGAAACAAAAAGAGGATGAAAATGTTGTGAAGTTAAACAAAATTTTACAAGGCTATCAAGGAATTCTACAGACTACGTACATAATCTAAGGATCAAGATTGATCAATTATTTGATAGTTTAAAACCATTCCTCTAAAGGGCACATGTTTCCCAAACTTTCTCATCATATGAACATATAGTCTTATTTGAAATCAAGACCTAGAAATAATTCTCTAAGTCTTATTAATTTAAAGTAAAGAAAGATAATAATATGGTGGTAGAGGAAAGAATGGATAAAGTTAAGAATAAAAATGGGAGTTTTCTAACATGTTATCCATGTAGAAAGAAACACCCTAGAGCCTGCTTAAAAGGAAAAGGAGTCTGTTAAAAATGTGGAGAAATAGACCACCAATCTCATGATTTCAAGGGAAAGAAAGAAGCTAATAATGTTCAATGCTTCAATTATAAAGATATGGGAAATTATGTCAATGATTTTCTTAAGCGTCAAGGAAACATTACCCAAAGAAGGCCAAGGGAGAAATTTCAAGCTTATGCGATCACAACATCTGAATTTGAAGTTCTTAATGATGTGGTTGGAGGTACTATAATCATTTCCTCAAAATTTTACAATGCTTTTTTTTTATTTTGGATCATTTCATTCCTTTATATATTCCCAGTTTTCTTTAAAAATTAGATATTTTCAATTCTCCTTAATAAGGGAGTTGTCAGAAAAACCCCCTAAGGGAAGTCTCATTGCAACAAAGATGTGTTAAGGAGTCCCCATTATAGCATATAAATGTGATTTATCTTCTTATTTTACCATCATACCTATGGTTAAATTTTACATAATCTATAGCATGGGCTGGATTTCAAAATATGATATGGAAATATATTGTAATAAGAAGTAAATTATTATTTTTGAGGAAGGTATAGAATCCATTAGCTTTGGAGAAGAAACATCACCATCTTATTCTTATCTAGATCTACCCCCAATAGCTCTACTAAATTAAATTATTAGGGAGGAATAGAACACAATATTTATGGGTGAGGGAATAAATATTCAAATTGAGGATATACTTATTGTTAAATAATACATTGATGTATTTCCAGAGGATTTACTTAGACAACCTCCAGAGTGAGAAGTTGAGTTCTCTGTTGATTTAATCCCTGGTTTAAGGCCTATTTCAAAGACCCCTTATAGAATAGCCATAGTGGGATTAGTATAGCTGAAGAAACAACTAGAGAAATTAAGTGATAAAGGATTTATCTACCCTAGTGTTTCTCCATGGGGATCTCCTGTTCTTTTTTTTAAGAAGAAATATGGATCTATGAGGCTATGCATTGACTACAGGGAGATCAATGCTATTACAATAAAGAACAAGTATCATCTTCCTTGCATTGATGATTTATTTGATCAAATTCACATAGCCCAATATTTTTTTAATATTGACCTTCGATCTGGATATCATTAGTAGTGTGAGGAAGGAATATATTCCAAAGACAACATTTCAAACTAGGTATGGGCATTATGATTTTATATTATTTCCTTTTGGACTAACTAATGCACCCTCTATTTTCATGGATCTAATGAATAGAGTTTTCAAGGAATATCTTAATAAATTTTTTGTGGTGTTTATTGATGATATCTTGGTATAATTAAAATTATATAAAGATCTTGATAATCACTTGTGCATTATTCTCAATACTCTTAGAAGAAATTATTTATATGGGAAGTTTAGAAAGTGTGAATTCTGGCTTCAAACTGTTTCTTTTCTTGACCATATTTTCTCTAAGGATGGAATCTTAGTTGATCTTGAAAAGAAAAAGACAATTCTGGGATGGCCTACTCCAACAAACATAATGGAGGTATGTAGTTTATTGGTTTAGTATGTTATTATCAGTGTTTCATTCAGAACTTTGCTCGATTAGCTAACCCATTAATCAAGTTTACTCGTAAATGGGTTAAGTTTGTATAGAAAAAATAATGTAAATTTTTTTTTTAAGAATTGAAGAAGATGTTAGTGAATGCTCCAATATTGAATCTACCATAGAGAAATGGTGGATTTGTGATTTATAATGATTCATAAAAGAAAGGACATGGTTTTTTCCTTATGCAGAATGATAGAGTTATTTCCTATTCATTAAGGTAGTTAAAAATTTTTGAACAAAAATATCAAACTTGTGATCTAGAGTTAGAAGCTGTAATATTTTCTCTAAAGATATGGAGACATTATCTCTATCGTGAAAGATGTGAGATATATACTAATCACAATATCTTGAAATATATCTTCTCATAGAAATAAATTAACATGAGTAAAATGAGATGGCTTGAACTACTCAAGGGTTATGATTTTTCTATACGCTACCATCCAGGGAGAGAAAATAAGGTGGCATGTGCATTGAGAAGGAAGGATCATGGAGTTCTGAAAAAAATGAGGATTGAAAAGGATCTTATGTACATGGATCTAGTGAGTATGGATATGTAAATTAACAAAGAAGGTGAAGAATCGTTACTTTTTCAATTAGTTACCCAACTATCTTTATTAGAAAGAATTAAAAATTCTTAATCTGATGAAGAGAATATTCAAAAGAAAATTAAATCTGTAAATGATGGGAAGTTGCTATATTTCATGTGTGAGGATGAAATTCTGAAATTTGAGAGAAGGATATGTGTTCCCTCTATACCTGAGCTAAAAGGGAGTTATTGGATGATTCTCAAAGTTCTAATTTCTCTATACACCCCAAAAACACTAATATGTATAGGGATTTTAAAGAACATTTCTAGTAGGACAACATGAAGCGTGAAATTGCTGATTATGTATCAATATGTTTAGTCTTTCAATAGGTTAAGGTTTAAATACAACATCCTAGAGGATTCAGGCAACCTATACCTATTCCTATATGGAAATGGGATTATATTACCAAGTATTTTTTCACTAGATTACCAAAAACTCAAAGAATGAATGATGAAATATGGGTAATTGTTGATCAACTTACCAAATTTTCACATTTCCTCACAATAAGGGAGGATTTATCACTAGTTCACCTTGAAAGGATCTATATCAATGAATTTTTAAGACTTCATGGATCACCTATCTTAATTATGTCTGATTGTGATCCATGATTTACATCAAAATTCTAGAAAATTCTCTAGAAAGCTTTGGATACTGAGCTTCATTTGAGTACTTCTTATCATCCTCAAACTGACACGTAGTCAGAAAGGATGATCCAAACTTTCAAAAACAAGGTCAGATTTTGTTCACTTGATTTTCAAGGTATGTGGGATCATTATTTATCTTTATTAGAGTTTTACTACAATAATAGTTTCCATTAAAGTATTCAAATGGCACCATATGAAGCACTGTATGGAAAGATATTTCGTACACCAATATGTTGGGATGAAGTTTTTGGAAGGAAGATTGTAGGACCAGAGCTTGTGGAGAAAATAATAGTAAAGTAAAAGACTATTCAAACCCATATAAAAGCATATCAAAGCAGGAAAAAGAGTTATACTGATAATCAAAGGAAGGATTAGGAATTTCAAGTGGGAGATCATGTTTTCCTAAAAGTATCTCCATAAAATTATGCTATAAGATTCAAGAAGAAAGGGAAACTAAGTCCCAATTATATTGGTCCGTTTAAAATTATAGATAGAATTTGAGTTTTGGATTATCATTTGGAAATGCCTCCTATCCTTTATAATGTACACAATGTGTTCCATGTCTCATTGTTGAGAAATTACATGCCATACCCAACACATGTACTCACTTCTGAAGGTATAGAATTGGAACTTGACTTATCTTACTATGAAGATCCTATCCAGATTTTGGGAACTAAAGAAAAGGTGTTGAGGAATCGAATGACTCGGTTGGTAAATGTACTTTGTAAAAATCATAAAATTGAAGAGGTAATGTGGGAGCCTAAAGAACTTATAATGAATACCTACCCAAATCTTTTTATGATGTAAAATTTTGTAAATTTTGAGGATGAAATTTTTTTAATGGGGAAGAATATAACACCCCAAGGTTTTATAAATAAATTTAATATAGAATGTAATGCATAAAACACTGAGTCTCTGTGAAGTAACACTTTATTATTATAACCTAACTGTTAAAAATAATTTTGTCGCCTCTGTATTTTAAATTTCGAAAAACAAACATAAACAGTTGTGATCAGTAAGATATTTAGAGTCTTATAAGATCAAATTACATTTTGGTGAATAGTAACTTTACCCTTATGAATATAAACCTCTCCAATGTAAGTATAAATAAAATTTAAGCACCTTATAAATGATAGTGAATATTTTAAAAATCAATAATTGAGTGTTGGTATTTTTGTGAGTAATAAATATTTAATTATAATTTTAAATTAATAAATTAATTTAAAATAAAATTACTTTTCATAATATTTATTCCTAAATAAATATTTTTTTTATATTATTTTAGGATAATTTTATGAGACCTCGGTTAATTTTTGAAAGTATTACAAAATCATTTTTAAATTTAAAATATATATTTTTCATGTAAATAATGATTTTATTTAAAAATTAAATTCCACATATTTATAATATTATTTTGATAAAATAGAGTCCATTTTTTGATTATACACATTGAAAAATGGTTAGGGTGAATTTTTGGGATTTTTATGAAATACTTAAATTTTTAGTGAATAGTAAAATGCGGTAATTTACAGTATAAATACATTAGAAGCTAAATACACTATTTATTGAGTCATCACTGATGTAATAACACTTAATTAGAACTCACATGCACTTATTACTATTTTGGGTCACAATAATCAACATTATTGGTTGTCTTGAGCAAAATAATAAAATAATGAATAAGATATTCAAAAATCACCCCTCTCCTCAACTATAAAAACCACCTCTCACTCCCTCTTCTCGTCACTTCTATAAGTCTTTAATATTCTAAAATTTCTTCCCAAATAATCTTTCCTGCTATTTATTTACGTCTAGGATCTCCTGGTCTTTCCAAAATACCAAAACCCCTTCCCTTAAGGAGGTTCTCAAGGAGGATATTTCAAGAGGTAAATCCTCTTCCATTTTCTTTTAATTTTATTTTCAATTTATTTTATTTTATTATCTTCTACTCACCTACTCTATAAAAATGATCATGATAACTCTATTATCATATATATAATTTAATTATATCATGTTAATGTAATATCCTTCCTCAAACTACAATCTCTCTCTATTTTTTTTTAAAACGAAATCATCGTCTGAGAGGTTTTCATTTACAACCTTCATGGATGACGAACCTTCCTTATTCCATTTCTCCTTCAATTCTGGTCATGAAACCATTTTTATGGTTTAACCAGACTATAATATATTTATTATAACCTATTCAATGTTTTTTAACCATTATATATACATAATATTAATTTACATGATAAAACTAATTAGTAACAATCGAAATATCGCCAAAATAATCTAAATGATTATCACTAATGTTCTATATAATAACTCATCCTCATACCATATAACCAAATGAATTATATCACCATTTAATCTTATGTATTTTCATTAGTATCATATAAATTTAATTCTAGATAATTATACCAATTACACATGAACTTCCATACTCATATACAAGTATACTAATTGTGAAAACCAAGGAAACGAACGCTCTCAAGCGATAAATTTTTATCTTATAACTCATCCAAAAGTACATAAATGAACTTAATAAAATTATAATAAATGAAATAAATATATAATATGTTCTGAATTAATTAATCAATTGATTTGATTTGATTTTCTAGGATGTTAAGGTCAAGTGCAGAACACATTCGGACATAAGGTAAGGGTTTTTTACTCAAACCTCATTTTTCTTTCGGGTTACTCTTTGTCTCTATTAATCCAAATTAAATTATTAATTATTATTCTTTACTCCTCATAAATTATTTTTTAATGTTCTATATATGTGTACCAATCATAATTCTTCTATATTTTATGGTTATTTAAATGTTTTATAAAGATCTTTCACAATTCTTCCCGATAAACAATCCTAATTCAAAGGAACTTCTCAAATTATTTCCTATTTTGAAGTGCACTATATAATCTCTTTTAAGCCAAAATTGTATTTCCAAAACCACTCATTTCATCATGGAAAAACTACCTTAGTTAACTTCTGGTTTTATGCAAATATTTTTCCAAATGAACGCTTTCTTTTCAAAGTAAAAGTGCATTTCTCTCAAAAATCCCTCAATGATTTTATTAGAGTATTTTTTTCCATTTCAACACCATTGTTGAAATTTATGTCTTATTGAGATTAATATATTATGTTTATAATCTACTATATTGTATTAAATTTTTATGATCAGTTTTATTGTGGATGTTTTATCTTGATACCATTCACGATACTACTCATACTGGTTAGTGTTTATGTGCACATATTGGGGAAAGTTATTTAATATGTTCATGTTGTTTATGTTTAGACCCTTTCATATGAGGAATTAATTATTCTTATTAAGTGATGGGTGGGGGCCTCTATATCCTCTCAATGCATTATTAAGTCTCATGAGACAAAACAGAATTAGGTTTTGGCCAAGGCCTTACCCTAGTATTTTCAGACGTCTTAGTTGAGGCCTTAAAAATATATTTCAGATGTATGACATTATGAATTACCTCATTTTGGTATTAGTAATTGATAAACCATGTGATTATTCTACTAGTATAATATAAATGGTTATGTTTCATTGTCTTCTGATCATTTATATGGACTTATTTAATCAGATTTCATTTTTACCATATTATACTCAATTATATTTTTAAAGACATGTGTTTTTAGTTGTTCACCATGCCTAGTGTTTATTTTTATGATTAAATCCACTATATTACTTAACCTTACTAAGAATATGAGATCACCCATTTATTATGTTTTATTTTTCCCTAGTTTGTGAAGATGAATATTATAAATTACTTTTAGGGATAATCTAGGATTCATAAATGTTTCCAATGGAATTGTTATTATGTATTTCATTTTAAGTTGTAATGTTTAACTTATTTCTATATCTTATTTTCCCAAACTACTAAACTATTAGTCCCTTTAGGATACCACTTTCTTGTAATCATGCCAATATATTAATATAAGGCATCTGATCTGGGAAACTAGGTTCTAGGTCTTTACATATTGAACTATAGAATAAGGTCAGAAATGTTTTTGAGTTCAACCTTCATTGTGATGGAATGATAATTTTTAGAAACCATGTATGTGTTTCTTCTATACTATATTTGAAGAAGGATTTGTTAGATGACTCTCATAGTTCATTATTCTCTATTCATCCTAGAAGTACGAAGATGTATGGAGATCAGAAAGAGTATTTCTATTAGGATAGCATGATAAGAGATATTATAGAGTATGTATCTTGGTGATTGGTATTTTAGCAATTTAAGGTTGAGATACAGAAGTATTAAGGGAAGTTAAAACCATTACCCATACTATAATAAAAACTAGAAAACATCACCATGGATTTTTTCCTTGGACACTCCAAAAATTCTCAAGGTTATAATGTTATTTTGGTTGTATATAATCTCTTTAAAAATGCAGCACACTTCATTACCATTATATAATATTTCTACATTGACCAACTTATCATAATATACATTAAGTAATTGGTAAGTTTGCATAGAGTGACACATTTTATTATATATGATCGGGATCCAAGGTTTTCCTCAAAGTTCTAGAGGACTCTTTAGTGGGCTATGGATATAGAGTTGGGTTTCAGTATAGCTTATCATCCTCAGATAGATATTCATTATGAGAGAACTATTAAAAACCTATAGGATATGTTGAGATCTTTTTCTATGGATTTTTAAGTTAATTAGGTTCAACACTTTCCCCTATTCAAGTTTTCTTATAATAATAGCTTTCACCCGAGCATTCAGATGGATCCTTATGAATCCCTCTATGGAAAGAAGCATAGAAATCCAATGTGTTGGGATGAATTTGGATAAAGAAATATATTGGGACCTAATATAGATGAGGAAATGGTAGATAAATTTAAATCCATTTAGTATCACATCAAGGTAGCTCAGAGTCAATAGAAAAGTTATACTGACAATCGTCAATGTGATCTAGAGTTTAAAGTGGGTGAGAAGGTTTTTCTATGAATTTCTATATGGAATAAGGTTATGAGATTTAGAAAAAATGAAAAATTGATACCTGGTATATTTTCCCTTTAAATATTTATAATCTATTATGTACAATATCTTATCACTTATTACTTCCACCAAACCTCTCTCAAGTTCACGATATGCTCCATATATCTCACTACTACAAAAATGGATTTATCCAGTGCTAGGGATTTAACAACTCTATCTAAAAATGCTATTAAAGACCCCGTTTATCAATGATAAAAAAAGATCTGTTAAAGGGGGACCTTAACAGTTCTTTTTCAGCGCTGTTAAAGGTGGTCATTAACAACGCTAAAAAATCATTGTTCAAGGGGACCTTTATCAGCGCTTTTTTAGAAGCGCTGATTAAGACCCCCCTTCATCAGCTCTTTTTTAGTAGCTCTGATAATGGTATACTTAAAAAAATTCATTAAAAATAATATATAAATATATAAATATATTTATATTCGTATAAATATAATATATATATATATATATTAAAATATTTTTTAGATAAGGTAAATAGGTATTTATACTTAATATATAAAATATTTAGTGAAAATGGATTATAAAATAATTAAAAATATTTTTAATTAATAATTTTCTTACTATTACTGAGTAATAGTCATTTAATATCAATTTTAAGATAACAAAAAATAAAAAAAAATTAATAAAAGATCTAAAATAATTTGAAAACGTGACCCAAACTTCAAACTACCGTAACTTTTGATCCGAGTGTCCATTTTTTCTCTACCATATTTCAAATTGAATCTTGTGATGAGATCAATGCACTCAGTGATAGAGGTAAACCTCAGATGCATTTTTAAAGGCCAAAAAGTCCCAAAAGGCCTCTAAAATTGAGTTTTTAGTTAGGGTACCCCAATTTTTTAACATTCTATGGATTTTAAGCCTCGTTTAAGGGGTTATTTTTCCCTTTTTCAATGGTGAATAAATTTATTAAAAAGGATTACATTCATATTAATATTTTGGTTTTTAAATTTTATCATTTTTTCACAAATTAATTTTATTTATAATTAAATATAAACATGTTTTTTTATATTTACTTATAATAAATCACTCATATAAATAAATATATCAACATATTTATGTAAAAACGTATATTCTAATATATATAAATAAATAAATATTCTAAAAATGTATTTAAAATTATATCTATCCATTTTTTACATTATGAAAATATATTTATAATGTTTGTATATACATATATGTGTGTGTGTGTATTTATATTATATTCTAGTATATGTAAATGAATAAAATGTATAATATATTTAAATAAATATAAGTATATATATCACCCAAAAAAATATATTGTATAAATGTATTTTAAAAAAAATATATAAATATATGTAAACATATATGTAAATATATATATAAATAAACAGAAATATCATTAACCAGTCATAAAAACAACATGGTGCAGTGGTAAAGGCATTTTATCTTCGAAGGAGAGGTGCAGGATTCAAATATAGGAGGGCATGCATTAGGCTGGAAATTTTCAAATCACTGATAAAATGTGTGGTGGGGTGAAAATCACTAATAAAAGGGGGTGGATCACTGTTAAAGGGGTCATGGAAGCGTTGATAAAGGTGGTTGGGCTCATGGGTGTCCAAGAAAATATAATTTTACCCCCTTTAACAATGATGCATTTATCAGCGCTAAAAAAGTGCTATTAAATGCCCATTTTAACAACACTAAAAAAGTGATGTTAAAAGGGCCCTTTAATAGCGCTAAAAAAATATCTGATAAAAGCTTCATGCTTTTAACCGCACTCCAATTATCAGTGCTTTTTTAGCACTGATAAAGGCCTATTCTAGCACTATTAAAGACCTCTTTTGAAGTTGTGTCTCTTCTGAGGAAGCACATACCTAATCCTTTACATGTACTAAACTCATAGCTCATGCCACTGGGGCATGATATTTCCTATGAATAATTAATGGTAGAGATCTTGGAACATAGAGATAAAGTGATACAGAATAAGACTACACACCTCGTTAAAGTTCTCTGGAGGAATCATAAATTCAAAGAAGCTACTTGGGAACCCAATGATGTAATAAAATAGAGATATCCTCAATTTCTTGTATCAAATTGATTAAATTTCATAAGAGGAATTCATTTTAAAGGGGTTATAATGTAGCACCCTGATATTTTATGATATAATTCTTTTCAAATAAATTTAATTTTTTTAATTTCTTATGATACACGCAACCCTTAGTCTAAATGAACTGTAATATAGTATATCATTATAACCTAACCATTAAATTGGAAGGAATGAATATTATTAACTAAATTATTAAAAATTTATGGTTTAAACATGTATAAAATAAATTCATTTGTTATTTATTGATTAAAAATAAAAATGAAATCATTTGAATGTAAAAGAGATGTTTTTATAAAAAAAATTATATTTATGTGCGCAATGTATTTTTATCTTAATAAATTAAATTAATCACTATTGTTGAATGATTTTAATTAAATTTATATATTTTATATTCAATAAAATGTTTTAAATTTCATCTAATATTTTTTTCTAGGCATGGGATAAGAATAAATCCAGTATTATGCATAAAATTGTTTTTCTTCAAAAAAGCAGTTTTCATCGTGTTTTGCATGCTTATTTTAAAATGAAGTTCTTCCATTTATAAAATTTGAATCTTGAAAAAATTGATTTCATATTTTTAATTAAGAGGATAAAATTAGGTAAATAGTTTACTTTTATTTTTTTTCAATATTAATAGTAACCGTAGTAAATTGTGTCCCTCGGTAAGGATAAATAAGGTAAAATGTGGTTAAAACATTGGGATAAGGGTTTAAAATTTATCCAACACCTACCTTTATCCTATTTTGTGAGTTTATTTCGTCCATTTACATATAATTCTTGAATATATGGCCACTTGGTTCCATATTTCTTTGAATATGATCTTTATATTAATTTAAGAAATGAATAAATACAAAATTTCACAATCTTGACTTTAGTATATCTAAAAATTTTATATGAAGATAAATTGAGAATAAATTTGTCTCTAAAAGTTTATTTAAATTTAAATTATTATTTTATTATCATAGTAATTTATTTTTAATTTTTAGTTATTTAATAATTACTTTAAATGTTTATGCAACACCGACACAATATTTATTCAATTAATAGAAAAACAAAATAAATGATTTAAAAAATATTAAAAGTAATACAATTTAAGTGAATTATTTTATTATATGAATTTTTTAGATATATATAACATATTAAATATTTTTGAATAGATTAGATTCAAATTCAATTATTTTTCTTGGTGTCTTTAAATTCAAATTTAATGAATATTTCCAAATTTGATATTAATGATATTTTATAATAAATAATATTTTATTAAATGGTTTAAAATTCATAAAAATATTATACTAGGTCAATTTAATATAATATGGTTTAGCATATCAACCATGGTCCATTTATGAGTCATTTTTCCATTTATAGTAACATTCTTAACCCTTTATAATTGAAATAGTTGTTATCACTGTTAAGGTCAAAAATGATTAATGATGGGGTTAATAAAAAAGATAAGGTTTAAAATGAAACCAAAACCTATCTAAATATTATTATATTATGTTATTTATAACCTATCCACCTTTTATTTGAATTCATATCCATTTGGAATCATTTTTATAATAATTAATTTATTATATTTTAATCTTTTAAGAAATTATATGTGTGTCCTCCCCCTATCCTATAAAAGGACACCACACCTTTCTCCTCTTTACACAACTTTGAGCCTTCTATCACAACCAGAACCAACAAAATTATCTTCTCAAGATCCTTGTAACATCCTGTATCAACTCATTGGATTGAGAAGATATGGGGTGCCACTAACCTTTGGTGACATTCCCCAGACACTAAAGGTTGAAAATAAATTCCAAGGGTGTAAACACAGGAGTCATGGGGGAATGGTTTACCCTTTAATAAAATCTCATGAAAAACATGGTATGAAATGGTAAAACCAAAAATATTTATATAAATTATGCATTCACCAAATCCCAATGATAAAAGGAATAAAAAATCCATCAATGAGTGATAAAACAAGGATAGATATCAGAGTAATAGTGGAATAGTAAGAGATAGAAGTAAAAACACCATAGTAGCAAAGAATCAGGTACTAAGGTGGAAAAACTTATAACTAATACATGAAACAATTCCAAGATCCAAATCCACCAACTATGACAATGACATCAATGATCACTAGTATAATAGTAAGAAACCAATCCCTTTCCTATATCACAAAAAACAACATCTGCATGTGCACTAAAGTGCATATCCAGGGGGTGAGTAATCATACCCAGTAGGTAACCCTCAAGATTTTTCCCACATTCCACTAAAACCAAAAATAAGTTAGCTCATAGTATATAAAATAGGCATGAAAATTTTCAAAGTAGTAAAAAGTTTTCATGATATAAAATATATCAATTGAATAGATTTTCTAAAAGAAATTTTAGTCATAAATAGTGTTTATATTTCAAAAAGAAGAGGTGATTCATAATTTCTAATTTTGAATAATCATCCATGTTATCTATCACATATACATGAATGTTTAATGAAATATCCTTATGCTCATGATCAAAGATACATCCTCCACCAAGTTGTCTCTTGGTGGAAATTTCATCCTTGTGCCTTTCTAGTCAGCATTGAGCACTAATTCTATTTCAACAACTCCTCCCACAATTAAATCATGAACCCACACCAACATGTGCCTTTCTAAAAGGCACTCACAACCTATTATTCCAAGAACATGTGTCAAAACATTATTTATTCAAGAAAACTCTCTTTATCAATTTAACAAGTCTATTGTGGTGACACACACAATCCAATTCTTAATCCAACCAGTAAGATAATTATTAAAAGAGTTTTACCAGGGATAAACCATTTAAAAATAGGGAATAAATTCTTTTATAAACCTAAAATCCATCAAGTTCCAATAAAATCATAAATTAGTAAAGAAAACCTACTTCAAATATGATTTCCCAAATGAATATAAGATAATTTTTTGGATCAAACCTCTTCCTCTCATACCCTTAAAAATCCAAAAAGATCTCATCAATGGAATTCAAAACTCATACATCCAGTTTTACAAACTGATCTATTTTTTCTCACAAGATAACCCAATGAGATCTGGTATAAGAGAGAAGGAGGATATCCTAACTTTTTATTCCATAAAAATTCTCAAAGATTAAAATTTAAAGGATTATGGAAAACTAATATCATTAGAAATCAGTTAGGTATGCCCTATAAGTCGAGAGGAAGGAAGAATAAACCAAATGAGAAATTAAAAGTGGTTACTGGACTAAAAGTGGCTGAACCCAAATGAATTTAAGATGTAAATTTTGGATTTATATCATGAATTATTCGAGTAGAAACTTCTTCAAAAAAAATTATTTCCTCATTTCATTTTTCTGTAAAAAATAGATTTATGGTGTAAACTATTTTTCATGGTGTAAAAGTATCTTCCAAGGACATAAATTTTACTACTTAAATGAATTTATATCTTATAACTCTGGTTAATTTATATTATAAAACCAATATTTACATTGTAAATATTTCCTACAGCATTTTTTGTAGCCATGTTCTAGGATCTTTACCACTTTACACTTATGACCAATTTTAGAAAGATAATCCAAAAATTACAATATAAGAAGGCATAAATGATGTCATACCTCAAACTAGGGTGTGCTATATTCTCCCCTCCATTAGGATTTCTATCCTTGGGAAGCTGGATATTAGCATAATCTTCAAAAAATTCAATCCATTACTCTTGTACAAACTTTTCCCAATCCCATGTTTCCTCTTGAACCTTACTATTATGCCATAAAACTCACACCAAGGGAATAGATCTCCCACATAGGATCTTTTCCTATCTATCTAAAACCCAAATTGGTTCATGGATAAAACTCACATTGGGATCAAGAGTCACATTATCCCAACTAATCACATGATGAGGATCTAGGTGATACTTCTTCTATTGAGAAACATATAACACATTGTAAAAGACATTGAATATTTCTGATAATTTTATCCAATAAGCAACAGTGTTAATATATTCAATAACTTTTAATAGTCCCACATACCATGTTGTTAACTTCCCCTACTTCCCAAGCATCAATGACCAAGTCTGGGTGACACTTTAAAGAATGCGTGGTCACTCACATTAAAGGATAAGGGTTAGGAATGATTTTATACATAGGATTTATGTCAACTCTGATCTGCATACATATGCTTCTAGATCATCTATTTTTTATTTATATTCTAATGAAAAAAACTTAGACCAATCAATGATGTCTCTCCTATATCCACCCAACAAAGTGGATAATGATAAGGACATCCATATAAAGCCTCAAACAGTTCTATTTTTATTATTGTCTGATAGTTGTTATTATATGATAATTATATAAGATTTGGTGTCCTAGAACCGACTGGTTTTACTTTTATTACATGGATATTTAATGTATTATTACATACTGTTCATTTTTCTAAATAATTATGATGTAATAATGTCCTAGAGTATTTTTTTCAATGATAAGGTCATGGTAGTTCTCCGCTATGATGATAAACTTTAAATTCTATAAAAATATTCTTAAATATAGTTTTGTGGTTAGATGACATATTATTATGGGACATATATCATGCAGACCATTGGGTATGAGTACTTGTAAGCAGATGAGTCTTCCTCTCATGAAGTTATCACTTGGTAATCTCGAAGATAGGAGATTATGATAATAGACCCACTAGTAGGAATTCTTCATGTTTTAGTTTCATCGGATATTTCTATCTACGAGTGTGTTTAATGATCCTTAGACTTTAATATTATCATTAATACGTGTCACAACTCAGTCACTTTGATTTACTGATGAAAACTGTCACACTGGAAGTTGGAGGAAAGTAGGGTACGTTGGGTGCATCAAGAGTGGCATGTTATTAATGGATAAGTGGAGGAGGTATTTTTTCCTTCAATTTATGGAAGTTGATATCTCGGCCCTTTGATTGAAATAGAATCGTCGTGTGAAATTCCATGGCCATGGTGTAACGATGAGTTTATTTTAGGTATTCAAATAATGATGTATCAAGCATAAAATTTGATGACACAATCATGAAACCTAGTTGATGAGATATTATGACAAAGGGATTATATTACACAGTGAGTGTTCATATGTGGATGTCGTTGTTGCATCTTTACATTCTTTCTCTTGGGTACCTTGACCCGTTTCTAGATAGTACTCTTGGACTTTAGGCAAGCCCGCCTAATGCCAATTAGAAATAATCCTAGAGGGTCACACACTAAGTGTTTTTTGTGGTCTCCGTTAAATTCTATTTGAATTTAATTATGGAAATAAATATTATTCTCAAGACCTTGGAATAATTTTATTCAATTTAAAATGATCGCATAAATTAAATAAAATATATTTATTTATTTTATTGAACATTTAATAAATATTTATTTACTAGTTTGTAAATAAAATATTTATTTATGAGAATAAATTATTTATTTATTTATTTATTCGAGTGTTTAATAAATGGAAGTGGAGTTCAAGAAGATCAAGTTCGTTCCTGTAGTAAAAATAATTATTTTCAAGATGGTAAATAATTATTTAACTAGTTGGCACAAATTAAAATAATGCTCCTATTATTTTGTGACGTGGAATTTTATTTATAATTCCGTTTTTTGCAATTTGGTGCACCATAAATAATGACACGGTATTATTATTAAATGCATAGGTTTTCTCTAAGTTCATGAATTTATTTAATTTTTGCTATGCAATTAAATATTATAACTAAAATTTCATGTGTATAAATAGGAAAGTATGTCTATTGTGCCATACACCACACCACATGCCTATTGAATTGATAATTGCTGATCCAAAAAATTTCTCTCTCGAATCCTCTTCTCTCCCCTCTCAAGAATGAGAGACATTCTTTAAGGCCAAAGAACAAGCCATCAAGAATGACCGACACAAGACACTCACTTCACTGCGCTAGCACCCAGAGAATGAGTAGTGTCGATTAGAAGCCATTGGAGCATGTGTGGATCACCGCTAGAGGGATTCTAGTTTGGATCCTTACAAGTGCAATGAGATGATTCGGAAGGGTAATTTTGGACGATCAACATCATCAATGAAGAAAAATACCAAAGATCCAGGTATTATTTTTCTTTAAGAAATTAATTAAATTAATTATAAACATGATGTGCAAGATCCTCTCTAAAGGTTTCAGGCCTCTTTCTTCTTTATCTAAATCTTTGATTATATTTCATGGAGACTGGAATTCATTGTCATATTGATCCCGAAATAATAATTGATCATGGTAAAAAATAAAAGTTGGGTGTCATCCCAACCACGCTTCCACTGCTCCTAGAACCTTCAAGTGGTATCAAAGTAGTTACATCATAGTTTATAATTATTTAAATATTTCTTTGATTACTTATGAATTTAATAATTTAGTTGTTTCAATTCAATTTAATCATTCTGCAAATTTGAATCTTGAGATCTATTCCTCATCTTTTGTTTCTCATTCACATTATAGAAACAATATTTTCTTTTAATTTTTATTAAAATAAAATAGAGGATCTCATCCAGAGGTTCCAAAGCTTCCTGGTCGTACAACACCAGAACACATGGCGTGTATTTGGTAGTACACATTCTATAGTCAAGATTCAATGCATTGGACTGGTCTGCCAAAACAAGTTGTGTGTTGGAGTCTTTCTAAGTCTCAAATGACTCCATGTGTTGACTAGGAATAGGTGGCACACGGTTTCCAGATTACACGTTGTGTGGCCCAATGGACACGGTGTGTATTCCCTTCGGGTTAGGGTAGGACCATGTACCCCAAACACAGCTTTCCCGGCTAGAGACCGTTTAATGAGGAACTACACGGCGTGTGGCCCGTTGTACATGTTGTGTACTCCAAAGATTTCTGTAATACACTCACACGTCGTTTCACCAGGCATGTACTTCAGATAGACGCTGAAAAATAGTACACGCCATGTAGTTGGAACTACATGTCTTGTACTCATCCAAATTACGAAGATTTATTAAAATTTATTATTATATTATACAAACCATTTATATGTGTACCATCATGCGAGTATAAAGCTGAGGCACAACATGTGATAGGTTTTTTATATATATGTTTTTAATTTAACATCTGCGTAATATTCATTTCTACCCATTAGGTGGTTATGAATAGGAATTTGTCGGGTTTCCTCCAAGTTACAAGTTACGTAAAAAGATAATTTTAAGTGAATTTATTTGTTTAAAATTATAATGGATGAGAATCTCAAGGAAATTAGGAAAAGGGTTTAAGATAAAAGGATTTATTAATTAAATATGGTAATTAATTGATTCGAGCGTGATTTATCTTAAACAAGAATGATTAAATAATTGATTGCTAGTTTTATTTATGCATAAATATCATTGCATGTATGGATGATCATGAGATAGACCAAGACCTTTGTATGTTGATGGTTTCTTTTAATTTATTTATTTGAATTAAATTTGTTGGCATGTGAGCCTTCTCCTCATTAATATGTTGGTCCTACATGCCCAAGGTTTCTTTTATGTAAAACCCCCTTTTACCCCTTACCTACATGTGAGTTATAAAAGGGAATATGTAATGGATGGAACTCCCAAGCTAGTGGAGGCGGTTCAAGATAGAGCCGAGACGAAACCAATCCTAGGAGATACATAGGTGGACAGGTGGAAGCTGTAAACACGAACCCAAAAGGTTCAAGGTGTTTCTCCCCTAGGGCAGGGTTAGTTTATCAATAGCTAGATAAACTAACCATTAGGAAAGCTGATGATCATACCATTTACTTTATTTTATTTCTATCATTCGAATGGTTTATCATTATGGATGTGGTGTTACGATCACATAATTAATGAATTAAAAAAGCATGCAATATGAAACTAAAATAAACCAGACTTATGCGTAAATATTATCAAGACATGGTTAATCACTTAAGTAAGTTCCACTTAATATTAACAAGAATATGATAATAAGAAATTCACGCATAAGAGATAAAAATCCCTCAAATAAAATATTAATTCAGGCCAAGCCTTCCATTACTAGATTAAGGGAAAAACTCAATAAAACTATGTGTTTGACCAACCCTTGTTGGGAAACTTACTTTTATATAGGAAGCCCTTATGAAAGGTTTCGGGTTGAATTAACCATATTACATCAAGAGGAGTATCCCTTTCTAGACTTGGTGTAATATTGGAGGCAAGATTTTAGGAAATCCAAAGTCATGATTTTAGGATTGGGGAGTCCACTCAACAGTTCAAGGAGCTACAAGCCCACAGTTGGCAAAGACCTGCCTACCTAAATACCTTCTAATAGCTTAATCAACCCTTGTTGTGGTTATGCGAATGGGGAATATGGATCCTTGACACTGGAATTTCAGGGAAACTGGACATTTCGATTTCAATGGTGAGGTCCATTGGGACTTGATAAAATAGTGGGAGACTTAATAAAATTTATTATTTCTTATAAAATGTAATCAAGAGAGTACTAATGATCAACTCTTTTAATTTTAGAATATAAATTACAAACTCATCAACCACACTATCCCTGTGATCAATTCTGGATAAAGACAACATCCTCACCGACAGTAACTTCTAGTAATGGTTTAGATGCCTTCATGTTATCCTACGCCATGAATGGAAGTATTATGTGTTAGAGTCAGTATTACCTGATCTGCCTACCAAAGAGGTGAGTGATGAGGATTTCCTAGTCTATGAGAAATATATTAATGACGCGATCGATGTTCAATGTTTGATGTTATCATCAATGTCTAGTGAGATCATGAAGTCTCATGAAAACATGGATGATTATAGCATGCTCAAGCACCTCTGTGGTCTTTACTAAGAGAGAGAAAAATAGGAAAGTTTTGAGATCTCTAAGGCACTCTTTCAGAGTAAGCTTGGAGAAGGTGCCCCAACTTGGCCTCATGTAGTCAAGATCATTGTCTATATTGAGCGCTTGGAGGTTCTAGGGTTTAAAATCCCAAAATAACTGGGCACTAATCTTATTTTTGCATCACTCCCTCAGAGCTTCTCTGACTTTGTTGTCAATTTAAATATGAACAAAATTGAGAAGTATCTATCTGGTCTTCTTATCCTCATTCTCCAAGTGGACAAATATTTGAAGCACGAAAAGCCTTTTGTCCTTATGGTGAATAAGAGGAAAGGTAAGGTGAAGAGATTTAAGCCCAAATCTTCTTCACAGTCTTCCAAGAAAAGTAATATCAAAGGGGAGGAAAGGGAACAGGAGGATGTTTGTTTAGCATGTGGCAAGAAGGGCCACTGGAAGATAAACTACACCCATCTTAAGAAGTAAGGGGAAGCTTTAGGTGAATTTGTTATCAAATTAAATATATATATTTCAACAAATTGGGTATTAGATACATCTTTTGGTGCTCACATATGTATCCAAAGGGATACCACCTCATGTTGCCAACTGGGATGATATTGGTGTTAAAGGGTTGTTTTTATGTGCCTTCTGTAACCAAAAACATAATTTCTATATCCAGACTAGATATAGATGTATTTTTTTTCAAGTTTATAAATTAATGTTGCTTCTTTTATAAAGATAGCATTTGTTTTTGAATGGCGCATTTATACAATGGTCTTTATGTGTTGGATTACACAAACCAAGTAATGGAAATCGATGACAAAGATACTTCACAAGACTCATACCACACCCAACTTTGGCATCACCGGATAGGTCATGTAAACGAGAAACGCTTGACAAAGTTACATCAAGATGGATATTTAGATTCTTTTGAACTAAAACTACTTGGCGTATGTCATGCATGTTTACAAGGAAAAATGACCAAATACCCATTTAGTGGGAAAGGTTAAAGGGCTAAAGAGATTCTTAAATTGGTTCATACCGATGTGTGTGGACCATTTCTAGTTGAAGAAATGGGTGGGTACTCATACTTCATAACTTTTACATATGATTTTAGTAGATATGGATATATCTACTTAATGTGGTATAAGTCAGATTCCTTTGATAAATTTAAAGAATACAAGAATGAGGTTGAGAACCAGCTTGGTAAAAATATTAAGAAACTTCACTCAGACCGAGGTGGGGAATATCTTAATCAGGACTTCATTGATTACTTATGAGAGTTTGGGATCCTATCCCAACTCACTCCTCCTTACACACCTCAATGGAATGGTGTAAGAAAAAGGATGAACTGAACCTTGTTGGACATGGTGAGATCAATGATGAGTCATGCAAGTATTCCACTATCCTTTTGGGGGTATGCGTTACAAACAGCGGAACACATACTAAACCAAGTACCAACTAAATCGATAAATGGTATTACATATGAGTTATGGAGTGGAAGAAAAGCCAGGTTATATAATTTACATGTTTCGGGTAGTGAAGCGTTTGTTAAGGCCTATTTAGGTAAAAAAACTCACACCCTAAGGCACAAAGTATACCTTTATAGGATACCTCAAGGAAACAAGGGGATATTACCCATACAAACCCTCAGAAAAAAAGGTTATAGTGTAAAGAAATTCCATATTCCTTGAGATGGAGAACATCTCCAAAAGATATAGTGGGAGAAAGATAGACTTCGATGAAGTTGAGGCTCGAGGTATACAAGAGTAGGTACAAGAACAGATTCCACAAAGCCCCATGGAAGAAGAATCTATTCCAGAGACACAAGTACTATGTAAGAGTACAAGAGAGGTTAGAGAACCGGAACGGTACGATTTTATAGTTACCGAGGATAGTGACTCGCTATTAGTTGATAATAATGATCCTCTAACCTACAAGGAAGAAAAAAGTGGCACAGGTATTTCCAAGTGGCAAGAATACATGAATTCTGAAATGGATTCTATATACTAAAACCAAGTACGGATTTTGGTAGATCCTCCAGTTGATGTAAAGTCTATTGGTTTCAAATGGGTATTTAAGAAGAAACTGGACATGGAAGTACAAATCAGTACCTATAAGGCATGACTGGTTACAAAAGGGTTTAAATAGCACCAAGGAATTGACTACGATAAAACATTCTCACCAGTTTCAATGCTAAAATCCATCAGAATTATACTTTCCATGGTGGCTTAACATGACTTTGAGATTTATAAAATGGATGTCAAAATATCATTCCTTAACAGGAACCTTTAGGAAGATTTATACATGACACAACATGAAGGGTTTGTGAATCCAAAGGATTCCAATAAGGTATGAAAGTTGCAGAAATCCATTTATGGATTAAAGAAAGCATCCGGGTCATGGAACATTCATTTTGATGAAGCCATAAAATAATTTGGTTTTATCAAGAATGAATGTGATCCTTGTGTCTACAAACGATTTAGTGAGAGTGTATTCATTTTCCTAATAGTATATATTGATGAAATATTACTTATTGGAAATGAGATACCAGTATTATATTTTTTTAAGGAATGGTTGAATCAATGCTTCTCCATGAAGGACACGAGCGAGGTAGCATATATTATTGGGATCAAGATATATCATGATAGATCCAAGATATTGTTGGGCCTAAGTTAAAGTATATACATTGATAAGATACTGAAGAGATTCAGTGTGGAACAATCCAAGAGGGGATTGTTTCCAGTGTCACATGGTATTCATCTTTCCAAGAAAATGTATCCTCAGACACATGAGGAAAGAAAGATAATGTTAAGGACTCCATACGCATCAGCGATTGGGTCAGTCATGTATGACATGCTATGTACTAGGTTGGATGTATCCTATGCATTGATTGTGGTAGGTAGATATCAAGTTGACCCAGGTGAATACCATTGGATGGCATTCAAGACTATCATAAAGTATCTGAGGTGTAATAAGGATATGTTCTTAGTTTATGGAGGAGATGAGGAACTAGTCATCAGAGGATATGCAGATGCTAGTTTCCAAACTGATCAAGATTACATGAAGTCACAAACAGGATACATCTTCACTTTTAATAGAGGTGTAGCGAGATAGAAGAGCTCAAAGCAGAGTGTGGTCATAGATTCTGTAGTAGAGTCTGAGTATATCACAGCTTTTGAGGCATCTAAAGAAGCAATTTGGATGTGAAGCTTCATCTAGGAGCTAGATGTGATACCTAGCAGTAAAGATCCCATCACATTATACTATTATAATACTGCAGTGGAGGCTCTCACAAAATATCCAAGGTCATATCAGTGTACGAAGCACATACTTCAGAAGTATCATCTCTTTAGGGATTTTTCTCAAAGAGGTGATGTTGCAGTGAGTAGTATTTCCACAAAAGACAATGTGGCAGAACCCTTGACTAAATCCTTGACTCAGCAGAAACATGATCATCATGTGAGGTCTAGTAGACTGAAATTAATAGGCAATTGGATCTAGTCTAAGTGGGAGTTTTTAAGAGTAGGTGTCCTAGAACCAACTAGTTTTACTTTGATTACATGAATATTTAATGTATTATTACATATTCTTCATTTTTCTGCATGACTATGATGTAATAATGTCCTAGAGTATTTTTTGCATTGATAGGGTCATGACAGTTCCCCGTTATGATGAGAACCTTGAAATTATATAACAATATTATTAAATATAGTTATGTGGTTGGAGGAAATGTTATGATGGGACACATAGCATGCAGACCGTCAGGTGTGATTACTCATAAGCAGATGAGACTTCCTCTCATGAAGTTCGCACTTGGTAATCTCCAAGATAAGAGATTATGAGAACAGACCTACTTGTAGGAATTCCGCATGTTTTAGTTTCATCAGATATTTATATCTTCGAGCATGTGTAATGATCCTTAGACTTTAAGTTTATCATTAATACATTTCATGACTCACTCACTTTGATTTACTGATGAAAACTGTCATGCAGGCAGTTGGCAGGCAATAGGGTACATTGGGTGCGTCACGAGTGGCATGTTATTAATGGATAAGTCGAAAAAGGATTTTTCCCTTCAATTTATGGAAGTTGATATATCGGACCTTTGATTGAAATAGAACCGTCGAGCGAAATTCCATGGTCATGGTGTAACAATGAGTTTATTTCAGGTAGTCAAAGAATGACGTATCAAGCATAAAAGTTGATGACACAATAATGAAACCTACTTGATGATATATTGTGACAAAGGGATTATATTACACAGTGATCATTCGTATGTGGATGTCGTTTTTGAGACTTTATGTTCTTTCTATTGGGTGCCTTGACCTATTTCTAGATAGTACTCTTGGACTTTAGGCAAGCCCACCAAATGCCAATGAGATAGAATCCTAAAGGTTCACACACTAAGTGTTTGTTTTTTTTGTCTCAATTAAATTCTATTTGAATTTAATTAATGAAATAACTCAAGACTATGGAATAATTTTACTCAAGTTAAAATGATCACATATATTAAATAAAATTTATTTATTTATTTTATTGAACATTTAATAACTATTTATTTAATAGTTTGTAAATAAAATATTTATTTAAGAGAATAAATTATTTAATTATTTATTCGGGTGTTCAATAAATGGAAGTGGAGTTTAAGCAGACTCAGGTCAGTCCAGTAGTAAAATAATTATTTAACAGTTGGCACAAATTAAAATAACTTTGCTATTATTGTGTGATGCGGAATTTTATTTATAATTTCATTTTGCACAAGTTGGCGCACTATAAATAATGACACAGTATTATTATTAAATGCATGGGTTTTCTCTAAGTTCATGAATGTATTTAATTGTTTCTATGCAATTAAATATTGTAACTAAAATTCCATGTATATGAATAGGCAAGTATGCCTATTATTCCATACACCACACCACACTCCTGGTGAATTGATAATTGTTGAGCCAAAAAATTTCTCTCTCGAATCCTCTTCTCTCCCCTCTCAAGAACGAGAGACGTTCTTCAAGGCCAAAGAACAAGCGATCAAGAACGACCGACACAAGACACTCGCTTCTCCGCGCTAGCACCCAGAGAACGAGCAGTGTTAATCAAAGGACATTAGAGCGTGTGTTGATCACTACTAGATGGATTCTAGTTTGGATCCTTACAAGAACAATGAGATAATCCAGAAGGGTCATTTTGGTTGATCAACATCATCAACGAAGAAAAATACCAAATATCCAGGTATTATTTTTCTTTATGAAATTAATTAAATTAATTATAAACATGATGTGCAAGATCCTATATAAGGGTTTTGGGACTCTTTATTATTTATCTAAATATTTGATTATATTCTGTGGATACTAGCGTTCATCGTCGATTTGATCCCAAAATAATCACTGATCATAGTAAAAAATCAAAGTTGGGTGTCGTCCCAACCATACTTCCGCTGCACCCAGAACCTTCAAATTCAACCTAAGGCCTATGATCCTCCCATAATCCACCAAGGTCCATGATACATGCTCTTAGAATATCTTTCAATATCAAAATTATGTGCTCTAACTTCCCATCCATCTATAGATGATATGTCGTGATCATGTTCAAATGACTCTAGAGAGCATGTTGTATAGACCATTAAAAATGATAGGTGAATCAAATATCTCTATTATATAAAATTGATATTGGAACTCCATGTAACCTGATCACTTCTTGTATATATAATTTCTTCAAATCCTTTTCCGAATTGGATTCTCTTATAGAGAGAAAGTGTGTCGACTTGGTGAGTCAATCCACAATCACCCAAACAACATCATGCTTCTATAACATTCTTGGTAGACCTATGAAAAAATCCATTTAAATTTGTTCCCACTTTCATATAGTTATAGGCATAGATTTAAACATACCATCTAGTCTTTGATTCTTTACTTTTACCTATTGGAAAGTTAAGCATTTCATCACATGTTCTACAATCTTGTATCTCATGACTGACCACCAAAAATGTTCCTTCACTGTTTTGTACATTTTTTGAATTCCCAGATGAATAGCCCATTTCTAATAGTGATACGCTGAAATAATATTTTCTTGGAAAGATTGAGTAACTACAATTAGATTATGAAATCATAAAAAAATCTTTTCATACTCTATCCAGTCATCAGAAGTCTCCACACTATTTAGATTTGATCTAATGGTGATACAATCCATATATGATGGTTAAACCTATCTTATGAAATACATTAATTCAATAACAAAATTTATTGGAAATAAAACTACATGTTCACTCTATGTTTCACAATTCAGGTGCATGTCAACAATCATACTCATCAATTGTCATTGGTCATGAGAATCTTAGATCACTTCACTATATGATTTCTAACTTAACATATCTTCCATTGAATTCCCTTTAGCAGGTGTGTATACCAAGTCAAAATAAAACATCTAATGGTACTCCATCCATCTTTTTTGTCTCAAGTTCAAGTGTCACTAAGAAAATATATATTTAAAACTCTTATGGTTAGTAAAAACTATAAACTTTTCCCCAAAATGTAATGATACCAAGTCTTTAAGAAATGGACAACCATAGCTAATTCCAAGTCATTCATAGGATAGTTTCTCTCATGCGCTCGCAACTATCTCAAAACATAGGCCACAACATGATATCTCTATATGAAAATAAAACAAATACCTATTCTAGACACATAAAAACATACTACATATTCCTTAACTAGTTCTAGAAATATTAGGATGGGTGATAAGATGAGATGGATTTTAAGATCTAGAAATATTTTCTAATATTTATCATTCAATATGAATGGAATGAATTTCCTTTTTAAAGTAGTCATGGAAAAAAATCTAGAGAAATATTAAACAAAGAAATAATAATACCCTACTAATCTTAGAAAACTACAAATCACAAAAACATTCTTTAGTGTCTACCAAGAGACTATTGCTTCTATATTCCTAGGTTTAACTGATATTCCTTCTTTGGAAATAAAATTCTTGAGGAAATGGATTTCTTGGATCTAGAAGTCACCCCTAGAGATATTATCATACAAATGATGATCCCGTAATTTACTCAGTACGATCTCTAAGTGCTCTTCATGGCCATTCTAACTTTGAGAGTAAACTAGTATATCATCAAAAAATACCATAACAAAGGGGTTAAAGTTCCTGTGGAAGATATGGTTCATCAATTCCATGATGACTATAGGTGCATTCATTAGAAAAAAGGTCCTGAACATATATTCATAATGGCCATAGGGACTCCAAAATTTTGTCTTAGAAATATCCGTTATTTGGACTATGATGTGATGGAACCCTAAGCATAGATCGATCTTAGAGAACCACTTGGATCCCTTTAATTGATCAAATAGGTCATGAATTTGAGGAATAAGATACCAATTTTTTATCATAATTTGATTCAATTTCTAATAGTCAACACATAACTAAATTGAATTATCCATCTTCTTTATGAATAGAATCGGTGTAGCCCAAGATAATGTACTAGGTTTGGTAAATCATTTAATTTTCAAATCTTATAGTTTAACCTTTAACTCTTTTAACTCATCTGAAACTATTCTATAGGTGGGTGGTGAAATAGTACTTGTTACTAGGTGTATCTAAATAGAAAAATTGATTTCACTTTTGAGTGGTAACCCATAGAAATTGTTTTGAAAGACATCCGGGTATCAATCCACCATAGTAAGAGGATTCCCAGTTTCTATTTCATCAGAATATTCCAAGGTCATTAACACTATATGACTAGATATAGCTTCATTCACTATTATTAAAGGTTTCGTTCTACCTGTATTTATGTACCATTACACCTTGAATAAATAAAGGGATCCATATGGGGATGTGAACATTACCTATAATGTGTAGTAGATGATATGGTATTTAAATCCCACTAGCTAATACATACCAAAGATTAAATCAAGATAATTAAGCTCTATAACTATAAACTCCTAGAGAAATGGCACTGTATCAATGGTTATGGAACATGTTGGTCATTTTAATCCTTTACACTCTTGTTATCTGAATGGTGTCTTAAGACTCATGATATGAGGAAATATTTCTACATATAGTTCCAATTGTTTAAACAAAAAATAAGAAAGGAAAGAATGTGATGCACTAATATCAAAAAAGATATGCATAAGAGTCAAGTTTGGAATATTTATACCACACACCATAGAGGGACCCAATTTCTCACTCATGGTAGCCTTATCTACTCTATATAGTTGTTGCTCAGATGTCATAGGGTAGCTCCTGCTTCCCTAATGAGGTGCTTCCTAAACAACTGAATTATTCCTTTAGTTATCCTAGTTCACCTGGGTTTGTGGATGAGAACTAGTCTGATAATATTTTTATATTCTAGTATACGAAGCATGATGTTGATTCAATCTAGTTCCACCAACTGATCTCAAAATTTTATGACAATACTTCTTAAGATTCCCTATATTTATGTATTGGTGAAAATTCATTGGTGGTGATGTGCATTATTTTTTTTATTATGGGATCACGCCACACTATAGACATCCTAGTTGATTATTGTGACATGGTGAATAAGATACTATTTCTATGAATTGATTCTCTATTTCCCAGCCACCCTAGGAATAATTCTCCCTCTTATATTTATTTCTTGTGTTAAAACTCCCACCAGCACTCAAATGAACAGAAGTGTACCCTCCACTATGATTCCTTTTCAAATGTCTTTCTCCCATCAGGGACTTATTTTCCATTTTTTATAGTCTATAATACAGAACATTATTACCTTTGATCAAACCTTAGTACGAATACCTTCATCAAAAAAATTATCTTTAATTATTTTTTTTAACTACCTCTGGTGAAAAAAAACAAGGTGAGTGAATTTAACAGCATATTAAGTCACTAACATACTTCCTTGTTCTGATTGAAAGAATTATATCACCTTTTCTATCTGGAATGTTTTTGGAATAAACTTGTTATTAAATAGTTCCAAAAATCCTTTCCAAGTGAGTTCTTTATCTAACTTATCTTGAACAGCTAAGTCCCACCATGCTAGTTCTAGGTCCTCAAGTATATAGGTTTCTAATTTAACCTTCATCACATCCAGTGTTTTTAAAAAGAAAAAAAATCTTGGTCATCCTACTTAGTCATACCTCTAATTTCACAGGTCTAGAATCACCATGAAAAATTAGTGTATTTTTCTTTATAAATTATTCTGATTAATTTACCTAACAAGGTTTTTCCATCCTTGGTTCCTTTTCAACAGCCTAAAATTTTTTCACTATACTCTGAACTAAATCTCGGTTCACTTGTGTTCCTAGTAAAACCATGTTATCAGCTACTCCCTCTCACTAATTTATTTTTCTTCTTACTAGTGGCATTTTTGTTATACAAACCACTTCAAAAATCATCAATTTATCACTTTTTTTTGTTCTTATTTTCATGGTATATTTTATATATCATCTTCATAATCATAATATCATAAAATAAAAATAAAATAACCATGTGACAATATAGTTCTAGTGGTAAATCATGGTACTAATTCATGGTATGCTACACTCATCAACTAAACCTATGAGGATGAGTTAACAACTTTTCTAGAAGTGTTTTAGAATACTTTTATATCCAAACCACCCTGGTAACTTGAATTTCAGCATTAAAAGGTTAGATATTTCTTTTTAAGATATACATTTCAAGTTACAAGATTCATATATCCTTACTACTAACCCAAATAAAGGACTAAACAAGACTAATACCATTTTTATCATCTTGCCTCAACTCATTAGATTGAGAAGAGATGGGGTGACACTAACCTTAGGTGACATTCCTCGGACACCAAAGGCTAGTAATAAATATCAAAGGTGTAAACATGAGAATCATGGGGGAACGGTTTACCCTTTAATAAATTCACACACATAATAAGATATGAAAATATAGAACCAAATAATTTTACATAAATGATTAATGTAACAAATCCTAACCCTAAAAGAAATGACTAATCCATTAATGAGTGATAAAATAAGGAAAGATATTAGAGTAATTGAAAAAAATAAGAGATAGAAGATAAAACACCATAGTAGTAAAAAACCAGGAACCAAGGTGGCACCACTCCTAACCAAGACATGAAATGATTCCAAGATCCAGCTCTACCAACTATGAAAGTTAATTTAATAAGCACCACTATAATAGTAAGAAACCATCCTCTTTTCTATATCACAATAAACAATATCTGTATATGCACCAAAGTGCATATACAGAGGGTGATTAATCAAACCAAGTAGGTCACCCCCAATATTTTTTCCACATTACACTAAGACCAGATGCAGGTTAGCTCATAGGATTTAAAATAGGTGGGAAAAATATCAAAGCACTAAATGTTTTTTCCAATATAAAATATATCAAATGAACAGGTTTTTTAAAAGAAGTTTGAGTTATGAACACTGTTTCTCTTTCAAAAACCATAAAAACATAATTTCCATTTTTTATAATCATACATGTTCACACACACACACATGTATACTTAATGACATATCCCTATATTCATGAGTGAAGATATGACCTCCACCAAGCCATCGCTTGGTGGCAATTTCCTCTTTATGCCTTTCCAGTCAGTACTGAGCACCAAGTCTATTTCAAAAAGCCTCGTACAATTAAATCATAAACCCACACCAACCTATTCCTTTGAAAATGGTACTTATAACCTTTTATTCCAATAAAATGTGTCAAAACATCATTTATTCAATAAAACTCTCTTTATCAATTTAACAAGTCGATTATGGTGACACCCACAATCCAATTCTTATTCCAACCAATATTATAATTATATGAAGATTTTTACTAGGGATAAACCATTAAAAAATATAGAATAAATTATTTTATAAACCTAAAATCCTTAAAGTTCCAATAAAATTTGAAACATGGAAAAACCACCTACTTTGAATATAATTTCCCAAAGGAACATAAGATGATTCCACGAATCAAACCTCTTCCCATCATACCCTTTACAAAACCCAAAAAGATCTCATAAAAATAATTAAAAACCCATAGATATGGTATTACACACTAATATATGGTTTAAAACAAGATAACCTGATGAAATCCAATACAAGAGAGAAGGAGGAGATCCTAATCTTTAATTCTATAAACAATTGCTCAAAGATTCATTTTCAAAGGAGTTAGGATGTAGAATATCACTGGAAATATTCAAAGTATTCCATAGAAGATAAGAAGAAGGAATAATAAACCAAATTATAACTTAAAATCAATTTATAAACTAAAATTTTCTAAACTCAGGTGAATTTATGATGTAAATTTGGGATTTACTTCATGAATTTTTCAAGTGGAAACTTCTGATGAAAAATATGTCGCCTCGGTTCATTTTTTCATAAAAACATATTTATAGTGTAAATTGTTTTTATAACATAAAAGTATCATCCAATGAAAAAAAATTATTTCTTACTCCCCCAATAAATTTAAATCATAAAACCAAAATTTACAATATAAATATATCCAGTAGCATTTTCTGTATCCAGGTTCCAGGCTCTTCTCCCCTTTACACTTCTAACCACTTCCAGAAAGATAATCTAATGATTCTAAAAAAAGACATAAAATGATGGAATACCTTAAAATGGGTGATATAATCCTTATACACATTATAGTGGTGTTGTTATTCCCATGATACTAGTACCATGATCCTTAAGAGGTGATCTAAAGGAGTTCATTTAATGAAGTAGTAATCACCTTGATCGGTCACTTTCTTTTTACTTATTATTTTAACTTCTATAAATATGTGGTACTTATCATAAAATAATAACTTAATTATCCTAAATATAATGAAATGTTTTTATGATTATTAAACCTTGATTATCCACCCTATTTCTCATCAAATGGGTAGTGTAAGTATCACTCATGCATACATATATCTTACCATCTCCATGTAGTGATGCAATTCCATTTTTTTCACCATATTTTATGGATGCATATTATGATGGGTTTAATGTAAATAAATGATATTTATGGAATAAATATGATTTTTTAATGATAATATCATATCTACCTTCTTACTTTCCAATCTTTTTTGAAATGATAACATCGCTCATACGTATATGTGGACTACCACCTTCACGAAGTGATGTGATTCATTTTTTCATTTATATTTTATATAGATGGTAATAAGGATGGATTTGATGAATATATATTATTTATATTATATAATAATGATTCTATAAATTTTAATTATTATTTACCTCTATTTTATTCCATCTTTCAAAAAGTGAAAACAGCGTTCATGCATATGTACATCCTACAATATCTATGAACGGTGTAATTCATTTATCTATCTTAAAATTTTATGTATGAATAAATATATATATATATATATATATATAATATATGATATTTATATTATTATTAATATTATATAGATTATATAACCATGATCAAAGCACAAGTTTGGTAACTACTGAACTAGAATTCTTATAAAAAAACAAAAAGTTAACACTCGGAAACGATGATTTTAATAAGGGATTATTAATAAATAAGTGTTTAAATGTTATAAAGGGATTGGATATGATATTATAATTATTTAAATTATGTTTTTATGTAATTATAACAAATTTAAATTTATTATTCTTGTAGATTAATCACTTTAAAAGAAAGTAGAACCCAAGGTTAGGGTTTTATGTTATAATCTCTCTATTTATCATGATTATTTATGATTAAGTTTATGATGATATAATTTTATGAATTATCTCTCAATAATCCCATGAATTTAATTCTAATATATTTATTTATAAAGAATACATGTTTTCATATCATTTTTCCTCTTTTTAAGAAATTGAGATATTAAAAGAATGTTTTTAAGAAAAAATAAACTTTATTTCTCTATTTGGTCAAAAATATTTTCTATTATATGTACATATCTTATAAAAATATTTTAAATAATTATTTTACTATTATCCTATGATTTCGTAAAGTCATTTTGACCCATGTTTTAATTTTTACAGAAAAATTTAAAAGGAATATTCATGTCATTTTATTAAACAAGGTACATTTTACTTTTTACTAAAAATGGGAAAAGAATATTTGTTTTAACATATATGGAATGAATAGAATTTTCCACCATCATGATCATTAAATGATTTAAATATTCCTTTATAAGTTCCCAAATTTCTTTTTAGAGATAATTTTTTCCTTAATATTTTTGAAATTTTTAGATTTTAAATAATTTATTTTAAAGTGAAAAGGTTATTTTCTTCAAGAAATTTTCCAAGTGATCTTTAAAGTCATTTTTTATCTCTATTGGAATCCTTGGATGTTACTTAAGTTTTAAGGGGAATATGATTCAATGGTACCATCCTTATTCTTTCTATGACTGTTTTATGATTATGATGAAAAAAATTATGAAACTTATTTCTATTCCATGGGTTATGATATGATGAATTGATGAAATATTTATAAAACCCATTTATTTTCCATGGGTTATGCCATAATGAAATGGTTATTAAAACCATTTCTTTTCATAGGTTATGATATGATAAAATTTTTATGATCTTTTGGTACACATATATATAATTTTCATTATGTAATGGGTGGGAAAAAATTATATATCCCTCTAATTTATTGGGTATATATGGATACCTCATGAGATAAATAAGACTAGAATGGAGAGTGAACCTAGTTCAATAAGGGAATTTTTCCACTATTATAGTCTTGGGAGTGAACCATGACTACTATAATGGTTGGGGAAGTGAACCCAGTTCACTATGATAGTCTTCTAAATAAGACTTAACAACTAAGGAAATGATTTTATATGCTTGCGTATATTCCGCAAACTTATGTCTTGTTCTAATGTTATTCTCTCATGGATCATGTTCTTTGATTACTTTATGATTCATGTCTTATGAACTTCCAATATTTATACTATAACTCAATATTATGATCTATGATATGTAGGGTATGATTTTCAAATTTTATTCTCATATTATCATACCCTTAGACTCATGTTATGTTTAAGTGATCATTGATCATTTACCCTTACTAAGAATATGAGATCACCCTTTCTTATGTTTCCTTTCCTAAAGTTATGAATGAATATATTAAGTATAATATGTCTAAGAAGGGTGATAGATATAAATAACTTAGTGGGAGATATTTTGGTTCACTTATGAACTAGTTTTTTATGTATTCAAGTTTTCAAAGATACTAGACTTATATGATTCTGGCATGAATCATAATTTTATGTATTGAATATTTATCTAATAAGATGTAATATTATGTATGAAAATTATGGGTCATTATAGTATTTAGCATAAAGAAACTAATATCAAAGGTTATTGTAATTAGAATATTGTGGCCACAATATAATACATGACATCAGTAGCATAAGTCAAGGTTCACTCCTAAGACTATTATTATATAGTGGACAAAGACTTATAGTGGATTATGTTCACTCTATAATACTATACATAACATCTAATGAGATATAAATATTTACCCAATTCATTAAAGGGAAATATAATTCAAGGACCACCCTTAACATCATATTATGTACATATATAAGTGTTCCACATAGGAAAAAAACATACATAATTTCATAAAATAAATATTAACCCAAGAAAGAAATTAGTTTCATGATTATTTACAAAAAAACAAGACCATAAACCATCTAAATAAAAAAATTGTATGATTTAAAAAGATCATATAACCTTTTCAAAAATAGAATTAGAAGGATGTTAACATAGATATAAAAAATATTGTACATAAACTTTATAGTTGGGGTGGTTCCTGAGTGGTAAACCTCATAATCCTGCATCCAAAATACCTGAGTTCAAAACCAAGGAGGGGAAAATTTCTGAGTTACTATAGAAGTTACTATAGTAGTTACTATATCAGTTATTATAGCTTCATAAATATTCACTAGATTAGACCCTATGAGCCACAGAGATGGTACTTCAGGCCACAGGGCCTCTAGGTCACCATAGTCCTCCATTCCATAGGGACTCTGGTCTACCTTAGGACTTCATTCCATGGTATTTTGGGCTAAAATGCCATTAGATGAAGGATTAGTCGGGAAAACCCACACATGAGCAGGCCTCAAAAGAGGAATCAGAGAAAAATAGCATCCACCAAAGCAGAGCTAACTATATTAGGAATAAAGAGAGGGTATGGAAAAAATTTCATCGATATCAGACATTATTCATCTTTAAATAAGGTGGGGATCTTGGAACCATCTATGAAATTGAGAATTGGGGAGGGGTAGTTCCATTATAGTCAGGTATTTGGGCCTTCAGGTCATGTAATGGGTCATGTGCCTCTAGGCCTTCAGGTCATGTTCTTTTCCTTGTGCCACTAAGACTACGGGTCATTTAAGGGTTTCCTATCAACCTAGTTAAAAGGGGTATTATCCAAAAATGAATAAAAATCCAAGGCCTTTATTCCATTATGAATAGACATAGATGGAAAAACACCCTTACAAAAAGAATTATTCAAATGGTACCGTAAAAGAAGGTATAAATAATTTGATTGTTTAATATAGTGAGTTCAATCTCCCAAAGGATAAATATAATTATTAGGTAAATTGTGAAATATGAATCCTAATAAGGTAAATCCTTTTGAAAATGAAAATGAAAATGAAATAAAAATCATAAGAGATTTAGAAAACTTTATTAACATTGTCATAAAATAAATATAACATGTCACTTTCAAAAATCCTTAACAAAAAAGTTAAATTGAAAAAAAATATATATGAAAAAATATCAAATAATGGGTCATTTAAAAAGATAAAAACGTATCCAAAAGAAATGTGATCTAGAAGATAAAACATTTGATCATGGAAGTAAAAACCCTTTGATGTTTTCAAAAATACATTGGTTGAAAACCCACATAATAAAAAGAGTTAATTAAATTTAATTTTGAAAATAATAAAAGTTAAATATTATATTCAAAATAATTAATACATAATAGGGTTTCAAAATATGATTATATAACTTTGGTGGGAAGAGGAAAACATGTACATGAGTGATAAATCATCATTTAAGAGGATAGGAATTATTATAAACATAATTTCATTTTCAAAAAGAAAGATAATTCATAAATAAGGATGATTTGAATTAAAATTGATCTCCCAAGATATAAATATGATATACCCTATGAAATAAAATATGAATCTCAAGGAGAAACATTATAACTTAAGAAATTATATTGAGTTATGAAAAAACCCTTATATTTTAGGGAAGATATCAATCATAGTCCAAATAAATGAAGATAATGAATGGAATTGAAGTCCCAATATCACAAGTAATTTTAAATTTTATAATTAAAGGAGCATTATTTACACTATAAAAAATAATATTGGTGCATAATATCAAAACATGACTCAATTAAGGTTGATAGAGATGGAAACCCTTACCTTTTATCTTGATTTCCCCAAATGCACCCTAACCACATATATAAAACACATAACTATCATAATAACTTAATTAATAATCTTATTCATAACTATTATCATTTAAAATCCTCATTTATAATCATTATTTATATTTATATCAATTAGTTATTATCTATTTTAAATATCAGTTTTGAGTAATCTTGACCGTTTTGAACTAGTTCCATGAGATCATTGTCAATATTCATTATTCTCCAAAATTTAATCATTATAATATCATTAAATGTATTTAAATTTATTATTTATAAATATATAATATCATTATATTGGATTTTTTATTATGGTCTTTGAAGGTGAACATGGTGACAGCATGTTTTGGTGATTTTTAACAAATAAGTGGTGGTATCTTAGTGAATGACTTTAATTTTAGTATTACTATTCAATAACAAAAATCAAATATTTATTTTATTATTTATTTCATATATTATCATTAATTAAGTTCCAATATTAATCCATGATATAATTTTATAGAATTGTTCAAGTATGTGGTTAGACTAACCCAAATGTGAATATACCATAATTAGTGGATAATTATGATTAGAAAAGTGGATTATTTAATATCATTATTATAGAATAATAATGATATTAATTATATAATTTTATGTTTTTTAATTATACTTTAATAGTTTTAATAAATAATAAATAAACTAGATGAAAAAACAAGATACGTTACTTTGTGGAGGTGGTAGTCCTCACAATGCACAGTTAACGTTTTAATTTCTTGAAGAATGAGTGAGATAGAGAATTTGGATTATAATTTTTATCTTAATAATAATTATTATATTAAATATTTCATACATATTATTTAATTTCACCCTTATAATCAATGAATATAGGTTGTGGTGAAAAATGGAAGTCGTCGCTTCGTGGTGGTAGTAGTCTGCACAGGACATGAATGATAGTTTCATTTTTATTAATAGAAAAGTGGAAATGTGGTTAATACTTAACATAATAAAATTCAGTATAAAAATAAAAATAATTTCATTATATAGTATTTATTAAATTATATTTGGGAAAGTAATAAAGAAAATAAAATAATTTAGTTAAAAAGTACTCACATTGAGGACTTGGGATTCCCCTTAGAAGGATAATTGAAAATGGAGGTCTTAAGACAATATATTATGACTAGGATCTCAAGTAAAATAAATATTATTATAGGAAAAGGAAAAATGGAATATTTTTAAGAAGAAACTAAATTTTGTGAGTGGTCTTGAAGGGGTGATGAGAGGATTCTTTTATAAGTGGTGAAAATGGAAATTTTTTTCAATTATAACCACTTAATATAAATGAAACACGTGAAATGTCAAGTGGAACAAAAAAGGAAAATAATTTATAATATTTAAGTTTTGGTTTAAAAATACCTCAACCCCTCAATTATAATCATTTTTTAACAAGTTATTCCTTTTACTCCTTAGGTTACCCCTTTTTACCATTTTGGTTTTCTACTACGGTAACTAATTTTTTACCAAGGTAACTTATACTTTATGAAATTAAATAAAATATTCCTTATTAAATAATTTGTATCATATAATTACATATATAAAATTTATTTTATCAGATAAAATTTCTGTGTGTAAGAAAAATCAATTTTAACATTAGCGTTATAACGCGTAAAACCCCATTTTTAGAAAAAAATGGTATTTTTAAGTTTAAAATTTATGCATAGGATAAAATTATACATGTATTTGATATTAATGATATAAATTGTTTTATTATAAAAACAATAAAATTTATGTGTCTTTTAAAGAAATCCAAAACCAAATTTTACTAAAATATTATTTAATTAAAAGAAAAGACCAACAAAGGTTTTTATTTGAAAATATTACTTAAGCTCATAAAATGTTAATCATAGGTTTTCTAAATTCATCATGGTATTTTTAAAATGTATAGTTTTACTTATTAAATACATATTTTACAAATTAAAATGTTTTATACACTTTTAGGTCTTTTTTATAAATTCATAAAATTTATAATTTTGGTAAAAACTATATTTTTCACTATTCACCTAAAAATACAATTATTTAAGAAAATCTCAAAAAATCACTCTAAGGTTATTTTTAAATGCTTAATTTTTAAATTAATTTCATTTCATAAAATTAAAATTTCAAAATTTATAAATTTTTCTCTAAAATATTAAATTTAAATAAAAACTGTTTTTATAGAAAAATAAACTTTCTTTTTCTTTAAAAGTAAAAATGGGAAATATGTAAAATACATGTGATAAATAACTTATTTCATTAATAATTACATATTTATATTGTCCTAATTTCTAGTTACATATCCCCTTAAGATCTCCATGTAATATTTAAGCATAAGGTACATTGTGGTGGCAGTTGAGGGTGGTGATTCTGCTTGCATAGATCTTATGGAAATTTCCATGAGATTGAATTTATATTGCATATGATTTTAATCATACTATAATTATTTGAGTTTTTATTGGTCTTGTTTTAGATAAAAACATAGTGAAGTTACCTCATTCCCAATCTTATATAAATGATCCTCCTAAGGGAGACTTCTTCTACTCAATATCACTTCTTTCCATTATAGATTTCATAATATGGTTACTTCCTTTTATAGTCATTGATTTAATGGCTATATTATTATGGTCAAATTTTATTTTAATATATCACTATTTTATTTTAGTTTAGTGTAGTGTTTAGAATAATCTATTAACATAATATTTATTTATGTAAAATACTTAGTAAAATTCTGGGTCATTACATTCTCCCCCCTAAATAAATTACATCCTCTCAATTTTAATTACTACTCATTAATGAAAATAGTTAAGGGTATCTAAAAAATTAACATGACTCGAGATTTTGTTTCTAGTGAGGTATCGTCCTTACTATCTTAATCTCTACTAGTAAACTCATTTTTTCTTATATATGGAATATAAATAACTTTGAGTTTTCCTCTAACCATTTGTGCCAAATACCCCAATATAATGGGAGTAATTTTTCATAGGGAGTATATAATCAACTGTTTTCCAATAGGTGATCATGGGTTGATTTATAATTTTAAATGTATTTTTCCTATATTTTAAATTTTCATGGTCTCTATGTAGATAGATCCAATCTCATCTTAATATCACATCAAAATTGAATAATGGGAGGATATAATAAAATCATTCATATAAAAAATCTATTATAGAGAAGTTATATACTTGGGATTCAATAATCATACCACTAGAATTTTTTATAAATAAATCAAAATATATCCATTTAGGTGTTGTTTTTATGTTTTTAAAAAAACATTTTAGGTATAAATAAGTGGGTTAAATAAGATACAAATACAAAATTCAAAATTCTTGTGTGGATGATCAGTATTCCTCACTCTATATCATTTTTAGAACTTACTTTGGTAATTTTTGTTCTATAATATTTCCCTTGTTCCCTTGGCCTTAGAAATTTTGGATGATTATCATTCTTTTTAGCCCTTTTATTATGGAATTATCTTATATAATTCCTAAGTTTCCCACATTTAATACATTGAACTATTAGTGATACCTCAGTGTGAACTCTTTTTTCATTCACTATGTCCACTGAGCTCTTAATTTTTCCTCAGAAAATAGTTTCTCTATGTTCACATTCACCATATATAAAACATTTTCTAGTTTTTTTTAGACATTATCTAGGGTGCCTCTTCCCACATTTTTACACATAAAAAATTGAACATTATTTCCTTCATCATCTTTGTCACCCGAACTTCCATGATACTTCATACTTCTCTTCTTTGGTTTGTTTGGTAATTCATCTTTTTTCATGTTATTAATCATAATTATTAATATATGCTTTGGTATAACCATAATATTTCTAACTCCATCTCTTATCCCATTATATTTTCTATGGAGGAAATTTTTACATTATCCATGGAATACATTGTTAACTTGGTTCCTTTGGGCTTCAGCCATTACTAAAACCAAAATAGGTTAACGTCGGTGATAAAAAAAAATAACATTATAATAGAATTATCATAAATTATATCATGAAAACTAAACCTTGAAATGTATTACTTTTTGAAACCAGTAAATTATAATTCATTTCAAACTAAATCAGTCTCGGTTCAATCTAGGTTTTTTTAGGTTGGGTTCTCCCTTAATTATTATCCAAATTCTTTAATATAATAAATACTTTGTAATGGATTTTATAGACTCTATGATTAACCAAATAATATCCCTTGAGAGATTCAAGTTAGGTGTACAGTTAGTCCTATTTTTCGTGCACCAGTTGATGATTGATTTAATATCCAACACACCCTTTTAGGGTTATCACCCCTAGGTACATCAGTTTCAGAGCCTACATCCACTTGTAGTGTCCAGTCGGGGATATTATTTCCTAGATAACTACTCAATCTCTACTTTACCAAAAATTCAGTATGTTTCCCTATACTTATACTTATTAATAGGGTTTTCTATAATGTTATCTCATTATAATCTCTAAAAATAACTAGACCCTGCCTCTGATACCAACTATAGAGACCCATCTCTCATACACATGATAATGCATTATTTTACACATAAAATTTCTTAATGAATATAACCCAATAATCAAAAGGTCTAGTTTGTTTGGAAGAATTGGGAAAAATAATAACCTTTAACTAATAAAAAAACCATGTCTTTCTTATTCAATGGAAATTTTCTCACTATAATAAAAACTTGTTAAACCCTAACCAGTCTTCAAAATATCTCATAAATTGTATACACAAGATAATCTTATAGAAATACCATGTGTATTAATTTTCTTTTTTATCTATGTAAATGGAAACAAAATAAGGTTTGGGCCCAAACACTCAGTAAAGGTGAGTATAAGTGATAATAATAAAAGTTCATAAGTGATCATAAGATGAAAATATGGGCACGGGAATGTAGATAAGAAACATGAACATAATATACATAATTCATGCCAAATAAAACTTGGATCATAAGACAATAATAATAGCACGAGGATTTATCATAAAGAAACCAATATCAAAGGATACTGGCATAATAATTTCATCAATGTAATATTAAACTGATAAATAAATGGGTTTCATGATTATTTCCAAAAAAAATATGACCATAAACCATCTAGATAACTAACTTGGTGATTGAAAAATAACATATTCCCATCTAACAAAATAAACTTATAAGGATGATGACATATATATAAAAACACCCTTGAAAAAAGAATGCTTTAGATAATACCACATAATAAGGGATTGAAAATTGGATTTTATGATACCATGAGTAAAATACCCTAAAGGATAAATATAAATAGTGGGTAAATAATGAAACATGAATCCCAATAAGTTAAATCCTTTTGAAATTTAAAAGGAAGATGGAAGTGAAATCATAAAAGAGTTTTAGAGAAAAAAAATATTGTCGTAGAAGACTATATTATGGGTCACTTTAAAAAGTCATTAACAAAATTTTGAAGAGAGAATTTTGAAAACATTTAATTTGAAATTAATATCAAATAATTTATCATTTAAAAATATATAAATGTATCCAAATAAAATGTGTTCTGGAATATAAAACATTTGATCATGAAAGGAAAATCCTTTTGATGTTTTTAAAAATATATTGGTTGAAAAACCACATCATAAAAAGTGGTATAAAACTTAATTTTGGAAATATATAAATGTAAATATGATATTCAAAATATCTAATACATTATAGGGTTTCAAAATATGATATTTTAACATTGGCGAGAAATGGAAAACATGGACATGGGTGATAAACCATCGTTAAGAGGATGGAAATTATTCTTAACATAGTTGAATTTTCAAGGAGAAAAATAATTCATCAATAAGGATGATTTGAATCAAAAGTTATCTCCCAAGATATAAATAGGTTAGATCATATGAAATTAAAGGTGAATCTAAAGTAAAAATATTATATCTCAAGAAATAATATTGAGTTATGAAAAATACTTATATTTTAGAGAAGATATTAATCATAATCCAAAGAAATGAAGTGCGTGAATGGAAGTAAATTTTTCAAGATAAATGATCATTTAAGATATTATAAGTTAATTGGTAGTAGTTACACAACATGAAATGATATTGGTGCATAATATCACAATATTCTTCAATAAAGGGTGATAGAGATGGAAACCCTTACCTCATATCTTGATTTCCTCAAATGTGCTCTAACATCCTATATAAAAAAAATAGTAATCACTTAGTTCATAAACTTATTCATAACTATTACCATTTAAAATACTCATTTATAATCATTATTTATTTTTATATCAATTGGTTATTATCTATTTTGAATATCAAGTGTTAGTAATCTTGAGTGTTTTGAATTAGTTTCGTGATAGCGTTGTTGGTATTCATTATTCTCTAAAATTTCCCCATTATGGGATAATTAAAGGTACTATAATTTATTGTTTATAAATATTTATAAATTTTTAATCTAATTTTATGGGATTTTCGATTACGATCATTGAATATTAACTCATTGGTGTGCATGTTTTGGTTATTTTTCACAAACGGGTGGTGGTATCTTAATGAATGAGTTTAATTTTAGTATCATTATTATAAAAACAAAAAAAAATATTTATTTTCTTATTTATATCATATATTATTAGTAATTAAGTTCTCATATTCATCCATGATGTTATTTTATATCATTTCTCAAGTAGGTGGTTAGACTGACCCAAACATGAACATACCATAATTAATGGATGATTATAATTATGAATGTAGTTTTTATTGGGAATAATATCATTATTATAGAATAATAATGATATAATTTATATATTTTTAAGGTTTTGAATAATATTTTAATAGATATTAATAAATAATAAATAAATTATATGAAAAATCAAGATGCATTATTTCATGGAAGCGGTAGTCCACACAATGCATGGTTAACATTTTCATTTCTCAAAGAATGAGAGGGGAAGAAGATGGATAATAATTTGTTTCTTAATAATCATAATTATATTACATATTTCATATTTATTCTTCAATTTCAACCTTATAATAAGTGAATAGATTTGGTGGTTAAAGATGTAAGTTGTCGCTTAGTGGAGGTGATAGTATGTACAACACATGAATGGTTGTTTTATTTTTCTTAACAAAAATGGGGGAAGGTGATTAATAGTTATTAACTTGAAATAATATAATTCAGTATACAAATAATTTATTATTTAATTATATAGAAATTATAAAATTATATTTTTTAAAGTAAGGTATAAAATAAAAGAAGTTATGGAAAAAAATTACTCATGTTAAGGACTTGGGCTTTCCCATGGAAGGATCCTTAGAAATGGAGGTATTAAGACAATATATTATAACCATATGATAAAGTAAAATGAATAATATTTTATATGAGTGAAAAATTGAATATTTTCAGAAGGAAAATTAATTCCTTGAGTGGTCTTGAAGGGGTGGTGATAGGTTCCTTTTATAAGTTATGTGAATTGAATTTTTATAATTATAACCACATAATATAAAGGGAGTGTATATTAGACATGTCAAGTGGATCCAAAAATAGACAATAATTTTTTTTTATAATTTTTTGTTGATCCAAAACTCAACCAATCAATTAAAAATATATTTTAACATTTCATTCCTCTTACTCTTTAGGTTGTCCCTTTTTACCATTTTGGTTTTCTACTACTATAACTAGTTTTTTACCAACGTAACTTATCCTTTATACCATAAAATAAAATTGTACTTATTATATAATTTTTAACTTATAATTTCATATATTAAATCCATTTTATCATATAAAATTTATATGTGTATGTAAAAGAAATTTTAACATTGTCACATGTAACACGTAAAAACCTGTTTTAGAAAAAAGGCATTTTTAAGCTTAAAATTTATGTGTAGGGTAAAATTATCCATGTGTTTGATTTTAATAATATAAATTATTTTATTATAATAAAAATAAAATTTTTTTTTATTTCAAAGAAATCAAAAACCAAATTTCACCAAAATATTATTTATTTAAAATAAAATACAAAAAATAATGTTTATTAGAAAATATTTCTTAAGTTCCTGAAGTGTTAATAATAGGTTTTTTAAATTAAATATATTATTTTTAAAATGTGTAGTTTTACTTATTAAATAAATATTTTACCAATTAAAAAATATTATACACTTATAGGTGTTTCTTATAAAGTCATAAAATTTACAGTTTTGGTAAAAACTATATTTTTTATTATTCATCTAAAAATTCAATTATTTAAGGAAATTGAAAAAACTCACATTAAGGTTATCTTAAAATTATTAATTTTAAAATTAAGTTCATTTCATCAAATTAAATTTCAAAAATTTATAAATTTATATTTTAAATACAAAATATAAAGAAAAACTATTTTTATAGAAAAATAAAATTTCTTTTTCTTTAAAAGTAAAAATGTAAAATATATAAAATACATGCAATAAAAAAATTATTAAATTAATAATTACGTGTTTATATAATCCTAATTTTAATCTACATAGACCCTCAATATCACCTCATAATATCTAAGCATAAGGTATACTCTAGTGGCAGTTGAGGATGGTTATTTCACAAGCATAGATCTCGTGAAAATTTATAAAATTTTAAAGGTCTCTTGAATATGATTTTTCTAATGGCATAATTGTTTGAGTTCAGCTTGAGATTGATCTAGAGAAAACCCAAGTGAAGATACCTCCTTCCCAATAGCTAATAAATGATTTTTATAAGGGAGACTTCCACTACTCAATGTTATTTATATCCTTCATAAATTTCATAATATAGTTACTTCCTTCTATTCTTGCTAATTTAATAGATATATTATAATTGTAAAATTTTATTTTAACATATCATGGTTTTGTTTTAGTTTAGTGTTATGTGTAGAGAAATTTATTAACATAATATTTTTTAATAAGAATACTTATCAAAAAAATTTAACATTACAGTGATGAGGTATGTTAGTGAGTTTTCTTGATATGAAATGGTTCGGGGCCAGTTAATAACAACATTGTGACTAGTTTCATTATAGTATTTGATAGTGAGTGACACCATAAATGACTGAATTCTTTATTTTTTTCATTTTAGGTTCAGTATATATGATGGTGTTTCTCTTGAGGGTCGTTGGAGGATGAGGTTCGCATCTATAATGTTTATATAAAGGTGTCAAACCGAAGGGAGTGGGTAGATGAGTCAGAACTTCTTATGGGGATCATGGGATGTTTCTTTGATGTGATCGTACTTTTCTATCAATTTTAACCACATCATTATTTGAATTTTAATTGTGGCATTGTGTTCTAATATAGAATTTTGTCTTTATGGTGGTTTCTCCTTTGGATTTGGGGTGCTTGTGAGGTTCACACTTAACCATAAAATTGGTCTTATACTAATAAAAAAATGGATTAGAATCCATTATTTTTCCTCTTTTTCCATAATAGATTCAAATCATTCTCTTAGATGTAGAACCCTTCTTGGTCTTCTTGTAATTAATTTGTTCATATAATTTATTTTGATTTTTTCATAATGAAAACTCATATTTCTTTATCTTTTATGGTCTTATTTATTTAAATGTTCTTGATGCATGATTTTTTTATTTGAACATGAATGTATCTCTAGTATTACCACAATGATAGACATTTATAAATATTTTTTCTAAGATTCCAAACCTATTTGAGATAAATAGGTTTTGATCCTTTTTTATGAACTATGTTTTACTCATTATTTTATCCCCTTGATATAGGATTACTTTGATTTTAAAAGGTTGTAATATTATGCTGACAGTTAAAATCATTATTCCCAAATAATCACAACACCAACAGTAGCTAATAAACCTTAATCTTTTTCTCTTAGGAAAAAACTAGACATATTTTTTTATGTTGTTTTTGTGTCACTTTGTACTTCATTTGGGTTTCCCTTAAGGAACAGCTGCTACCACAAATTCTCAAATCCACCATGAATGTGGTGGTGTGTTTCACATCATTCGTATTTATATAAATTTTTATTTTAAACCTATATTGTGCATAAAACCAAAAATAGCATAATCATAAATTTCTAGAGTTAATGTTACCTTTTGATTATAGATTACATTTGGTTTGTCATAAAATTATCTCAAGATATTATTTCCACTAGATAGAGGTATTTTAGAACAGGAATCCTATTTAGAATTATGATTGGTAGTAACTCTTCTCTAAACTTTTTATAAAGACTCATCTTGAGCGCTTTCAATATTTTCTAGTTGACTTCAAACTCAATACATTTCATATTGAGGATATTTTTATCATCCTACATTGATTCCAATTTGTATTTACATTCTTTATTGATCTTTTCATAGTTATTATCATTCATTTTTTTACTTATATTACAAAAAAATTATCAAACTCTTTAATCTTGTTTTCCTTAACCGCCAATTTAGAATTCTTAAACATCAATGATAGACATTTTCTTTTCTTCCAATTCATGGAACTTTTATTCATGTATTTCTAGGAATTTATATGTCTTCGAGATTGCTTTAATCTAGTCATTTTTAACTTTGGAGCACTTTTCTTCAAGTTCCCTAATTCTAACACTCTTGGATTTTCATTACTTAGTGAGATCTATGATCATAATTACCCTTTATGTTAGTGATTTATCCCTATTCTTATATTCTTCTTTAAGGTGGGTGATCTTCTCCTATAAGTCTTCAAAATATCCATAATGATAAATAAAATTTTCTTCAGTAACATTCTATAAGATCTTCCTAAGAACAGCATATAAATCATCTTTCAATTATTTTGAGATATGATCTTCCCAACTTGTACATAGTCCATCTAATAAATATATGTTTTATATCTCTTCATTAGTTAATTTAACTATCAGATATTATTTATCCATTCTAGATCTCTCTTATTCGTGATTACAACATGTTAAAACTTTATCTTCTTACTCTTTATACAAGAAGGATGGATTCTTCATCTTTTTTAATTCTTTCTCTCTTATATTTTTCAGAGTTTTAAAAGTGATAGAATTATAATTAGTGGTCAAAACCATTTATCCAATTTTTTACTACATGATTTATTTATAATAGAGGATTGAGAATTTAAAAAACCTTTAATATAATTGATAATACAATTATAATTGAAACGTGGTGCTCTGATACCAATTAATAGGATCACATGGGGTATGGAAAACACTGAGAAACGGTGAGTTAGTGTTAGTTTCTTTTTTATAATTAAAAGATTATTCCATATTTACCTATGTACCTATTATTTGAATGGATATATCTCTCTATCTCTATTTTTCACCACATTTTTTTATGTTTCATATAGAATTAGTAAGAAATAAAAGCAAAAGGGAAAACATGATTTGTTAATGAGGTTCACCTCCAGGATGGATGACTATGTCCCCGATGTATGGTGGTTATTATCCCACACACACACATATCTCCTTTTATTATCAATAAGGAACTTGGTAAAGGGTATATCCTTGGTCCCATACTCCTAGAACCAACCAAGTACAATGAAACCACCAACTTTTAGGTCTTCAAATACAAGATCTGGCTTATATTACCTTGATGTATAATCAGTATCAGTGAAGTCTCATGTCCCTCCTGAATAAAATGTATTTGATCTCCTTCCTCAATATGCATAAATCCAAGTGGTTTCCTCTTATTTTCTTCCAACCTTATGATATTTCAATATCTTATGCTTGAATCCTTAATTCTTTTTCTTTAGCCTATAGGATCTTCAACAATATCAAGGTTAGTCTCTATCTCTCTTATTCTTCTTCTTCAACTCACAAGGATGATTAACTTATTGGAAATGTTGGTCCTCTATTACTTTGACACAAAGGTGTTTCATAAAAATAATGGTAGTGTAAAGTCTTATTACTCTTATTAAACTCGTATAATATATAGGATAATGATAGTTTCATATCGGTGCCTCTCTTCTTCCTTAAATCAATATATATATATATATATATATATATATATATATTCACAAAACTGTGTGAATATTTTCTCTGCGATATTCGGTACTTTAATTATAATGTATTTTTTGTCTTCAATATCATTTAAACCAATTATAAATATTATATTTTAATCAACCTGAATACTTGGTCAATTATCTTTATGTGATATCAGAATTATTATAGTTTCCTCTCTCCATGTGACCTATAATTATCATGGTATTTTTCCTTTAAAACTTATTCAAAAACCACTTATACACTAAAACCTATATATTCATGAAAACATGAGGTGTTATTATCATTTATATGAAGGACTCTCTCATGGAATACATTATTTAAGTTTTACGTGTTAATTTCCTAGAATATCCAATCACAGCATGAAAATCTCTTCCATATCCTTTTAATGCAGAGCCTATCCTCCATGGCTTGGCAGCGCAGCATAAATCTTTTTTATTACATCTTCTTCATCACACACCATGATGTGGAATTATATATATTATTGTTTCATGTTCACTATAGAGTGGACCTTCTCCATGTCTTGGTTGTATCTCAATTAGTAGAACCATCATTGACTAGTCATTTTTCTCATACATCTTCATAGTGTGAAAAAAATTATCATGGCATGGAAACTCTCTTCATTAATTCTCTATGAATCATAGCCTAAATCAAAACTTAATAACAATACTATGATATTTTTAACTTGATAGAATAGTATAAACATCATCACATTTAAATGCTCCTTAGAATCATCATTCTAAATGTTTATCTTATAAATCTTTCGGTTTAACTTCTGAAAAACTCACACATTTGGTAAAGGAAGGAATTTTACATAAGATCTTTTTACTATTGTGTAACATGGTGTATATTCCAATGAATTTTAAAAATTTCAATAGTATTATCCGGTTGAATTTTATATATTGTAAATTTATCTTTATATATTATATGGTTGCTTGAGACTTTGTCAAATTTATAGTCCTCACAGTTAGAATAACCCTTATGCATTGCATTACTTTGCCACATTTCATAAATATAAAATAAAAATACTCTTATGTATGAGTTCAATGTGTCACATCCTAGTATTTATTTCTAATATATATATATGTCTTAATGTTTTTTTATCGTTTTATGGGTCAAAATGTGTCTTTGAAGTTTGGAGCTGGTGTGGACTTGAACCTATATCTAATGAAGCTATAAGTGGTCCACCATCTAGCCAATGAGAGCCACTAAATAGCTCGTGGTATTGAAAATGGCTACAATAGTATTGTTGTATCCACTTTCCAGCAAGTGGCATTTCTAGACACATGTTTCATAAGGTAAATGTTGTAAATGTGCATTGAAACCACCATTTTATTTCTCCATCCTTCTCCCATTACCCATTAAAACCTTGGGAGTCCTCTTTGAAAATTTTTTCTCTCTCAACCTAAATTCATAGTGTATTGAATTGTCATTTATTATGGTGGATCCTGATCAGTAAGTCTAACCCCTTTTGGCCTTCAATCACTCTTCTTCCTCTTTATTTGTTCTTTCTAGAGACTATGACAGCCTAGTGAATCATTGGATCTAAATTTTTTTATTTTTTTATGTTTTTAGGATCCCCTATTGTTTCTCTTGATATCTCTCTCTCTTATTTAGGTGTTTCCATCAGAGGTGACACGTTTCAGATTTATTGCGGTTTTATTCATGGATATTCTAAGGTAGGTGTATATATGTATTTTCTTCTTCTTGTGATTAATGTGATTCTTGAATTTTTTATGTATTTTTTTAATGAATAATCATGGTTTTATCATTTTAAAGCATCAATGTCCTTTTTCCATGAAAATATTACTTAGCATGAATTTTTTATTTAAAAGGTTTGATCCTTTGATTTGAAATAAAATTGGTGTGTTTTCCATTCTTGATGGATTTTGGTTTTTAAGGTGCAAATACTTTTTTAATGAAAATGGGTTAATTATTTAAAGTTAAATTCCACATAGTTAAATGTGTGTTTCTTAGAATATGTTTTGGAATGATTTATATAATAATTTGTAATGATTTTTTTTAAAGAATTAGTTGAAATAATATTCAAACCATTTAAATGGATTGGTTTGAATTTCTTGTTCTTTTCTTAAAGCCTTGGTTGGTACTTTAAAATGGTTTCTAAAGGAATAGGGTATGTATGAACCTTTTAAAATGGCTATTTCAAGGTGATGTATTATTTAGTTTATAATGGATTGGTTTTTCAATTTGGTTTCCCTTAAAGGCTTGTTTGGAACTTTATGAATTTAATTATTTTGTTGTGGATTACTTTATGAGCCCCTTGTATTAATTTTCCCATAAATAACGGTCATTTGTGCACATGGAAGTTGGTGTTGAAAGTAGTGGTTGTTCTCTACAAGGGAGATTAGGGTGAGGGTTAGATGTGTACTTTTTATGCTATGAAATATTGATTATGCATGTGGACTTTGTATGACAAGTGAGGTCATTATTGTGGTATAGAGCTACTCTCGGGATTGGAATCTTACCCCCTATGCTTGTTTTTATAGGATAATGTGTACACTATGATTCCAATATTATTATGGCAGGGAGGCACTCTTGGTAGTGTACTCTTACCCCCTATGATCATTTTTCTATGGTAATGTGTGAAGCATGTGTCCTTTGATCATAAAAGTCATGAGAAGATCCTAGGTAACCTAGACCTAATTTACCCTTGACATATGACCCTAAACTCTTGACTCTTAATATTAGATATATGAATTTGGTTTCTTGATCATTACTCGATGTTGAAGTTTACATGTTTTACTTCCTTTCTTACAATATCTATATGTTGATATGAGGCACATTATTTACTTTCAGATTTTCCTTTGATATATTGTATTTCTCTTGGTATATGGTGCTAACTTATTGTTCTTCTATGCTAAATTGACTTTTGGATTATGAAATGAATTTTAAATATTTTACTAAAAATGGAATTTTATTTGAAATGATTTGGCATGTTTTCTATTTCATTTTCTAAATGTATTTTTAAAAGGAAAAAATGAATGGCTTAAAACCCTATATTACCCACAACCTGATTTTATATATTTTTATCTATTTTAAAAAGTGTGGCATGTTTTACCTTCCATTTATGAAATAAAAAACCTTATTTTATAATTCTTGTATTTAAAACTAGAATATATAAATTTCTTATGGAAGTAATTTCATAGACTCCTCAATGGGTTTCTACTAGGATCTATTTTGCTCACATCCTGTATACACCACTAGGTGTATGTAGTCTCCATGTTTCTTTAGTAGGTTATTAGGTTCTCTTCATCTTTATTTTGTTGATTTATTATTGTTTATACAAGGATATGTGGAATAGGATGTGATGAGTGGTCTTGGACCACCAGGAAACAAGTTCTAGCAGTTTTGTTTTTCTTTTATGTCTTTGGGTTTATATGTATTTTATCTCTTGGTTTAGCTTTACCTTATATCTAGATTTCATGGTATTATGAGATTCCATTTATTTATTTTGATGTCCAAATATGATTATCTTGTTCTTATGAACTGATTAATGATTCAAATGAGTTCTCTATTTTGATTTCATCTTTTTTTTGGGTTATCTCTTACCTCGGGGATCTAGAATGCCATTAGGGCCTTTCTATGGGCTAGCTCAGGTATCAAATTGTGGTATCTCAGGTTGGTTCATGAAAAATTGGTATGAAAGGAGTAAATTTATTAAAAGTGTCTTTATTTTAAATATATTATGTTTTTAGGGTTGATTCATGGTATAAAAGTGGTTAGGAACATGTTAGGACTCAAGAGGTAGTTTGTGAATGGGTTCCTAATCACCAACCTTTGCGATGAATCTTGATTTACCAGGTAAATATGGGACTTAATTCTTTTTCTTGAGTTATTTTTTTTATTATTTATTATATTTATATTCCTAATGAGATAATATTTGATTCTAGGAATCTCTTATGAGTTTTCTGATGGATTGGAGAGGTGATCAAGGTTGCATGGGTAATTTGCACGGTCTGGTAAACCGTGAATAATTTGTGTGGTTGGACTGAAAAACAATATAGTAACTATCATATGGTCTATGATTAGTTTACTATACATGCAACCAAGTCATGTATAGTTATACTTTAACCCCAAACTTTATGATTTGTTCCTTTCTTCCAAATAGACTTCAATTACATAAGGTTGTTTTGGAGGTTTTTTTATTTTTTTTATAATAATGGGTGTAGTTTTATTTCATGGTCATATATGTTTATTCTAGTTTAATTATTGGAATTGGTTTTTAAATTCATTGAAAAACTACGATTGAAGTTGAAAATGGTTTTCATTGAAATTATAGGAGAAATGTTTTTGAATTACCAAAAAGGTGTTCTTTATGAAATGTTTGTTTTGTAAAAATAATTTTAAAATATTATTATGTGATATTTATAAAATAATATTTTAAGTAGAATTTTGGATTTTTTATGGATTTGAAATGGTAATGGTTTCAAAATGGGATTTTTAGAATATCTTTATGAAACCATGGGAGGAGTTCCATGAGATATTAAAAGAATTTAAATTGTGATGGATTTCTATCAAAACATCATGTTTTTAAATGGAGTTAAAATGTTTAAAAAAGGGGGTAGCCAATTTTTTTTAAGTAGTGGTTCTTTAATGAAAGTGATTTGGAGTTTTTTTTTTTGAAATATTATGTTTTGTCTATGTTATGTCTTGGGTTCTATGTTATTTTGAATTGTTTTTTCTTGATCTATGATGTGTCAGTTGATGAGTTTATGTTTCATGGAGTTTAGAAATGTCTCTTAGAAAATTTTATAAGAAATATAGGAAGTATTTTCATTGGTCTAATCTTTAAAGTAGCCCCTCACATATTATATAAGTGTAATTTCAATTTAATGACTCTACCTAGACTCGGGACTGAGTGGTGGATCTGAAGTCTTCCCATATTTAGAATCATGTCTAGGACGTATTGAATCACTATTTTCCTCTATATAGAGGTGATCTCAGTTCTTCAGAGGCAATGAGGTGGATATAAGAAATTGAATAATTTTCAATTCTCTCAAGACTCATGAAGCTCTAAGGGTTAAGTATGTTATTCCCTTATTTTAAGGTCCAATATGAGAGTGGTGGGAAATTTTGGTCCCTGTACGAAATTATGTCATGTGAATTCTTAAATTTAATCTTCATTCAATGGAAATATCATGAGTAGGTAAATAAGGAGAAATCCTTTGAGCTCATGGGTCTTTATTAAGGTGATCGATCAGTTTTGGAGTATGCTAAAAAATTCAAGTTTGGTATGTTTCTCACCGAAGCATGTCAGAGATGATTGCTTTAAGGCTCTCTATTTTAAAATAGGCCTTTGTCAGACCATGGATCTATCCTTTTAGTGTCCAATCTGGCCTCATATCAGGAGTTTCATAAAACTTGTGTGTCAATGTAGATGCCGAAAAGCACTCCAGGGATGAGGAAGGTTCAGGCGCGACAAAACAGAGCCATATTTGGGACCGGTGATCCATTACGGGGGTCCCGGAGGGGCGACGCAAAAAAAATAATGGGTTGCGCGAAAAAAATTTGCTCCGTGCAAAAAACTTCGGGATTCGAGAGAGTTTTACACACGGGCGTAGAACTATTTCGCACCACCACTCCGCGCAGTTGATCTTCGCGCTACCGACATCAGGGCGCGCAATATTTCACACCAAAGTGTTTTTCGTGCGGACCTTAGATTTCGAACTCCTATAAATATAAGGCCACCCCCTTCGACTTCAGCTCAAAGAATCTGAACTGCCTCTCCCACGCGAAATTCCTCTCTCATGTGCGCAAAGAAGATGGCTCTCAGGTACTAAATTTTTCACTCCAGGTTTCCCGAGGGTCCGACTTTACGCGCGACTGCTCGGGCTTGATCCTTGTCCAAATCCCCTCAAACCCCTTCCCCTGCGCACAATTTCTTCCGATTGCATGCAATTAGGTCTTCGGCGCGCAATTCCTTTTGCGCATCAACCCACTCTATTTCGCGCCCAGCGCTCAATTGCGTGTCGGCCCAGAATTTTTCACGCACACAATTCTTTTTGCGTGACGGCCCGGCCCCTTTTTCGTGCAACGGCCCCTTTTGCGCGCAAAGCCTCCCACCTTGTGCGACTATTATGTCCCTCCTCCGGGCATCATTTTCGGGTGCCTCCTGAGCCCACATCACCTTCTCCATATACTCATTACCCGTGCAACCTTCTAGGTTCGCATGAAGTAACTTCAAAGTCCCCTGGATGATACTACCCGTTGCGTTGCTTCGCCTCATGCTTCTTCGCATAGGCACGCTAATGGATATTGCTTCTTCGCATAGTCATGCTAACGTGGACCCCTCGATGGTTCGCTCCATGACACCCTCTCACCACAACGTTGCATGTCCCCTCTTTTCACCAAGGTGTAGAGGGTACCGGTTATATAAGTCCTAGGGGTGTGGAGAAAACCCACCTCATTCGAGCTGCAGGACGTTAAACTGCCAAGCACCTTCGTCCTCATTACATGACGTTAGACTGTGACCTTGCCCCGTGCCTCGCACGTGGGGTACCCCCACCTTGGACATTCTCTACGCCCACTGGTCTCCACAGGGGATGATATCCTCCTTATTGGAGTGGTGTTTATCCGCGTGGAAAGGGCAACCATCTTGGTGTAATCCCTTAGCTTTCTTGTAGGAGGCAGCATCCATGCTCCTCCTTTCTTATTCGATCCCCAGGGCTAGCAAAGGGCATGGTGGGGAATAGTGATTATCCTTTCTTTGGTCCCAAGTCCCTCTCCCTCTACACTTTTTCGCCATCGGGCCTTCATCTTGGAGTAATTCCCAACCTCTTCGGGCTGCTAACCATGCATAATCCCTTGTTTCCTCTTTGGGCCATTAAACACGCGTAATCCCCACTCCATTTCCCATGGATGCACCTTTCACGGCATGATCGTCAGGTCTCAACTATCTCTTGTTTCTCACACTGAGCATGACTCACATGGGCTTAGAGTGAGCACCGACCATGACATCTACCCTGGGTAGCCTAGAGTGTAAGCCTTACACCCACCCACCTGAACTACGTGGTCTTTGATCTTTAACAAGGAAGGGTACGTAGGAATCCTCCTTGAGGTTCAATCCCACCAACACCTAGTCGCTCTGACCCCCCTTCGCATCGGTTCACCAACACCCTAGGCATCCTAGAGTGTAAGCCCCTCCCACCTTCTGAACTACATGGAATTTGATCCTTTCCAATGTAGGGTACGTAAGAATCCTCCCTGAGGTTCAATACCACCAACACCCGATCGCTCCGACCCCCCTTCACATCGGTTCACCAGCACCCTGGGAAGCCTAGAGTGTAAGCCCCTCCCACCTTCTGAACTACGTGGACTTTGATATTTTCCAAGGAAGGGTATGTAGGAAGCCTCCCTAAGGTTCAATCCCAACACCCACTTGCCCCGACACCTTCAAGTCAGTTCACCCTCATCCCATATGACGTTAAACTATATCCACCCATCCAAACTATGTAGACTTTGATCCTTGCCAAGGCAAGGTATGTAGGAAGCCTCCACGAGGTTCAATCCCACCACCCATCGGACCCCAGGTCCACCTTCACGTCGGTTCCCACCCACCTTAACTACAAGGTCTTTGATCCTTATTAAGGCAAGGTACGTAGGAAGCCTCCCTAAGGTTCAAGCCTAACACCGGTCATCCCGACCATCTTCACGTCGGTTAACCAACTCATTGGGCCACCTTAGAGCGTAAGCCCCAAATTCCCCATCTGAACTACGAGGACTTTGATCTTTGTCAGGGCAGGGTACGTAGGAATCCTCCATGGGGTTCAAGCCTAATAACCATTGGACCTCAGGTCCTCCTCCACGTCAGTTCACCAACACCTTGGGCCGCCTCAGAGCGTAAGCCCCAAACATCACCATCTGAACTACGTGGTCTTTGATCCTTTCCAAGGTGAGGTACGTAGGAAGCCTCCATGAGGTTCAAGCCCAACACCCAGTAGTTCTGAACCCCTTCACGTCGGTTTGCTCCCATCTTGCATGACGTTAAACTGTGGACCCCATCCAGCGGTAAGCCATTGTGACCCCATCCAACAGTAAGCCATTGTGTCCCAATCCAGCGGTAAGCCGTTGAAACCCCCAATTGGCAGCAAGCCACCATCAGACGAACTACGTGGACTTTGATTCCTTGCTAGGGGGATACGTAGTAAGCCTCTTCGAGGCTCAAGCCCAAAACCATCGTCATCCTCATGAAGGTTCCATCCCATTCACCATCCCATTCACCATCCCCTTCACGGAACCTTCCATCATCCATCCTGATTCTTACCCGGGCCGCCAAATCCCGGTGGGATCATGCCACCCCATTCCCCATTCCAACTAATAGCATTTGGGAGGCCACCCACATGATGTCCCCAGTATTGGTGTTCCCTCTATGGGGTTCCTCCATCTGATCCACTCTAGTCAGTGTTCTGATCAGCCTGATCCGTCTCCACTGGACGTTAAACTTGCGGCATACCCTGTGTTAAATATGGGAAGCTGAGGAAAACCTCAGATAAATTCCCATGGCATATGATTCCTCATGTTCGATGTGGGATTCCTCGGGCTTTTACGCCCTCAAGAATCCCTATAATAAGGGACGAAAGACAGAAACGCCAATTTCCCAGCATCCAGACACGCCAGTGATACCCAGCATGACTAATCCCCTAACCAAAGGTTGCTGCCCTGACCGGACCCCTTGGAATGTACTGACAGAAGTAGCGTAATTAATTGGTGTCCATGAAGATATGGCGCTAGGAATAGTTTTACGAACAATGTCTTAAGTCTATGAGGGAGACCCGGACTAGGTGACGAGTTCCGAGGAGGAATATATGGAAGGAAGAACTAATATCCCATCATCCTGTTTCGATCAAGGAGCATATGTCTCTGAATAAGGAGCGGATGTCGCCCGCCTTTGGAAAGCGGGAATGCGGGGCAACAAAAACTGCGCCTCTCATCCCCGAATGAGACGGACGCACGCACCCCAGTGAAAGCATTGGAAACAGTCAAATAAATAACCCAATGTGAATTTATTCTCCCTAATGTGGAGATTAGTAGTGCTCAAGGCATCAGTAGATTGATGTGTCACCGGATCCAGTTATCCAGCGTCGGGTCCCGCCAAACAAATAGCAGGCCTGGCATGAAACTCACCAGAAGTTGGGGTAGTAGAACGTTGGACATCCTATTCTGCGACGTTGTCAGCGTGGATCCCTCTTACCGGTCACGGAAGATGGGATAGCGCTAGGGCATTGGTTGTCGATTCCTTTTTCTTTCAGCACTGATGAGTTCATCTCCCTGCTTCTCAGGAATTAGGTTTCTACCTTAGGAATGTGATCACTGCCTGCCCGCTTACATAGGGGCAGGGGCAACGCCAGTACATCCACTCTGCATGGCTTCACCCCTTCCACGACGGCCTCTGCGTTCACAACTGTGGGGCACCCACGCCCCATCTCCCCATCGGAAGTTATCCAACGAAGGGTAATTAATGAACCCGTGCATCATTACGAGGAGGAGGAAATAATCCCTACGTGGGATATGGCCTGCCTAGATCTAGAGGCGTCCACGCCTCATTTCCAACGCTGCCCTTGAGGGCCACACAGGGAGCCACTGCTCCCCACCCCGACATACAACCGCTTCGGGAGCCTGTCCCAAGAGCGCTTTGACAACTCCCTGCCTTATGCTGACGAGGTAGGTGATGTTCGGCCTAGCCCGGTCAGAGTCCCAATCCAGGGGCTCCCAGAAAGGGCTCCCACCTGTCCGAGTCAGCGCTACCACCCGGTCTTACTGCATGAGGAGTAGGTAAGCTATGCACCTGCACCACCAGCCCCGGTTTGTCCGACATGATGCCAGCGTCGGGCGTAAGCTGAGGAGGACACCCACCAAGGGGCGTCAACGTCGGCAGCTACCATGGCCCGAGCCACCGCCAATGCATATCATCAGGTCCCTGCATACACTGAGTAGGGGTGCTTATACACCCAACCGAGATCAAGGCCCCAACCGTCCCATGGGAAGGCTGGGTCGACTCTCCTGGTCACAGGCACGAGCAGTGGTCGCTGCGAACCAACCCGCAGCGATGCCACCCCGTACGGAGGTCCTCCCCATACCACTACCACAGAGAGCGTGGGACTTCCCCACCTCAGGGCTCAGAATGGAGGTTCACCCCATGCTACCCCCAATCCGAATGAAGGTCTTCCCCGCGGCAGTGATACTCAGCATGGAAGCCTCTCGCGTGCCCATTATACTGGGTATGGAGTCATGCCTCCTGCCCCTGACTGCTGGTGCAGGGAAATTTCCCATCCAGTCTCTCTTCAATGTGGGGATCCTCCCTGTGTCCTCTCAGCAGCCGGTGAGGTTCCTCCTCGCCCCGGCAACCAGAGGGGTGAAGGAGAGACTTGATCCACCTGCACCAAGCATGGAGGTCCTCCCCATGCTCCTGCCGGTCCCAGTGGAGGTTTTTCCCGCTCTAGTGCTATCCATGGAGGTCCTCCCCATGTACCCTTCAACATTTGTCCCGTTGCTCCTCGCACCCTAGCTTTCTTGGGTGGAAACCCTCTCCGCCCCAGCACCAGTGAGGCCGAAGGACCCCATGTCAGAAATCAGCCCTATCCCGAGGAGCCACCCAGGGGCAGAAAGGCGGGTCATCACCGCCATAAGAAGAATTCTGAGAAGTTCTGGACAGAGATCAAACTGGTCCGCTTCTCAGACTCTGAAGTGGAGTACGAATCTATGCGGGAAACCTCCTCTCGCCCATCCGAGTCAAGGGTCGGGACAGGGATGAGGCACATCAGCCTGGTGCTCCCGGAATTTGAAGTCCATAGGATTCCCGCCTCCCTCCGTAGGTATATCCAAGAGGATGAAAATCTGGCAACCCTGCAGGTTGCGGTTGTGCAATCACCACCATCGTCACTGGAGGCGCTCTATACCTCTACAAGAGACCACAGAGAGCTATTCTGGGGACCAATGGCAGGCGAGCAGCATCGCAGCCTATCACCAGTAGCCCTAGACCCTGAGCTGGGAACTGCGGTCGTCATCCCATCCTATCGCGACGTAGAGGCCAGGTCGCTACCTTCTTCAGAAGAAGGCCCAAGATATGGCATCTAGTCATCCCATTCGTCGTATTATCCACCGGCCAGCTTGTCGTCCCAGTGGTCTGCCTCAGTACCACTGTCGGTTCCTCAGCCACCTCTAGTTGATGAGTGGGTAAATCAAGGGCCAGACCCTGAATCTGAGTCGAGGAGCTTCTGGAACATCCTCGTAGTGGACCAATTCCCCGAGAAGTTTTGGCCCGTGGCAGCGCAGAATTTCTGCATACCGGAATCCCTCACTCCAAAAGAAGTTGAGTGTTTCTGCTACACCCTCTGGGAAACACATTTCATTATTCATCATCAGTGCGTGGTTTATCCAAGGATCCAAATGCATTTCGAATACATCAGCGAGCAGTGTCGTCTGGTTGATCTGGTTGTGCTCCCTGTGGCCCAGCACCCCGAGTCACCAGGTCGCTATGAGGCCCTCCAGCAGCAATGCGTTCAGAGTATCAAGGTACTATGCAAAATTATCAGGGAGGCTACCCCCCACGTGCAAATCCATGGCTGGGGGTAGTATGTTGCCCTCCTCTTCAGTCCTATTCGGCAGCAGCCTGACTCGCTATGCGATATTGAGGACATGCCCCCAAGAAGGGTCACGGTCAACATGGCCGATATAGTGGACGAGGAGAATGAGACGGATCTTCTCGATGGAGACTTACCCCCTGAGGGTGTGCCACCACTGTTGGACCCATCGGGAAGGATTACGTGTCAGCAGAGGAACCTCCTAGGTCTCCCTATGCCCACCGAGGCATTGGTACTCAGCCGAAATTCCAGTAAGGGAAAAGACCACGTCGGAGCTGTCAAGCACTCCGACCCATCCGCTTTAGTGTAGAAAACGGAGGAGGATCCCAAGAAGGTCACGTTGCGCCAGCAAATTGCTGATCAAAATAATTTGGTCGACGAACTCTTGGCTGAACGTGCTGTAGAGTGATGGCCCGACTACGGCGATCCTAGGACAGGGCAACAGGGGCAGGAACAACTACCCCTCAGCGAGCTACCCCCAAGCAACCCTGATCATGCTGCTCCTACGGACAGGGCTAAAGCTAGATCTCATGGCCAGAGGGCGCGGTATATCTCTCCAAACCCTCCTGAATGGCACAGCAATCCAAGGAACCCCGCTCGAGCTCCCCCGACAGCCCCAAGGGTCGCTCCACCAGCCGCTCCATGAGCCGTTGAGCCTGTCTACCATGTTGAAGAACCCGGAAACACACTCGTGGTTAGGGATCCCCGTCAAAATAGGAACCCCCACCCATATAATCCTATGGCGGTGCTCATAGCCTGCCTTGAGGCATTGGAAATGCGACAGGTGGAAATCTCACTTGATGGTAAGCCATACCCGGCATGGGTGGATGATATGTCGGCACCTCCGGGTTTCGGGAATCCCACCTTCTACCCCTTTAACGTGATGGGAGACCCGCTGCAGCACCTGGCCCACTTCAACTCAAGGTGTGGGCCCATGTTAGGGACTCCAAAGCAGTAGGAGGCTACAAAGGTCCGCTGTTTTGTTTAGACATTGGAGGGGTCGGCATTCGTCTGGTACAGCCAGCTCCCCGTCGGATCCATAACCAGCTGGGAGGACCTTTGTAGGAAATTCCTCTACAAGTTCAGTTCCACCACCCGGAAGATGAGCATCACAGACCTCTTCAAGTTCAAGAAAAGGCCTGATGAGTGAGTCATAGACTTTATCGCCCGGTGGAAGGGGCTCACATACTCTTTTGACATGCCACTGACTCAGGAGAAATTACTGACGATGTGCGTAGGAAATGTCAAGACGGAACTGGTTCCTTCTCTAATCACCCAGAACTACCCCGGAGGATTCTGAGACTTCTCTGATAAGGCCCAGCACCTGGAGGAATCCCTACAACAGGTTAGTCAAGCATGTCCGTTTCCCCCTGTAATTCCAGCAAGGAGAGCTGCCAGAGCCGAGCCCGCCGTAGTGGCCCAAATAGAAGCCCCCAGATAGTTGGAGTTACTACCAGTGGCTCTAGCCCTGCAACCTCGCAGAGGCCCTCCTCTTCAAGCGCAGCCTCTGACTCAGTAGCGTCCACCTAAAAATTGGAAAGCACCTCTATGGAATCCGCCGCCATCGCCTAGGCGGGACAATTAGGGTCCACCTCCTCGACAGGCCCCTCCGGCCCCTTGTCAGGGTCAGGATCCAAGGGCCCCCTTTCTAAATAGAAGAAACCAGACCTACTCATTCAGTGAGAATCAGGTTCCCAGTTATTTCAGAAGTGTCGTAGAGCAGAGGATTGTATGCTTTCATGAGTGCAGAAGGACGGAAGAGGAGAATCTAACTGATATCCCCAACTAATACCCCTATCATCGGATTTTGGGGCACACCCTAAAGCAGTGCTATGTGTTCAAAGACTGGCTTCAAGACCAGGTCGATAACAACATAGTCAGGCTGGGCCCAGCCCCAGCACAAGTGGTGGGTGTCTTTGTAAGGTCAGATAGCAGTAGTGACAGCGAAGGCGAGTTGCAGTAGGTTTCCAACCATGGGTCCCAGAATTATGATGACCGGATGGCTTGAAAGACGGTTACTCGTGCCCATGGCATCATTTGGGAACGCCTGAATTAGCCAGAGCCTTCAAAAGCTGTGGCCACCACTTCTGCATCATCATCTTAGTCGGCCTCTTCCCAGAAGAGCAATCATCGACAGTGCAAGAAAAAACAACGTGTCCCACCAATGTCATCGTCATCCCGCACTCTCGGTGACTTTATGCCCTCGGAGATGGGGATCCCTCCCAGAATATGCCCAGTGATGGATGACTCTTCAAATGACAGTCAAGGGTACGCTTCGGTTAATACCATGGAGTTAGTAAATCCCTATATGACTCCTAATGATGGGGAGTGCCAGGTGAACCTCCCCAACGTCCCATGCCGACGCCAACGTCGGCGGAGCCGTGGCCATATGGGTCATCGAGGTGCATCAGTTGGCACCTCTATCCTAGCAGTGCATGCCACTGAGACCAGACAACAAGCCCAGTGCAGAGCTCAGCACGCGCAGCCTCTTCATCTAGTGTCGCCAGGCCCGCCTCCACCACTGTTGGTGCTACTGGATCAGGCAGAGCTACCTCGTCCATGTCGTGACCAACTTCGCCCAGCTACAGGCCGATCTCGATCGTCCGGTACTCATATAGAAGCTACTCTCTGGGCTTCGACTAGCGAGCAACAGGATATACCTAGCACCAGTCAACCGTCGGTCCATCCAACAGGGCCCGCTTTGCCTCATGTCACAGAGCGGCCTCCTGTAAGCAGAAGTTTGCACCTGGAACGGAAGTATGATGTTCTCAAGCACCTTGTCGGCATCCCAGCGAGGATTTCCATCCTTCAAGCCCTTCTCTTGTCATCAGATATGCGTGAGGCCCTCACTGAGGCTTTAAAAATCCCCCTCTGGTTTGAGATGGAGGTAGCAGCTGTAGAAGCCTTTCATGTTGAAGCGGTCGAGAACGCTGAATGCCAGGACATCATTTCATTCTTAGGAGAAGATGAAGGCTCTCCCATATAGGGGCACATCCACCCGTTGTACATCATCGGCTAATTTAACGGTGTGGAGGTTCGTCGTTGTCTTGTTGACACCGGCTCTGGGATTAACCTTATCCCTGATACGGATGCTACGGAAGCTAGGGTTATCTGAAGATGACCTGACTCCCTCCGATTTAAGAATCCAGGGATACGACAGGATCGAGCAGACCCCAGTCGGAAAGATCCTTTTGAAGATCCAATTCGGTGGCCTAGTCGTCAGTACCGAGTTTATGGTTGTCTCCTAGGACACCACGTACAATACATTGATGGGTAGACCATGGATCCACCTGCACGCGGTGGTCCCCTCATCATATCACCAGTGCCTCAAGTACTCCCTTAATGGTCGAGTAGGCGTACTCCAAGGTGATGCATCTCCTTTAGCCTCTTGTGAAGCCCGCTATATGGACGCTGACTATTACAAGAGCAAGGATAAGCAGATTCTAGCAAGTTAGGTTGAGCCCACCACTATCACAACTGGTCCCTGGGCAGGTCTGGATGATGTCTACATCTTCCCGATCCATCAATTGGAGGCCACAACCCCCGATATGGGGCAATGCTTTGTTGTCTCTGGTACAAGAGGAAAGCATATTCCCAAGTCCAAGAGATGGCGGAAAATCACCTCATAATCCTACACAAACCAGGATCAGGTGATCCCGGAACCTCCTACCCCCGTACGATATCGAGATATCCACCCCATGGTAATGGAATTACGTCATACGTGTCTGTTTCTCCAGGCTGGGATTAACTTGCTCAAGCTGACGCACCACTATTTCTTTGATATCATCAAGAGTGGCCCCTTGGGCCGAAGACAAGATGGGATCGGATCGACTGCCTTCATCGCTATGGTCTCAGCGGCACGTGAATCTCCTGATATGATATCCACTACTGTCCAGGCTAGTACCAACCTTCTATCAGGATCTATCGACCCAGAGGAAGCTCCTCCTACTAGGGATTCCTCCGCAATTTATGAAGAGGATTTGGAGGACGCTCCCCCAACCTTTGAAGAAGGCGTCTCCGCCACGGTCGATGAACTAGTACAGGTGAACCTTGGTAGTGAGGAAGATCCGAGACCCACATTGATCAGTGTCGCCATGTCCCTCAAAGAGAAGCAGTGGTACATAGATTTCCTAAAGTAGCACCGTGATGTATTCGCCTGGAGCTACGACGAGATTCCAGGATTAGATCCTCAGGTATCCGTCCACCGCCTCAGTCTCCTGACAAATCATTGCGGGTTCAAGCAGCCTCCCAGGAAGATGCACCCTTCTCACAGTGCCATGGTCGAGGCTGAGGTTGACAATCTCATCAAATCCAACTTCATTAAGGATGTCCAGTACCCCAAGTGGATAGCCAACATTGTGCCATTCAGGAAGAAGAACAGAAAAATCCGAGTCTACATCGACTTCCGGGATCTCAACCGTCACTGTCCGAAGGATGATTTTCCCCTTCTAGTGACAGAATTGTTGATCGATGCTACGACTGGGTTCCAAGCCCTATCCTTCATGGATGGTTACTAAAGATATAACCAAATCCGAATGGCCCCCGAGGATGAGGATTCCACCGCTTTCAGGGTGCCCCAAGGTACTTTCTGTTACCAGGTTATGCCCTTCGGCCTGAAGAATGTAGGTGCCACCTATCAGCGGGTCATGCACCGCATATTCAAGCCAATCCTTGGGACATTTGTGGAATTCTATGTGGAAAATCTGGTGGTCAAATCTAGCCAGCGCCAAGACCATCTCAAGGACCTTGAGAAAGTGTTCGACTTCCTCTGTTCTCACCATCTGAAGATGAACCCGCTGAAATGTGCCTTCGGGGTCACCTCTAGGAAGTTTCTTGGCTTTGTTGTCAGGTACTGGAGCATTGAGATCGACCTAGAGAAGATTAAGGCAATCATCCAGATGTCTCCCTCGAGAAATATTCAGGATCTTCGGGGTTTCCAAGTCCACTTAGCCTACATACGTCGATTCATTGCGAATCTGGACGGAAAGTGTAATCCTTTTTCTCAAATAATGAAGAAAGGCACTGCCTACAAATGGGACGAAGAGTGTCAGACCGTGTTCGAGGAAATCAAGCAGTATCTGCTTCAACCTTCGGTCTTGATGCCACCCATCTCCAGAAAACCGCTAATCATGTATTTGACTATCCTCGAATGATCTCTCAGCACCCTTCTCGAGGTTCCTACTGAGTATCGTTATACTCACCCCCTGCATAGGCTATGTCTGCACTTCGTTGTGTTGGATGCAGACGACAGACAGCGTTGACGGAGGCCGAGAGCGAGCCAGGACCGGACGGTACCCGGAGGTGGACCACACGGCGAGACGATACACGAAGCAGACTGATAGACGTAGAGTGCTGAGGTGGACATATGTACCTGCCCTTCAGGTATGATTCTCGGTGGACGTTCTAGGAGCTGCCCTTTTTAGCCGTTGTCCCTTTTTCAGTTGTACTTGCTTTCCGTTGTACATGTACTTTACTGTTGTGTTTGTATTTCTAACCCCTTTACTTTTTGTATACAATATTCACTTAGTGTTTACTTACTCTTGCGTACTCCATTGTGTTTGTTTTCTTTAATAAAGGTAATGTCTTTTCAGCTTAGGAATTTACGCATTTGGTGCTAGTCGTCAGTCTCTGACCTATGGAAGGCGGGTTTGGGGTAATCGCGGCATGAGCCCTGAGGACGAGTCGTGACATAAAACATCTTTTAAGATCGATTACAAGTCATTGATTGACAACAAATACAATACCTTACAACCTTAGATTCATCAACCAAACTCTTCTAATCCAATATTCTACTCTTTGAGTAACCTTCATTCCAACACATTAAAAAATTGTAGTCAGAGATAATAATTTAAAGAGTGAAAATTTCAAGCTGATTTTTTAATAAAATTTTATATTCTAATTTTCAAATTGAATTTCTCACCGAAAATTTTCAATTGATTTTTTCAGTTGAATTTTGCTATGGATTTTTGCAATAGGAATTTTTAGTGGAATTTATGATTGATATTTTCAATTGGAATTAAGTGGATATTTTATTATTTTCACTGTAAATTTTCAATGAAATTTTCCAATTACTATGCAATGGATTTTTTCATGAAAATTTTATGTACAATTTTTCAGTGGGGTATTCTGGGGGAATTTTTCAAGGAAGTTTTTATGCCTTTAAAAAATATTATTTCTTCCATCATAAATTTTCGAAGGGGGTATTTGGAGTAGTTTTGCACGGTAAATTTTGAGTGAAATTTTTGTATTGAAAAATAGTGGATTTTTTTTGCCTTTAAAAAGTATTTTTTATCTAAAACATATCAACGTTAAAAGTTAAATTAAAAAAAAGGCTAATTTTTTAAGGGGTTAGGTTTTATGAATGAAAATAAATATTTATTATGGTATTAAATTCATAAAAAAAATATTATTATGTTAAATATGTAACCAAATTATCAGTTTTTCATAAATTGACTGGGAAATTATTATTTTTTGAAATACATTGCAAATTATCATTTTTTTTCAATTCTTCAAGAATTATTAAATAGAAAACATAAACAATATTTTTTTACTTAAAAAAAACAAAATTGTGGGAGTTAAAAATTCAGGCGTTTAAAAAATTGTCAATCAACATATTAGTTTTTATTAATTGACTTAAAATTATCAAATTCAGGCGTTTAAAATTATTATTTTTTGAAATACATTGCAAATTATAATTTTTTTTAAAATTATTCAGTCTCGGTGTGAGCGAGTAGCATGGGATACCTACTCCAGCTGTAGCGGCTGTGCGGTCACATGCCTGCCCTGCGGAAAGCGACAGCGCCCCCTCCCTACCTAAAGTTAGTTTTCAAATATTTTAAACATTATTTCTTTTTTTAATATAATTAATAAAATGGGTATTCAAATATCTTCTGTGCGAAATGACCGCATCACCCCCATCAAAACGGATCCATGCACTGGATTAAATGACCACTTTACCCCATACCTCCACTGTGGCATGCGTGAAATGCAATGCTGGGTTTCGAATTATTGAAGCAGGATTAAATTGACTTGGTTTAATTAATTCAATTATTTTATTTAATAATCAAATTAAGTAACTTAGTTTTTCAATAAAAATATTCCAATTAAAGTTATACTCCAACTGAATTAACCGATTCAACTGCATTTAAGTTGTTTTAATTATTTTGATCAAGCGTTTTATTTCGTCTGTTTTCAATAAAACAAATAGTATAATTAGTAATAAAATAAAAAAACCACAAATTTAGTTGTAGCTTTTAAAAGAGCAAATACGAATGATAATAAAGGGTTTCAGATTTTATCATTGTCAAAATATCAATTTTAAATTGAAATCATATACATTTTGTCATACGGAGCACACAAGGTGTCACATTAATGTGTGATTGATTCTTAAATGTCAAAAATGAAAATTTGATCAGTGTGGCATCACGAGAATTTAAATATGTTTGCTCGGTTTTGGCCATGTGGTGCATGTTTTGAACTCAAATATCTGTTTTAAGTAAAAAAACACGTATTTTAACTCATATCAATCATACAATGTGTGTAATTGATTTGTGGTTAATTCTTATATGTTAAAAATAAATAAATGATTGTTGTATTAAAGTATCACGACATTTTCGGCATTTTTGTTTGGTTTTGAGTATATGGCGAACATTTTAAACTAAAAATGTCACTTCTAAATCAAAAACACGTACTTTTAATCATATCAGTTACACCGCATGTCGGATTGACATGCAATTAATTCCTACATGTTAAAAATGAATAACTTGCCATTTTTTTAAAGTATAATGACAATCGGAGCATGTTTGGTCAGTTTTGACCACTACATGACACATATTTTGAACAAAAACATCACTTTTAAAGTCGAAAACACGCACTTCCAGACATACCAGTCACACCGGATACTGGAATAACATGTGGTGTCAAATTCTACATGTCACAAATGAATAACCGTAACCGATAGTTGTTTTAAAGTATCACGACAATCCGCACGTGTTTGCTATGTTTTGATAATATTATGCATGTTTTGAACTAAAATGTCAGTTTTAAATTGAAAACATGTACTGTAAGTTTTACCAATCATACCACGTATTGGAGTGCGATTAATTCATACATATCACAAATGAATAACCAATCGTTTTTCTAAAGTATCACAATAATATGAGCACATTTTATCGGTTTTGATTATGTGATGTGTGTTTTGAACTAAAATATCACTTTAAAAATGAAAACACGCATTTTCAGTCATGTCAGACACACCATGTGCCAAATTGGTGTGCGGTTACTTCCAACACGTAAAAAATGAATATCTAATCATTTTCTTAAAGTATCACGACAATCCAAGTACGTTTTTTTAGTTTTGATTATACAACGCTCGTTTTGAATTAAAATGTTTGTTTTAAATTGAAAACACGCACTTTGAGTAATATCGACTATATCACATGTCGAGTTGATATAAAGTTAATTTTTATATGTTAAAGATGAATAACCAATTATTTTCCTAAAGTATTAAGACAAACCAATCACGTTTGCTTGGTTTTGATGATACGATGCACATTTTGAACTAAAATGTCAATTTTAAATTGAAAACATACACTTTCAGTCATACCAAAGACATCGTGCATCCGATTGTGCAATTAATTCCCACATGTTACAAATGAATAACATATTATTTTTCTAAATTATCACGACAATCCGAGCACGTTTTCTTGGTTTTCACTACGTGTTGCATGTTTTGAACTAAAAATTTAGTTTCAAATAGAAAACATGCATTTTGAACACATGGAACTAAAATAAAAAATAGAGATAAATAACTTTTCATGAATAAAGACGGGGACTTACAAATCTGAAGAGCAATATCAACTTGTCCAACAAATGTATAATTATAAAATAAAAAAATAAAATAAAAAACACACCATTAAAATTGTAATAACAATAGTACATCATTAATTATGTTTTTTTGTTAACATACCTCATACATACATTTTAAATAGAGTCTCTAGATCAATCATGTTGGTATGAGATTGTCAATAACTAGCTGATAGTTTTATCAACTACAATCACCACACAAGAAACCTGAGTTCGTTTATGTATAATCATATCTCTTTGTCATATTAATTACCATCGATGATGATATGCAATATGAAAAGGGATATGTTTACAAAAAACAAACTCAAGTCTTTTGGTGTGGTGGTTACATTTGATAAACACCACCAGCTAGTTATTAACAATCTCATACCAGCACAATTGGTATACCCTTTTCCAGTCAACACTATTCTTTTAATTCCGTAATGCACTCAATAATTCGGGTAATCTAAGAAGATTGTAATCATATAGAGCTAAAATAGTTGTCACTAATAATGTCATTGATAAGAAAATTGACTAAATAAGTAGTATATGAACCACCTCTTTATGATGTTTTATTTTTTTAATGTGATAGGAAACCACATCTTCATGATATTTGAAAACATTCTAATATCATGTAAGCTTCCCTCTCATTCCTAAACAAATATATTTCCACTTTTAAATATGTGGACTATCGATAGTCCTGTTAGTACTGAAAAATAGAGATAAACAAAATGGTTAATAAATATTTTAAAAGAAATTGTAATTACCGTTGAAAATATCTCTTCGGGGATGCTGGTTTGTGGAAGGAATATGATATCATTCATTAATTTGCAAATGTAATTACCACAATCGATGTGATTATTTTGTTTCAGACATTGTAGAAACATTGAGAAATATAAATAATTTGTTTTGATAGTGAAATATTATTATATATACTCTAATACTTATCTAGTCATAGAAATCCAATGGTTTCTTGTGCAGACCGACTATCCTCGTACCATGTGTTTGACGATAAACAAACATCGCCCTATTATAACAAAATTCTCATTAACTCATAATATAAAATATATAATTTGAAGTTTATTTGTAAAATGTTGAATGTACTACATTAAAGTTTTTTAAGGGACATCATGTATGGTTGATTTGTTGGATATCTATGAATTGAATCCAAAAAATATATCTTTGGAGTATCCAAATTGATCGCAAAAAGCATCCAACGAGCCCTAAAAAAATTATAAAGGAATAAGTAATGGAAAAAATGAAAATATATTTTACATGATCAGAGTGTAGAGTTTTACCCTTATATTGTAGGTATTAAGAAGAGTTTGTTATATGCTATATTATTTTCACACATTGCGGTTACTTGTTATGTTCTTACTAAAATTGTATCTTCATCCATTGATTTTTTTTCATAGAAGTGACATGAGGACTAAGAAATCCAAGATTTTCTTCACAAGGTATTCCCTTTACATTGTAGTGACATATACACCTATAGAAAACATGAATAATATTAAACTTTAATAAACATAGTACATCAATTATTGGATATATGAATTTTGAAAATTCACCTCATGTATATATTTACAATCAAGGCTCCCAACCACTCATGCTTGAGAATTTCATTTGCATTCTCAAGACCAATCATGTCGACAGTGACCTCTCCATACATTTTCTCATCAAATTGAATGCAGGACATATCTCTATTTTGGAACATTGTATCTAAATGAACTTGTAATGTTAATAAATATATCAATGAAATTTGTGGGGTAAAGGTACCCTTAGCAGATCCTTTTGATCTATTAGTTGATCCTTTAGATTGCCTTGACCCAACCTTTCATTTCCCCTCTTGTTTCTCCTTCTATAATAATGAACCTTAGTTCATGCCTTTTTCATTAATTGTAAAATGTTTTGCATATAAAATAAATTGGAAATGAAATACCTCATCACCATCATGTTTCTTTATAAGATTAAACAACCATGCTATGAAAATTACAATTGAAAATTTAATCATGTGAAGATCAAGATCATCAAGGGGAAACAAGCAACTCAGTGCTTGGATCATGAGTCACATGAATCCCTACTCTCAAATGATCTTTTAGAAGTTATTTATTGTGTATAACATCACCTCATATATTGTACATTATACCTATCGCAACAAGACGATGAGTGGGTGATAATAGATATAAATCATAGTAAATATCACCTTATATAATTTAACTAAAAATAAGGTATCTGTAGTTGATTGATTCACACTTAGTAGAAACTGTTATGAAAAAATCAATTACCTCGGGTAAGGTAGGATTTTGAGGGGAATGTGTAGCCTCAAAACTAGGGGTGTGTGGTTCTTCATAGAGTGGTTTTGGTTGTATTGATTCTTCTCATTAACCCCTTCAAATAAGCTGGTTTATCACATCATATTTCTAATTAATTTTCTATGTTAGAGTATCTATATATCCTTGCATCTGTTGTATTTTCTTATTTGTATATGCTTTTTTATTTTCTTTTAAAAAGTATACTCATGGAAACACTCAAAAACCTGCACCTCTAACACAACCATACTATCTTGGATGATTCAAATCCACTAAAAGTAGTTGTTCTCCAGTTAAGATAGATAAAAATTCTTGTGTCTAAACTGGATAAAAAATATATGAAAATAAGTATTCAGTATTATTTAATACTGTTTTAAAGTAGAACAAATTTCTATTATGTCATACTTACACATGATTCCCACACTTTTTTGTTTATTTTCATCAACTATTTTTTACTTTTTATTTACATGAGCCTCCTTACATAGAACATGATGTGGGGTGGTAGTGGATTGATATTTCAATTCATCAATCTGCATATAAACAAAAAACATAATTATGTTGGTATGTCATATCACATAAAATTTTTACTGTATATTTAAAATATATATCATTTTTTTCAATTGAATTGTACCCCATCCTTACTTTATGGTAAGGGTATAATGGTTTCAATGCACATTGTTTATTTTATACACTCCTTTACTATTTTATAAATTAACAATTGTGAATCAAAGTGATTAATACATGTAAAGTCAAATAAAATCAGATCAATTACAATGTACCTAAAATGATTTCCCCTGATGACTAATGAAAGCATCCCATGTTACTTGGTTTATAATGTGTATGTATATAGATAGTGGATGATTTTTTTCATGAACCTCCCCCACTAAAACCCCACCTGGGCTGGCAGTGATAATGAGTGTGTCCCCTAAAGCCCGCCTCCAATAAACCCAGAGTTAGTGATTAAAACTGAGGGTGTTTATCATAATAATTCAAGGCATTACCATATTAATTTATAGGAAAATATAACCAATCCACCAATAAACTCCATAAATATAAATATAAGAGTCAACGTTACCCAATCCTAGCTATCACTACATGGAACAAAACACAATATAACTAGAGATAATGTACAACTGAGATCTTAAAAGTTCCACTCTATTTACCCAAAAAACAACACCTTTAATCTCCCTTGATCTATCCCATAAAACAACTCATGAACTATAGATGGGTGATCACTAAGGAGTACTCGATAGGATCATATTTCAAAGCATAACAAAATCCACTTGAAATCAATGTGCCTGGATAGACATGTGTGGAAACTACAAAGTAAGGAAAATCTAAAAATAAGATTCGGGCTAAACAATCAATATAGATGAAGATAAAAAAAATACTACATCCTATTTGATCACCTATAAGCACCATAATTAATGGCCAATCCATTATAATAAATAAAAGAGAGAGATATCTGATTTATGGAATCAAGAACTAAAATAAAAAACAACAAAATCATTAGAAACCACATCCTCAAGTTGATAAATCATAGATATCGATCATCGAGGGGAAATATCATTATTAATACAATAAGATGAAAAGGGCCCAAAAAATTACCATTGATCTTACTTGTCAATTCAAATGCCCTTACAACTCAAACTAGTAGCGCATCAGTAGAACACCTCACTACCTAATCAAGAAGATGAGAAAGAAATAAAATTCATAAAAAAATATCTATCTTTCCATCCAACCATCATATCATCATAGCCAATCCTCATCACTATAGACACAACCATATCATCATCACCACATCATCCACCCACATGAAACATACCATGATCCCTTTTACAACCCACTTCAAGATAACATCAAACTATAAAAACCAAAAAATTCATCATATCAAATATGAATACATAAAAAATAAAATTGTAATAACCTTGAGTAATTAACAGTTAATAATATGGAAATATGGTGGTCAAAGTAACCAAAAAACATTTCTATATCAAAAGATATCACAATCAGGGCAATACCATCACCAACAAGGAAGTTCCTTTCTTATCAATTTACTCATAATTTTACTTAATCAACATAATACATTCCATTATAATTTAAAAATATCATTAATATTTATACCATTCAATCATTAACTTCAACATCTAATACTTCCATAATTTAAACCCATGTCAGGTTTACCATTACATTCATTCCACTCTTTCACTTATTACCAATACTTCACCTAAATTTAACATTATCACTTCATTTATTAACATAGGAATAACATAATATGAAGGATCCAATTAATTTACATAATTCATAATCATACACTATATCCTAAATTATATTACCAACATTCCCAATCCATGTTCCAGTTACCACTTCATTTATAATAACAAATTAAGAAGTAACTTTATCTAGTTATTCCAATTCTAGGATCATTAGGTTAATTTAATCATATAACCACCACCTCCATATGACTAAGACTTACACTTCAACCTAAAATTACCATTTCTAAGGAAACCCCAAACCAGACTTAAAACTATGAGACTCTCTAATCCCTCATAAACTATCAAATAATAAAGAGCATCCTCACTCAAGTTTTACCTTTAAAATATCTAATTCCCAACACCCAATCTCACACAACAACACACCTAAACATCCAAATTTTATGCTAGTGGATCAATTAATTTACTTTATAACCATAATTAGCAGTACCACCCTAAGATTAACACTAGACCTCCTTATCTAAGGAACATATAGATTCTCACTAAATTACCCAATACTTAAGGCATCATCCTTAGAGAAGAAAAACTTACAAGGAAATAAATATATCAAGGGGACTAACAACAAAAATCCCAATCCCATATAAACGGTTATAAATAACCATATAAAAAAGAATAACTAATATTCTAATAATAAATAATCCCTAAACTATGACATCCTTCCTTCTTATTACATAAATTTTCATTACATTACAAACAAAGGATCTTTAAAGTCTAGTGTCTTGGAAATAAGACACATAAAACATGAAAAAAATAAAATAGTCTTTTAATCCTCTGGAAAGGATTATTGAAATGTTCATCCTAAGTACAATTACTGTATCTCATAACCTGGAGACATACATCAAAGGAAAGGTGAGCATAAGACCCAATAAGGAAAACAAGTGAAACAATTTACATGTGATCTTGAGTGATATCAATAAGAACATGTAGATAAAGAGGAGTATCATAATAACAGTAAATTGAAAAATAACTTGAAAATGTGGATAAAAAATTTAATTTATACATTCATGAACATATCGCCAAGGTCCAATCCCAAGGTGTCATAAAAATTACCAAGGTTATTCACCAAGGTATCGTAAAACTTGTCATCTCTAGAGATTAAATTCTTTACCCAATGCATTGGAGTGATATCAGGGAAAACCCTTAATATGTATTTATTTTCATGTGAGACACATATATTATAATCATAAATTTTATAAATAACCCAAAGAGAATAAAAGAAATGGGTTTCATATCAAAATCACAACTTTTTAAAAAGTTCTTAAAGACAAGATCATTATGTCATTTATAACCCATCAAAAGGTGATAAGGGTTTTATGTATGTAAATTACAGAATAAAATATATCATTTTTATTTATTGATTAATACCCTTTTAAATTAAATAGTTTTGGGTATTCACATAAATAAATTGAGAGAATTTCTTGAGAAAGAGAGAGATTTTGAGACAAAAATTCTGCAGCATAACAACTATACAACATGGTTTTATAAAACATTAAAAAGAGAGGGGACTAGGGTTACCCACTCATAAATAAATCATAATACAATATAGGGATAGAATAAAATGTAAATAATACCATGATATTAATTTTTGAATGACATACCACATGAAAAGGAAACTTGAAAGAAAAGAGAAGATGTGATTTCTTTTACGAAAATTCGGCAACTTAACGACATCACTTAAAAAATTAGAAAATTAGTTGATGAGAGTGGAAAGGGTCTCTAATAATTTGGAAATAAAATGGAAAAAATAAGGATATATAAGAACATACCCCCACATAATAAAATGGAAACTAGAAGACATAACATAAAGGAAGTCATGACTAAAAGAGGAGGGTGAAAGGTTCCCTTACCTTGAAGAGTAGCTTCAAAAACTCAAAAGTTGGGACCTTGGGGGAATTGAGGTCACCTTGGGAGGACTCCTTGGGAGGTAAAAAGACCAGAGCTTCATTGAGGATAAATTTGTAATGAAAATAATGAAGGAATGGGTTGGTATTTATAGAAAAAGTGAGGGAATATTTTATTAATTTCCAAGAGACACCTCATTAGTGGTATTTGAAAAACCATGGGTTTGTCCATGGTATTTGCCCATGGTATTGTACACTTGGGACACCTCATAAAATATCTTACTGTACACAATTTTACCAGAATTATTACATCATGATTACATCATTAATGATGTCATTAAACACACTAAAACTCAAAACTGTAATTTTACTATTCACCAAAAAACAAAACATTTTATAAAAATCTCATAAATTCACCCTAACCTAATATCGATAATTTGAATTAAAAAATGAACTCCATTTTATAAAAATAATTCTCTAATTATGAGATATTTAATTTTTAAGTAAAAACACTATTTACCTGAAAAAATACTAATACTTAACTAATAATTTCTGAAACAGTAATTAACTTATGCTATAATATCACATTACCGAACATGATGCATGTATTATATTTATAATTTCTTAAGTAAGGTTACTATTACATTGGTCACATTACTATTCATAAGGGTAATATTACTATTCACAATTTAATATTCACCAAAAATTAAGTTGATCTTATTAAAATATAAATTTATTACTGATCACAACTGTAGAAGACCGTTTTTTGAAAATCAATTCACATTATTAATTATTTAAAGTATAAAAAAATATATTTTAAAATACCCCTTTTCCAATATTCATCAATAATATGGAACTTCTATAAATGCATCATATATTTATCTTGATATTTGAAATTCATAAATTTTACCATAATAAGAAATAACAATTTTATTTATACAAAAGGATTACACAAAGTAACTAAGGCCTCGTTACATAGACCATTATAATACCTACACAGGACCTAAGAGTAAGGTGTGTAATGGTGATAGAATCTTGGGGTGGCTCGGACAACATTGCTTGAGTGATGCTTTCTATCAGCTTGAACTTCTCCCATAAAAAATTCTGTCCAAGTTTAACGTGTTAGAGTTTGGCTTGGGATTGGTCCAGAGCGAAACCCAACGACGCCACCTCCTTCCTAATATCTGAAAAATGGTCTTCGTATGACCCGAGTCTACTGGATGAGGACATCGATTATTCTTTCTGTATTATTTAACCATAATCATTTGTATTTATAAACAATAATCATAATGTTATGAGTATAGTTTCCAACGTTCATATTGAACAAAAATCATATAACAGTAGAAACCAAAAGGTCTCATTTTAATTATACACACTACATTAATAAAAGGATATAGTTTTTTTGAGTTCAAAATAAAATAACACAAAAATTTAGGAAAAAAATATTATCTAAATGTTTGGGTCATTACATGTTTCCCCCCTTCAAAAATTTCATCCCCGAAATTTCAACTCATACCCTCAGAAGAGAAAAGGTGTAGGTACTTCTGTCTCATAGACTCCTCTAGTTCCCACATGGCTTCTTCACATTTCTGGTTTCTCCACAACACCTTAACAAGGCGGGTAGTCTTGTTTCATAGAACCTTGTCTTAAGATCCAAGATCTCCTCTGACTGCTCCTCATAAGAGAGGTCATGTTTCAGTTGTACCACCTCTAGATTTAGTACATGTGAAGGGTCATGTATGTACTTCCTCAAGAGGGATATGTGGAAGACATCATGAACTTGTGCTAGATTTGGAGGAAGTGCAAGTCGATAGGCCACTACTTCTACACAATCAAGGATTTCATAAGGGCTAATGTACCTAAGGCTGAGCTTCCTTTTCTTCCCAAACCTCATGAATATATTCCATGGTGAAATTTGAAGAAATAATTTGTCAACAACATCAAACTCCATGTCCCTTCAACGATTGTCGACATAGCTCTTTTTATGACTCTTAGCAACCTTAATGTGTTGCAGGATGGCATGGACATTTTCTGTCATCTCTTACACAAGATTAGGCCCAAGAAGCTTTATCTCACTAGCTTTATCCCAAAAAGTAGGAGTTCTACATAGCTTCACATATAGAGATTCATAGGGTGCCATTTGAATGCTCAAGTGGAAGTTTTTGTTGTAAGAGAACTCAACTAATAGGAGATGTTGATCCCATCCAACTTTAAATTCTATTGAGCATGTTCTCAGCATGTACTCGAGTGTTTGAATAGTAATTTTAGACTAGACATCAGTTTGGGGGTCATATGCCATACTGAAATTCAATTCGGTACACATAGAATGTTGATGACTCATCTAGAATTTTTATGTAAACCTTAGATCACGATCAAATACGGTAGAAAGTGGAACTACATGTAGTATTACCACTTCCATTATGTAAATCCTAGCAAGTTGATCAAGAGAGAAATCTTTCCAAATAGAGATAAAATGGAAAGTCTTAGTGAGACGGTCCACAATAACCCATATCATATTGTTTCCTTTGGAAGTTTTCAGGAGACTAGTGACAAAGTCCATAATGACATTTTCCCACTTCCATGCTGGTATGGGTAGTGGTTGTAATACCCCTTTAGGAAGTTATCACTCTGACTTCACTTAATGACATACCAAGCACCTTGTAGTGTAGTAAAAAATCTCCCTTTTCATATTATCCCACCAATAATGATTATGAGGGTCTCTATACATTTTTTTACTCCCAGGATGTATTGAGAACGTAGAGCTATGAACTTCATCCATCTGCTCATTTATTTATGAAATAGATGGAACACATAGTCTTGTATGGAATTTCAATACACCTTCTTGATCAATATTGAACTCAAGAAACTTACCATACTTCATAACCTCAAAATTCTTTTGTAACAAAGGATATTATTTCTAAGATTTCTAGATCTTCTCTAGTAATGATGATTGAGAAATAATTTGGGTTAGGGTTGATGATGTCCCTTCCATTATAATTCCCATGTTCAGCTTTACTAGGTCATTGATCAAAGAATCTCTTTGAATCCTCATCATGGACAGAACAACTAGGTCTTTCCTACTTAATGCATCAGTGACTTTGTTTGCTCTTCCTAGATGATAATGAATTGAACAATAATATTATTTAAGAATTTCCAACCATCTCCTCTGTCTCATGTTCAATTACTTTTTTGTGAAAATATACTTAAAAATTTTATGGTATGTGTATATATCATATTTATCCCCATAAAGATAGTGCCTCCATATCTTGAGAGAAAAAATGACCACAACAAACTCTAGATCATGCGTAGGATAGTTCTGCTCATGAGTTTTCAACTATTGAGATGTATAAGAAACGACTTTGTCATTTTTCATGAGGATGTACCCAATCCCTTTCAGAGATACATCACTAAAAATAACGAATCCTTCTACACTTGAGGGAAGAGTTAACATGGGTGTGGTAACCAATCTCTTCTTCAGATCTTGGAAACTTTCCTCACACTTCTTTGTCCAGATGAAATTGACCCCTTTTTGAGTTAACTTGGTTAATGGATTAGAAAGTCATGAAAAGTTTTTCACAAACGTCCTATAATATCCCACTAATCCAGGGAAACTACGAATCTCAGTTATTATTATAGGCTGAAGACACTCATCTATAACCTTTGTCTTTGTAGGGTCAACTATGATTCCTTCATTGATTAAAATGTGCCCAAGAAAGAAACTTTTTGTAATCAAAATTCACATTTTCTGAACTTTCCAAAAAGCCTCTCCCTCCATAGAGTTTTCAAAATAACCCTTATATGATCCTCATGCTTCTCATAACTTTTGGAATATATCATAATATCATCAATAAAAACTACCACAAAGTTATCATGATAGTACTTAAAGAATCTATTCACCAAATCCATAAAAATGGAAGGTGCATTAGTGAGTCTGAAGGGCATAACAACAAACTCATAATGCCCATATCTTGATCGAAAGGATTTTTTTGGAATATATTCTTTCTTCACCCTCAATTGATGATAACTAGATTGAAGATCAATTTTAGAGAATAATTGAGCCCCATGAAGTTGGTCAAATAAGTCATAAATTCTTAGAAGAGGGTATTTGTTCTTCACTGTGATCATGTTCAGTTCTATATAATCAATGCATAGCCACACTAATCCACCATTATTCTTCATAAAGAAAACAGGTGCTCCCCAATGAGACACAATCGGTCAGATAAACCCCTTCTCCAAAATATCTTGGAGTTATTTCTATAATTCCTACAGCTCTACATTTTCCATCCTATATGGGGTCTTTGATATCGGATGAGATCTAGGTATGAGTTCAATGGATAACTCTACCTCTCTTTCTAGGGGAGGTCTGGGTAACTCCTCAGGAAATACATCAATGTATTCCTGGATGATTGGGACATTTTCTATCCTTATACTCTCATTTCCTTCTTCCTATTTACTGATCAACTCCATAAAGAATGATATAGGAGGTTCTTATAAATAACGATCTGGTTGATATATATCTCATTGAAATATAACCATAGGTTTTCCATTCAAGACTACTGATATTTCCTTGCTTTTTAATTTGATCTTAGCATTATACTCTAAGATCCAGTCCATCCCTAGTATAATGTTGAATTCCAGCATGGGAATGACTACTTTATTTGTGATAAGATTGGGCTCACCAAAGTAAATACTAGAGTTTCTAAACACTGATGATTCTTGGATAATCCCACTAGGAGTCTTGATTGATAACTATACTTTTTAGAAAATTAGGGGTTGATTCTAAATTCTTTGAAAACTTGGAGGAAATAAAAGAATGTATACAACCAGAATCAAACAAAGTACTTGTTATCTTTGAGAGAACAATAAGAGTACCTACCACCACATCATTTGGCGATTCAACTTTATCTGCAATGATAGAAAAATCACGACCTTGTTCCCTTGTCCTTTGCTGAGGCTGATGGTGATTCCCCTCCACTGCCCTCAGATTTGGACAGTGATTGGAAAAGTGCCCAAGTTGTCCACACTTATAGAATTGGACATCAAGTCGGGCCTGCACTATCTTCCCCTTGTTGTTAGTGTTGGGAATTTGAGGTTTCACCTCACTACAATGATTCCACGTGATATGGCCATCTCTTCCACATTCATAGCACTTCCTGCTTCTGAGCAGGCAGTTCCCTGAATGCTTCTTCCCAAATTTATTACACGTTGGACATTGCACTTTCTTTCCTCCTCTTCTCTGATTGAAGCTCATCCCTAAGATCATATCCATTTATCTCTTCTTGTCATTGGATTTATGAGACCACTAAATCTCACAAAACTATAGTTCAACTTTCATTGCACTCCGTACAATCTTCTCATAGCTGTCATAGTCTCGGTTGGTTAAATTCTTCCTCAAATGAGGTCTCAGTCCACCAAAGAATCTATTAACCTTCCCATTATGATCCATGACAAATATTGAGGTGTAATAGGAAAGTCTTATGAATTTTATCTCACAGCTTCCAATAGATTCATTCTCCTTCTACTTCATCTCGATAAACTCTTTATCCTTTTTTTTCTCATAGAATAAGGGGAATACTTATTGAAGAAGATACCTATGAACTCTTCCCACTCCATAGATTTAATATCCACTCTTGGCCTTGTGTTTTTAATCAGTTCCCACCACTGATTAGATTTTCCCCTTAAGTAGTAAATAGCCAGGGTGACCTTGTATTGTTCTAAACAGCGGAGCACAAAAAAAATCTTCTTAATAAAGCTGATCCACTATTCAGCAATAAATGGATCAGTAGATCCACTAAAGGTTGGTGGTCATTGACACATAAAGGACTCAATATAATGTTGTTCCCTTCATGGTAAGATCAATCTCTAAGCTTGATTCAAGTTATTTCCCATAACTTGAGTCATTTGGTTCATCATTCTCATGAAAGTTTCTATTCCAGCTTCCATTAGAGGGTCTTCAGTGCATGTTCTATTGTGATCACCATTTTCATGGTTCCTCCTATTGCCCACAATTTTATAAAATAATAAAACCATAGTTAGAAGATTATTTAATCTACAAATATTTTAACTATAAAGGATTTTTATGTCTTAAAACTTTATGCTTAAACATATTATTCTTTAACAACAATTACATTTCTCTATAAATCCTTCATAATGATTCATAAAAGGCTTATGATTAACCAAAAATATCCTCCAGGCGTGTCAAACCAGGAGCACAACAAGGCCCATTGTCATATACCAGGATACCCTGAGTTAAGGCCGAAACACCTTGTCGGAGTTTTCACTCCTAGGTACATCTGTGCTAGAGCCACATCCACTTGTTCGTATCCAGATAAGGATTTATTTGTTTGTAAACCACTTATTTAATATTTCACCAAAATACCAGGAAGTTTTCCTATATTTAAACTTTTATATAAGGTTATTCCTAAAGTTTTCATATCCTAATTTCCAAAAATAAATAAACTATCCTTTGATACCAACTATGACATCCCGCCTTCTTATTACATAACTTTTCATTACATTACAAACAAAGGATCTTTAAAGTATATTATCTTGGAAATAAGGAACATAAAACATGAAAACATAAAATAGTCATTTAATCCTATTGAAAGGATTCTTGAAATGTTCATCCTAAGTACAATTACTACATCTCATAACCTGGACACATACATCAAAGTAAAGGGTGAGCAGAAGACCCAATAAGGAAAACAAGTGAAATAGTTTACATGTGATCTTGAACGATATCAATAAGAACATGTATATAAAGAGGAATAAAATAATAATAATAACTTAAAAAATAACTTGAAAATATGTCTAAAATATTTAATTTATACATTCATGAACATATCATCAAGGTCTAACCCCAAGGTGTCATAAAAATTACCAAGGTTATTCACCAAGGTATCGTAAAACTTGTCATCTCTAGATATTAAATTATTTACCCAATGGATTGGAGTGCTATCAGGCCGCACCCTTAATATTTATTTATTTTCATGTGATCAAAATATATTATAATAATACATTTCATAAATAACCCAAAGAGAATAAAAGAAATGAGTTTCATATCAAAATCACAATGTTTTAAAAAGTATTTAAAGATAAGATCATGATGTCATTTATAACCCATGGAACGAGAATGAGGGTTTTATATATGTAAATTCCAGAATGAAATATATAATTTTTATTTATTGATGAATACCCCTAAAAATGAAATAGGTTTGGTTATTCACCTAAATAAATTGAGAGAATTTATTGAGAAAAAAAGAGAGATTTTGAGATGAAAATTCTACAGCATAAAAGCTATACAACATGGTTTTAGAAAACATTAAAAAGAGAGGGGACTAGGGTTACCCACTGATAAATAAATCATAATACAATATATGGAAAAAATAAAATGTAAACAAGATCATGGTATGTATGTTTTAATGATATACCACATGAAAAGGAAACTTGAAATAAAAGAGAAGATGCGATTTATTTTACAAAAATTTGGCAGCCTAAAGGTGTCACTTAAAAATTCATAAAATCAGTTGATGAGAGTGTAAAAGGGTCTCTCATAATTTGGACATAAAATGTACAGCAATAAGGATATAGAAGAACATAACCCCACATAATAAAATGTAAACTGTAAGACATAACATTAAGGAATTCATGACTAAAAGAGGAGGGTGAAAGGTTCCCATTACTTTGAAGAGTAACTTCAAAAACTCGAAGTTTGGGACCTTGGGGGGATTGAGGGAACCTTGGGAGGACTCATTGGGAGGTAAAAAGACCAAATAATCATTGAAGAGGAATTTTTAATGAAATTAATGAAGTAATGGGTTGGTATTTATAGAAAAAGTGAGAGAATATTTTATTAATTTCCAAGGGACACCCCATTAATGGTATTTGCAAAACCATGGGCCTTCCCATGGTATTGGCCACTTGGGAAACATCATAAAATATATTACTATACAAAAGTATACCATAATTATTACATCATGATTACATCATTAATGATGTCATTAAACACATCGAAACTCAAAAGTGTAATTTTACTATTCACCGAAAAACAAAACATTTTATAAAAATATCATAAATCCACCCTAACCTAACATCGATGCTCTGAATTCAAAAATGAACTCAATTTTATGAAAATAATTTTCTAATGATGAGATATTTAATTTTTAAGTAAAAAACTATTTACCTGAAAAAATACTAATACTTAACTAATAATTTCTAAAATAGTTATTTACTTATGCTATAATATCACATTACCAAACAAAATGCCTATATTATATTTATACTTTATTAAGTGAGGTTACTATTACATTTTTCACATTACCATTCATAAGGGTAATATTACTATTCATAATTTACTATTCACCAAAAATTAAGTTGATCTTATTAGAATCTAAATTTCTTACTGATCACAACTGTAGAATACCATTTTTTGAAAATCATTTCACATTATTAATTATTTAAAGTATATAAAAATATTTTAAAATACCCTTTTTCCAATATTCATCAACAATATGTAACTTCTATAAATTCATCCTATATTTATCTTGATATTTGGAATTCAAAAATTTTACTAGAATAAGAAATAAAAAATGTATTTATACAAAAGGATTACACAAAGTAACTAAGGCCTCATTACATAGCCCCTTATAACACCTGCATAGGACCTAAGAGTAAGGTGTGCAATGTTGATAAAATCTTAGGGCGGCTCAGACAACATTGCTCGAGTGGTGATTTCTATCAACTTGAACTTCTCCTGTAAAAGATTCCGTTCTAGCTTAACGTGTTGGAGTTCGGCTTGGGCTTGGTCCAAAGTGAAGCCCAACAACATCACCTCCTTCCCAAGCTCCTACAATTGGGCTTCGTATGACCCGAGTCTACTAGATGAGGCCATCAACTCTTCTTTATGTATTATTTAACCATGATCATTTGTATTTATAAACAATAATCATAACGTTATGAGTATAGATTCCAATGGCCATATTGACCAATGATCATATAACAGTTGAAACCCAAAGGTCTCATTTTAATTATACTCAATTCATTAATAAAAGGATATAGTTTTGTTGAGTAAAAAATAAAATAACACACAAATTTAGGAAACAAATATTATCCAAAAGTTTGGGTCGTTACATAAACCCTTCCTCAAGATAGTAGATTATCATTTGATAAGAACCCATATGACTTTATCAATATTTAAATTCTATAATCTCACCATTTACATACCTAAATCAGTTTACATATCAATTAACATTCATTATAGATTACCTTCCATTCATATTACCATTTTTAAGAAACATCCTATTCACTAATTTAATTCAAGATTTACATACTCATCCTTTTTTTCCATTTCCCATACATATTCCAACATGAGGTTATCCATATCTATAAAAAAACATACTCAAATACAAATTACCAGTTTGACATGTTAATAAGGGAACAAGGAGGAAGATAATCAATATGCGCATCTTACCACTTCTAATTCATATTCCCATTCATGACTTCTATAAAACAAATTTCATATTAGTAGTATATACAACGTCAAAAGAGTTTAATACTATTATAGAATTTAAAATAAGTTAGAGAGTAATCATAATAAGGAATCCATAATTGATCATAATCAATTCAAAAGAGGAATTATGAAATATCCCCTCCCCATACTAAAACCCACAACACCATGGCATAAAAATATATTTTTATATAGAATAAAAGAAATCATTTGATAACTCTTTACCCTAGAATAAACAAGGTCCCAATAGAAGAGTAAGATACTAAAATTAATAAATAAATATAACCCCTGGACTAAAATATATCCACCAAGCCCGAGGGGTGAGTAATCACTTACTATCTCAGAAGTAATCTCTTATGTAGGTTGATAATCAAAGGTTAAAGTGGTGAAAGCAGTTGACTCATAGGTTCTAATGGTTGGGTTTTAATCAAAAGAATGATGGAAGTTCCAAGAATGATGGAATGTCAATAATTTCAGTTATTCGATTCAAGGGGATGAAAATAAAAGGGATTCAGGTTTAAAAAGGGTAACCTAGACATTCCAAAACATATCAAGTAACATTTATTTTTAGAAGATAGAATTAAAACTTAGAAATCACCTACCTAAATACACATTCACAACTAATAATATATGTTCACAAGGCACCGATTTTGAAATGGAAGATGATAAATTCAATCACTTGGCCTACTATAGGTTTCTCAAGGTGATATATTCTTTTATAGTTCTTAAAAAAATAAAATAGGGAAGGGTTAACTAGAATATAAAAATGAAATGTATGAAAGATATCATCAATCCCACCTAATTTGATACAACCAAGGAAACAACTATGGTGTTTAATTGATCCATTTTGCAGTATTCCACTCATGGTAGGTATGGAACCTAACCAATAAGGAAGAAATAAAATTAAATAAAAAAACCCAAACCCCCAAATATGAATACATGACAAGGTAAACCATCACCATGATGTGTTGGAACCCAACATGGTCGTGGTTCACTACTAGAAAGAGGGGATAACCCCATGGAGCTATACCCATGGTTCTGTAAACCATGGGTATATCCTGATTAGGGTTTGTCTATACCCATGGTTTTGAATAAACTGTGGTTAAAAACACTCTATACCAATGGATTTTAGTAGACCGTTGGTACAGAGGGGTGATTATTTTTTCTCCACCCACACTCCCCCATCACTCATTGGGTCGTAACCCCAGCACAGGTCCCTTTCCCTCCACCCACGTTTCCCTCACTTGACACCCCTTCTCCTCCTCCGGTTGACACACATCCCCACTTCTACCCATCCTATGGTCTACACACACCCCCCTATGGTCAAACATCCCCTCCTAGATCGTGCATCCCCCTAGGTAGAGTAGTGTTTCCCTCACTCGACGTGCATATCCCCTTGATTGATCATACCCTTATACTAGGTTGAGCATCCCCTCTGTTCAAGATTCCCCCTAGGTCAATCATCCCCTCTAGTCAATCATCCCATTCTACTATTGGGTGTTTTTCTGATTCCAGTATTCTTTGACAGTGATTCCCTAATCCTTATTCTGATATGGTTAATTTATTCTAGTTTAGTTTGAGTTTTGTTGATTCGATTTATATCATTTCATATTGTTTCATTTATCTTTGATATCTTATTGATTTTGGTTTTGTTCATACTGGTTAAATTTAACATAGTTTGATTTAGTATACATTATTTGGTTATATTTAACACAATTTCTTCTAGGATACATGATTTTAGGTTGAGTAATGTTTTTAAATTAGATATGTATAGATTTTCTCAAAACATAAAAATATTTATCATTATTGTGTTTATATATATAAATTAGAGGAAGTTCACATAGTAGATACCATGAGAACATGATTTCTTTTTGATTTAGGCGAAAAATATATGACGTGTTTCTAGTTTCATAAAGAATATCATATTCTATGTGAAATCATTAGGATCTCATAAAAATGTTAAGAATATTATATGTGTATAATTATTCATACCATTGATTCTTTGTGGGTGTATTTGTTATGTGAATGGAGTGTTATAATTTTCAAATGAAAATGTTATCTAATGCATATTATTTAAATATGTACATGATGTATGTGAAGGGAAATTGTCTTATGGATAAATGTGATGTTCTTTTTGGATTCACATACAGTTGAATGGGTAACAATATTTTATTGAATTATAAAGTGTTATCTAGATGAAAATTACCCTATAAATATGAAATTAACTCATGGAAAAGGTATTGAAACATTTTTAGAGATCTGATTAACAAGAATGTATTTTCCTATTTTCTCCATATTGACTTTTTCAATGAAATAACAACACTATATGAAGGATTCATTTTGTAAAATTATTTCCCTTTACAAAGAAATATATATATATATATGTGAAGTGCATGTTTTATGAAATTTCTATTCGAGTGTTGTTTTATATCAATATTCTTTAAGAATAATTAACTCCATTTAATTTATTTGTGAAACAACAGTTCATGAAGAATAAAATTATTGAACCAAAAACAAGAAATATGATACATATTCTATGAATGAATCATATAATTTATGTGATTATAATTTCATGTACTATATAATAATCATAAATTTGAGATGTTAATAATTTTATAGACATTAAACAATATCCAATTTAGTGATATTTTGCAGATACTGAGATATAATTAAATTATCTCTTGTCAGGAATCATGAATAGATGAGAACATGCTACCCAGTTCATCTTGGATGATAAGAAAGTATAATCATTTTCAACTATTATAATTAAAATAGGAATACTAAAGTTATAATTCTTGTTTTATTTGAATTTTTTATTGGTTAGTGTGAAGTTTTTCTTCAGAAGGGATTCTAGAATGCATAGTTTGACTCTATTCTAGAGAAGATTGTATGGAGTAATCGATTGGGATTATATTGGAGAATATATGATTGGTGTATCTTACCAATCATATTAAGTAGTTTTCTAGTTTTTAGATTAAAGCATGTAATAATATTGTTCTCCTATTCTATTAATTTTTACTACATCCGGGTAAGGTTAAATTTTAAATTTTTTTGATTAGATCCTAATATTTCTATAGTGGTCAATGTCAATATAATGAAAAAGTTATAAAAATATCAACTTATTCAAACCCCCACACTTCTTAGTGTTGAAACACCTCTATTGGATCCTAAAATAAGACCAATCCACCCCAATACCATACTATACATGGTTAGAGTTTAATAGATGGATTGTGATGCTTATAAATAAATTATATTTTATGATTGTATGAGGTAATCTATATGGTCACTTCATAACAAGACACTTGGTTCATATCTTAGTTATGGATGTTATTGTAGGAGAAATTCATGACCCAATAATAGATCATTAAAAAAATAACTCCATTAGATTAATGACTATGAAAATTAATACTTTTATGTTTTAAAGGATCTAAAAAAGGGATTGTATGTTAGATTCTAGATAGATATGGGATGATAACATTATCATGGTATAATTTAAATATTATGACACATACCACTCTATCATAGAAATGGTACCTTCCTTGGTCCATTATGGTTTACTTTATTGATCATCCCTTTATAGGATAGAGGTAATGATTTTATCCCTGATACTAAAAGGGTTGAAATTGGTGATAAAAAATAAGGCACTTGCAATAAAAATGTGAATTAGATTTAACTATTATGTTTTTATGTTCTAATAGTTTTATTTTTTAAATTACATATCCATTTTTTAAATTTTTATGATATGATATATTCTATTTGATTGTAAGATAATTTTTTTTCCTTTTTATATAATGGATAGAAGATGGATGTATCGTACCGATCAAATTTCAACCGAGTTTTAAAATAATTTGGAGATTTTTTTAGATTTTTCATTTAACAATGCTTCATATGGAGGTTGTATACAATGTCCATGATATAAATGTGTTGGAAGACCATGGTTAATCTAGGAATAAGTTAGATACCATATAACAAAATTTTAATTTCAAAAAAAATATTATGTTTGGTATCACCATGGAGAGACGAGTCAGTATTCTACTGTCCAGGAATGAAATGAAAGAAGTAGCATGGATAATTTGATATTTGATCGATTTCCATTTATACATCATCCTGAGAGAGAGATTATGATGTTGAAAGAAGACAATGATATCAATACACATGAGAAAAATACTGAAGATGATGATGTTGAGAGAGTGAAAAATTTATTGGATGACACCATAACTCCAGTATATCAGGAATGTACTAAAATGACCAAGTTGGAATTTTCAATGTGGTTATATCATGGTAAAACCATGTATATAATTTCTAATACTGCTATTAATTATATTCTTAAATTTTTGAAGGACTTTCTTCCTAATGGTGTAGATATTCCATCTAATCATTACAAGACATGGAAGTTAATTATGAAGATTGGATTTACTACTAATAAAGTATATGCTTGTTCAAAAGATTGCAGTTTATTTTGGAAGGAAACAACTAACTGTAATGACTATAAAGAATGTGGTACATCTAGATGGAAGAAAAATGCAGATGGAACACCATCTTGTGTGCCACAGAAAGTCATTTGGAACTTTCCATTGATTCCCAAAATTCAAAATCTATTAATGTCTATAGAAATACCATCCAATATGTGATGGAATGATGATGAGATAATTAAAGGCAATGAAGAGTTAGTTTATACTAAATATGGATTAGCATGGTAGACATTTGATGCACAACATACTGATTTTGCATCTAAGGTGCATAATGTCAGGTTGGGTCAATCCGGTGATGGTTTTAATCCATCTGGTTAGATGCTTACTACTCACAGTATGTGGGCAATTTTTATTCATGTTTATAATCTTCATCTATGCATGTGTATGAAAAAACATTTCACTTTCTTAAGTATACTGATATCTATACCTTATGATCCTGGTAATGATATAGATGTCTACTTATAGCCTTTAATAAGAGAGTTAAAACAACTTTTGGATTTGGGTGTGTGGACATTCGATGCTTCTTCAAAGAATATGTTTCAGATGCGTGCTAACCTTAAATGGACCAAAAATGATTTACATTATTATGAAATGATGTATGGGTGGATCACGAAGGGAAAAATATCATGTCCCATTTTTATAAAGAATACATGATCGAGAAGGCTTAAATATCATCATAATTTCAGTTTCATGGGGCATCAACGATTCTTGCCAATGGATCATAAATACAGGAAGAATCATCAGAGGATTGATAATACTGTTGATACTAAAAAACCACCTCAATGTATGTCAGTAAGTTATGTGCTTAATGAATTGAAAAATTTCAGTTTTTCATTAGGGAAAGGTAAGTTGAAATCTAAAAATAGGAAGAATGTTGACACTGAAGCCACTTGCAATTAGAAAAAGAGAAGTATTTTTTTGAGTTTCCATATTGGTCTACCAATTTGTTACATAATTATTTAGATGTAATCCATATTGAGAAAATATATGCGAAATGTTGCTTGCAATTATTTTTAATATCAAGGGGAAGACCAAATATGACTTCTGATCTCTTCGGGACTTGTGGGATTGGGGTATTCGACCAGAATTGCATCCTGTGTGTATTTTAAAAAACAAATGGAAAGCTCCTTATGCTTCTTATGTGATGACACCATCATAGAAAGATCATTTTCTAGAAGTATCGGAAAATATAAAGGTTATTGATGGCTATTCCGGCAATATATCTAAATGAGTCAATAGAATAGATTTGAAAGTAAAATCCCTAAAAAAACATGATTATCACATCCTTCTTCATGAATTGATTCTAATAGAAATTTGGAATTTTCTATCCAATAATGTAAGGGTGACAATAATTAAATTGTTCCATTTTTTAGAGACCTTTGTTCTAAAAGGTTATCCAAGTTATTCTTGATAAAAATTCAGCAAGAGGCACCATTTATTCTGTGTGAGTTGGACATTTTTTTCCTCCATCCTTTTTCATCTGCATGATTCATTTAATAGTTCATCTTCCAAATAAGACACTTTTTGGGTGATCAGTCACTTTTAGGTGGATTTATCCCACTGAAATAAATATGTTCACAATGAAATCATATGTTTTAAATAAGAATTATCCTAAAGGTTCTATTATGAGGGGTTATTTGGCCCAAGAATGTATGGATTTTTGTTCAATGTATTTTTATGATGTGTGAAAAATACATAATAGTCCAATGAGAAATGAAGATGAGTAGTATGAGTAAATTCAGCCCTTGTTTCCATCTCTTCCCCAAATAGGAGGAATTTCTTGGTCATATACATTGGTTACATTGAGCTTTGAAGAGCAGGATATGACACATCACACAATCTTGTTTTACTGTGGTTTGTTCAATGACCATATCAAGTAAGTAATTTGGATATCTATATGTTATCTCATACTATGTAATTTCACATATAACTTAAACTTTTATTATCATTTTATGTAGGGAACATAAAAAAATTATAAGTAGAGTTCATTGATCTTTACCTTTGAGAAGGAGAGGGGCTTTGTATAGCTAAGAGTTTCCAACTTGATTGAAATTAAAGTTACGACCATTACTTTAAATAGATTAAAATATAGATATCCATTTATTTATATTACTCATATCTATTTTAGGTATTGAGTTTAACTACTAATTCTGTTTCTCAAGAATTAAGAGCATTGGAATTTGGTCCCAATTATTTGGTTCGTGAATGAAAATATTTAATAATCAATGAATATAAATTTGTTACAACTAATAGAGCAGTGAAAATGAGAACACAACATGATGGAATTATGTTAACTGCTACAACATATTGTTATGCCAGTGCATCAGATAGTCGACCTTGATATGAAGATGTGTATTATTATGGACCAGTTGAGAAAATATTGTTATTAGATTACTACTCTCAAGGTCAAGTCACTATGATGAAATGTAAATGGTTTTATTCAATGACATGACATGGTAAATTTATTGATGATTATGAATTTAGAGTTATTGACAAGAGTCGATTCCTATATACTGATAAACCATACATTTTGTAATCAATGAAAAAACAAGTGTTTTATGAGAAAGATCATTTGAGACCTGATTACTGTGTCATTAATGAAGTAATACCAATACATATTTTTCATGATGCTCGGGAAGAAATTACCACCATTGATGCCCCCATCGGTGTTGACCAAAATAATGCATTTGATAACTCAAATTTTCCCATTGTGAGAGTCGATGTTGAACCTAAGATAGTGGAGGGTAATACATAAAAGCAACCATATATGTTCATAGTTCATTCAGTTTACATTGACCTGAGTTTCTCATGTTGGTATTAATGTAATTACTTTAATTTAGTTTTAGTTTGAAATGATATTTCTATTTTAGTATTGTTTGGTTTCGTTTAATTTAATTATATTTATTTCAATTCAGAAAAATGGGTTTAAAATGGGTTTTCAAAAATTTATAACTTGGTTTTAATGTATTATTACTGAAAGATGTTATGACATTGTTTTTCTTATTTGACTTCTAATATGTATGCATGATTTTTAAAAATTGTTTCTAAAAAATGTATATTTCATTCTTATGCATATTACGAAGAATACTATAGAAAATCACAGGAAGAGATTATTTGATGTTGATCCTAATAGATGCGAGTGTGGGTTTCCTTTGGGGAGTATAATAATTGTAATATTTTTCTTCTACATTACATATAATGTCATGTTCATATTCTTTATCAAAATTTTTAGGGATATACATCTCCACCAGAGTTGACTCCTCCTACTAGAATGGGTCCAAGCAGATATCCTCCTAGACCTAGACAAAGCACCCGTCTTACCACTACCCACACTGACCTATCAGTGGAAATCCCATCTACCAAACATGCCCATACTCTTCTTGAGACTCCTAGGATGTTCCCATCCATGCCCCCATTATTATCTCATTTATCCTCTTCTTCCCAGTCCATGTCTATACTGACTCGACTGATGTTCCCACCTTTACCATTTCCATATCTATTCATGTATCCCTAGGCTAACTACCCATATTCTAAAATGTCTACATTGCCTCATTTTCATACCATCCATCCTATATATAATGAGTTTGTTCCTTTAGTTTCCACTCCATTTCATGAATATCAATAAGAGCATGCAGTGGAACATATACTTTTTTTAGAGGATACTAATCCAAGATAGTCCACAGATGCATCACAACCTATTCAGGAGCCTGCATCAGGTTTTTTATTACAATTGTGTCAAAATATATCATTTATTTTTTTTCTTATTGTATCATTAGTTAACTATTCCACCCTCTTATCTTATTTAGTGGTATCTTCTAGTAGGCGACATGGGAACACTCATATGTAGGAATCCTGGAATCGTGAAACTCAAATTATGGTGGATTATAATCCTAAAAATCAAATGTTAGGTAAAAATGATAGGAAGTGTAGAAGTTTCATGGACACTATAGCCAAATACAATGATATAATTATAGTGGAACCGGTATCATGGATACATATCAGTGATGACATTAAGGATAGGGCATAGGCACAAATATGGGTATGAAAATTTTATAAATTTATATCTATATTAGTAATGTATTTATATGAATTAACATGTTCATTGTAGATTTGGTTTAACTTTCCTAATAGTGAAGATGACAAAGATTCTAGGTTGATGGATCTTGGAGAGTTATGGAAGTCATATAAGCATGATTAATATATTGGTTGGAGGAGTAGAGTGGGTACTGATTTAGAGGGTGTACCCACATACCTCAACTATCCAAAACATCAATATCAAAAAATTATCGCACATTGGAAGACTAAATAGTTTAAGGTACTACTAATATTTAATGGTTTTCATATAAAATTTAATTCTTATTACCTGTATTGAAATTTTTTATGAAGCATCAGAGAAAAACAAAAAGAACAAAGATGGAATGACATATCTACACACATTGGGGCACACTACAATGCCCGAGCATGAGAAGCACCAAGTACTTTCATCTGAATTAAAATAATGTACTCATTTATATTGTTACTTAGTTACCTTTAGATGAATAATTGGACCAAAACCGAGAGAACACACCTCAATACCCAGAATAAATGACATCAACAAAGAACCACCATAAAATGTATTTATAAATGTTTTTTTATTGGAATCGTTGATGGATTTTCATTCACTAATTTATTTCATTGATAACATGTCCTCATAAATTCATCATGTATTACCCTTGGTTAGTCCATGTTTCCTAGAAAAGATATCTTATACCAGTAGGATAAGGATTGTCTATTTTTTCTAAAAAAGTATAAAAATTCCCTAAAACCCACTTCATAAAAACACCAATCATTTATGAGTGTCATTTACCTCAATGTTTTTAGGTTTGTGATGTAGCTTACTTGAATACAGATTTGTGCATTTCTCATGGTTGTAATCTATATTTGTGCATTTCTCATTTGAATTAAGCTTTATTGGGCATCAAAGGTCCTGTACCTTGTTCCAAATTATTTTTCTCTAGTAGAAAAAAAGATGGAAGTGTAGTAAATTCACAGACAAAAGATAAGATTGTAAGTTTTTTTCATTTATATTTCAAATATTTATACAAAATTCATAATTTAATATGTTTTTTTTATAATTTTAACAATATTCATTGGAGTCCCTCGATGAGAAGGAAGCTGACAACTTAGGGCCACATGATCATTTGAGTCAAGTGTTAGGTGTGGAGCACCCAGAGAGATATTAGGTATTAGGACGTGAATCAGAAGTTAATGGGATGAGAATTTAAAATTTTCTATATCACCGGAGTGATGTAACATCATTGAATCTAGTGATATTATCCCGGTATAGTCTGAGGACCACGCCTGGTTTAAACGGAGTACAAAAATAAACCGAACATGTACCTCGTATGGACCTGGTGCGCGCAAGCTTGTCGCAAGATACCAATGGCTATTGATCAAAGAATATGATGTCGAAGCCCTCTAGATCATCCACACATGCCTCTTGAATCTTATTGCACATCTTTTTTCAGAATACAGGTGCTAGTGTGGTTCTACGATGATCACTTCAACGCAATGACAAACACCACAAGCTAGCATCTTCGATATGAGGAGACAAATATTAAAGAACTTGATTTTTTAAGAAATTATCTCTCTAGAATCTAGAAGGATAGAGAGGCTATCAAATCCAAAGAATGAATATTCACCATGGGAATATCCTCTATCCACTTATATAGTGAATATCTATAATACCCGGTTTGGGTTCCCACCCCCCGTGTAATAAACATCCGCTATACAAATATTTTAAATAATTATTTATGAAAAAATAAATTATGCCATAAATAATATTTATAATTTATCACTTAACTGTAATATATAGTAATTATATTATGTGATAAAATTGAGTCTGTAACTTGACTCATGTCTCCTGATAATATTAAACGAACCTAAGATATTTAATTAATATCCGTTCCAATAATATTTATCCTTGTATTTACTTAACCACTTGTAAATACATATCATAAATAAATTAAACGAATTATTCCAAACTTGAATAATTAAAGAATTTATTTATTATTTTGTGATCTATAGAACATTGATAATACCCAGAACCCATGGTGGGTCCCATGAAGTCTTATAATATTATTCAATAGAATAGGGCAGATTCTCAAAGTGCTATAGTGTGTGACCCTGTAGGCCCTTATCTCAATAGTAGTGAATAATATTCACCCACCAAGAGAGGGGTCTAGCAACCCATTGAGGCCCCTATAAAGATAAGAAAAATTCAAAGAAACGACTACCTTCCTACGAACATAGTCCATGTAATATAATCTCTTTGTCATCGATATCTCAATAAAGAAGGATGAACACTTGTGTCATCGTCCTTTTCCTTGCTTTATTATTTATTTATCTATCTAGACAGACTTACCTTTGACTACCATGGCCATGGATCTAAATAAAGTACTACCATCCTAATCAAACAGGACCGAGATATCTCTTCCTCAACTCATAAGCAACAAATCTTATCTTGACCATTAATTCAATCAATGTCATGTCACCAATGACATACCCAAAACAAACTACCTCGCTATGACATCATCGCCATAGTTTTCATCTTGCATCAAAGTACAAAATCAAATGACATAAATTGATAATGATATCAATTTAGAAGACTATGACACATTTCTATAGATAGGAACAACCAATGACACCTAAAACATGTGGTGTTTCTATTAGCAGGTTTGTCCTCATGATCTCAACTACTAGAGATCACTAAGTACAGACTTCATGAGATGAAATATCAATTCTTATGAGCCCCCAACACCTGATAGTCACATATTAGCTATGTTCTTTCAGAATGATGTAACTATACCATAGGACATTACTTTAAGATTACTGTCATAGCATCTTGAGATTCTTATTATAGCCTGAGATCTACTATAACCCTTTGATACAACATGTAATCTAAGGACATTGCCATAAAAAAAGTGGATGCAGAAGTATCTACACTATTATGGAAAGACAAACACATGTATATATAACAAACTACATACATGTAGTGGTAATAAAATTACAACACAAGTTGGGTCTAGGGCACTCACTTTCAACACTCCCACTTTTACTAGAGCCAACTACTAACAAGTCTCAATCTGTTGGCTCTCACATGAGAATCGTTCTTCTTATAAGAAATGTCTTTAGTTAGGGGTTTTCCACATTGTCCTCTATGGATACTCTTATAACTTTAACTTCACATCTCTGAGTAAAATCTCTCAAGAGATGAAATTTCTGGAGTATATGCTTCGTCATCTGGTGAGACCTGGGCTCCTTGGAAAGAACCACTACACAAGTATTATCACAATAAAATGGTACACAGTCTACACTGTTAGGCACAAAACCAATGTCTAAGACAAAGCTGCATATCCAGAATACTTCCTTTGTTGCATCAGAAGCCACTGTATACTCAGATTTTTCTATAGAATCAACGACCACAAATTTCTTCGAGCTTCTCCAGCTCACTACACCACCATTCAAGAAAAATATGTAGCCTAACTATGATTTCAGATCATCATGATCAGTTTGGAAACTAGAATTAGTGTATCCTCTCACTACTAGTTCCTCATCTCCTCTATACATCAAGAACATATCCTTTGTATGCCTCAAGTAATTTAGGATGTTTTTAACAGCTGCCCAGTGTAGCTCTCCTGGATTAGCTTGATATCTACCCACCATGCTTAAATAAAAGGCAATATCAAACCTAGTACATAGCATGGCATACATGATAGAACCTACAGACTAGGAATAAGGTATTCTACTCATTCTATCAATCTTATCCTATGTTTGTGGACACATTTTCTTGGAGAGATTAATACCATGTGACATATTCAACAACCCTCTCTTGGATTGTTCTATATTGTACATTTTGAGTACCTTGTCAATAAATGTACTTTGACATATCCTAAGTATCCTTTGAGATATATCTCAATATATCTTGATCCCTAGAATGTGGGATGCTTCACCTAAGTCTTTCATGGAGAAGCATTCATTTAACCAAGTTTTAACTGACTGTAAGACTTGCACTTCGTTTCCCATAATTAATATTTCATCAACATATAATAATAATAAAATAATGGAATTAAAATCAACATTCTTGTAGATACAAGTCTCACTTTCATTTTTTACAAAAAAAAAATTCTCTTATGGATTAATCAAAATGAACATTCCATGATTGCGATGCCTACTTCAATCCATAAATGAATCTATGCAGCTTGAACACCTTATTGACATTCTTTGACCTGACAAACCCTTCAAGTTGACTCATATAGAAGTCTTTAACCAACTTCCCATTTAGAAAAGTAGTTTTGACATCCATTTTCCAAATCTCATAATCATGAAAATCTATTATTTCAAGCAATATTCTGATGGATTTCAACATTGATATTGGTGATAAGGTTTCATCATAGTCGATGCCTTGAAATTTCCTAAAACCCTTCGCAACCAGTCTTGATTTATAGGTATTAACCTTACCATCCATGTCCATATTTTTCTTGAATACCCATTTGAAAAAATGGGGTTTACATCAGTTGGAGGGTCTACCAAAATCCAAACTCGATTTTGGTACATGGACTCCATATTAGAATGCATAACATATTGCCAATTAGAAGCGTCTTTGCCTTCAACTGCTTCCTTGTAGGTTAGAGGTTCACCATCCTCAAGCAGTAATGTGTCACTAGACTCGGTGATAAGAAAACCATAACACTCTGGTTCTCTAACCTCTTGAGTAGACCTATGAAGTATTTGTGTCTCGGGAACCACTTCTTCTTCCACTTGATCTTGTGAAGATTATTCCCTTACCAACTCTTGTTCATCTGGAGCATTAAATTCATCGAATTCAATCTTGTTCCCACTATTTCCATTGGAAATGTATTCCCTTTCTAGAAATATGGCATGTCTTTCCACAAAAAATTTTCTATCTAAAGGTTTTTATAGGTAATTTCCTTTGGTTTCCTTAGTACAACATATAAAGATTCAATTCGCTATTTTGGATGCTAATTTGTCAATTGGTAAAGTATTGACAAAATCCTCACATCCCCATACATATAGATGTGATAGATTTGTTTTTTCCACACCATAACTCATATGGAATCCCATCTGCAGCTTTAGTTGGTACTCGGTTAAGGGTATATGCTGCTGTCTTCAAAGCGTATCTCCAAAATGATAATGAAATAGTTTCATGTCTCATCATTGATATGACCATGTCAAGAAAAGTCATATTCCTCCTTTCACTAACAACCTTTCACTATAGTTTATAAGGAGGAGTGAGTTGGGATACGATCCCACATTCCTTCAAGTGATCAATGAAAGCTTGGTTAAGATACTCTCCACCACGGTCTGAGCAGAGTGCCTTTATCTTCTTATCAAGATATTTTTCTACTTCATTTTGGTATTCCTTAAATATCCGAAAGGAATCATACTTATACCTCATCAACACTACAAAAAATTATTTTATCAGTGATAAAAAATGGCTTTATCAATGCCAAAAAAGCACTATTAATTGAGCCTCTATTGGGGGGGGGTCCCCTTTATCAGTGCTAAAAAAGAAATGATAAAGGATTCCTTGTCTGGGAATGATGTTTATATAACAACACACCCAACAACCTAAAAAAATAAATAGTAGAACAAAATAACCAAACCAACCAAAATAACTTGCACAAACAAGCAAAAACTTTCAAAAAAATAACCACTCATAGTATATACAAAAGAACCACATACATGATGAAAATGATAAAAAAACAAGCAGTGAACACAAAAGTTTGGCAAACAATTCTATATACATTTAATTGACATAATGAATACAAAAATATTCATTCATGGTATATACCAAAAATCACTTCTATATACATTTTGAATAATGTTTTATAAAATTTTATTTACAAATATCCAACAAACAGTTAAAAATATTAATGTTTTCTCTTTTGACGTATGTGGTCCCCTCTAAAAAAGGTCCTCTGATGATAATAGTCACAGAAAAAATCATCCCAACTTGATAAAAAGGTTCCAACTATATAATAAAACAAATATTAAATTAGTAATACTATAAATAAATAAATTAAACATTAATATGAAGAATACATTAAAAAATGTCAATTTTTAATAAAAATTACACATTTAGAGTTATACTGGTCACACCGTGCATCGTATTGAGGTGGGGTTGATTCTCACATGTTACAAATTACGGATGGATAATTTTCCTAAAGTATAAAAACAATCGGAATGCATTTCCTTAGTTTTTAGTATGTGAGTTGTGTTTTTTTACTAAAATATCATTTCAAATAGAAAATATGCAATTTGAGTCATACTGGTCGCATCATGCGTGAGTTTGACATGAGACTGATTCATACACATCACAAAGGACTTAAAAATTGATGTACTTAATATGGAAGACAATCAGAGTGTGTTTTCTTAGTTTTCAGTGAGTGACACGTTTTGAGTTAAAATGTTAATTTTAAACTAATAGCGGACATATCATACTAGTCGTACCATTCATTGGATTGAGGTGGAATTGATTCCTACACTTCACAACTGACTCATGTATCGTTGTACTAAAATATAAAAACAATACAAATGAGTTTTCTTGGTTTTAAGTACATCAGTTGTGTTTTTTTACTTGAATTAATGTTAATTTTAAATAACAAGACACATTTGGAGCCATACTGGTGACATTATTCATCGGATTGAGGTGCGGTTGATATATAAACGTCAAAAATGACAGATAGATCATTTTACTAAAGTATCAAAACAATCAAAATGCATTTCCTCAGTTTTCAGTATGTTAGTTGTGTTTTTTTACTAAAATTTAATTTCAAACTAAAAACATGAAATTTGAGTCATATCAGTCACATCGTGTGTCAGTTTGATGCGATAATGCTTGATATACGTCATAAAGGACCTACGAATTTTTTTCCTTAATTTGGAAGACAATTGAAGCATGTTTTTTTTCCAGTGAGTGACATGTTTTGAACTAAAATGTAAATTTTAAACTTGTAACAGAAACTTTTAGTCATACTGATCACATGGTGCATCATATTGAGATGGGATTGATTCCTACACGTCACAACTGACTCATGGATTTTTTTCCCTAAAGTATAAAAACAATCCGAGTGTGTTTTCTCAGTTTTCAGTATGTCAGTTGTGTTTTTTTAATTGAATTAATGTTAATTTTAAATAACAAGACACATTTGGAGTCTTATCAGTGACACTATACATCGTATTGATGTGAAATTGATTCCTACATGTCAAAAATGACTAATAGATTGTTTTTCTAAAGTATTAAAACAATTGGAATGAATTTCCTCAGTTTTCAGTATGTCAGTTGTGTTTTTTTACTAAAATGTCATTTCAAATCGAAAACATGCAATTTGAGTCATACCAGTCACATTGTGCATCAGTTTGATGTGAGTCTTCTTGATAAACATCACAAAGGACTTAAAAATCACTTTACTTAATTTAGAAGACAATCAGAGCACGTTTTTTTGTTTTCAGTGAGTGATACGTTTTGAACTAAAATGTCAATTTTAAAATCTAAATGGACACTTTTAGTCATACTGATCACACAGTGCGTCAGATTGAAGTGGGGTTTATTCCTACACATCAAAAATGACTCATAGATCATTTTATTAAAGTATAAAAACAATCTGAATGCGTTTTCTTAGTTTTTAGTATGTCATTTGTGTTTTTTTTTACTAAAATGTCATTTCAAACTAAAAACATGAAATTTGAGTCATACCGGCTGCATCGTGCATCGTTTTGACATGAGACTGCTTTATACACATCCCAAATGACTTAAAAATTTCTTTCCTTAATTTGGAAGACAATTGGAGTGCATTTTCTTTGTTTTTGGTGAGTGACACGTTTTGAACTAAAATGTCAATTTTAAACTGATACTAGACACTTTTAGTCATACCGATCACACCATTTTTCAGATTGATGTGGGGTTGATTCCTACACATCACAACTTACTCATAGATCATTTTCCTAAAATATAAAAACAATATGAATGCATTTTATCATTTTTTAGTATGTGAATTGTGTTTTTTTACTTGAATTAATGTCAATTTTAAATAAAAAGACACATTTGGAGTCATAACGGTGACACCGTGCATCAGATTGAGGTACAGTTGATTCTTAGACATCACTAATGATTGATATATAATTTTCCTAAAGTATCAAAACAATAGGAACGAATTTCCTAATTTTTTAGTATTTTAGTTGTGTTTTTTACTTGAATTAATGTCAATTTTAAATAAAGACACATTTGGAGTCATACCGATGACATTGTGCGTTGGATTGAGGTGAAATTGATTCCTAAACGTTACAAATAACTCATGAATCATTGTCCTAAAGTATTAGAACAAATTTTAACTACATTTTTATGCCTAAAAATTAATGCACCCTTTCCTCTAAAACCTAAAAAAGAGACCTGACATGCTCAATATGATCAATCTACCTAGTTTAGAAGGATTATGGAAAAACCTTTGATCCCTGTACGGTTGACACAGAATAACATCCTCCTTATGCAGCATAGCTTTAGTCAACCGAGTGAAGAACCAAATTTCATATATTCAGGACCTACGAATGAATATATGATAATTGGTTCTTCACTAGGTCATCTAAAGAGGGTAACTACCAATTTTGCAGATTGAATCAATGTTTTTTTGGAGAAAAACCCTTCTTGTTGTTGAAAATGAGAAGAGTAGAGTAAGATCTTGTTCCCATTATGTATCAAGATGTCCCAAAAAACTCAAGGGATGGGAAAACCCCTTCTGGATACTCATTATCTTTTTTGGTCTATAAACAACACACATACCCTATAAATGAGGTCCAAAAATTTATTTTAAAAAACCAATCAACATGCAATTCATTTAGTGCACAAACAAGGAACAACAACATCCATGATTTTCAGCAGGGCGTTTAGGCCAAAAAAATCACAACATTACCATTAAACAAATAGAAAGATAAGGCAGACAAGATTATTAAATTTGAAATTATTTGATAAGTTTACCATCTTCATTATATATTTGTACATTCTTCCATCAGGTATGTTTCCCATTCATTTCTAAGCATATCTATATCGTCTTGTGAATATGACTATTTTTAGAAGTCATGGTAGTACTGAAAAAATATAAACAAACAAAGGATTAATAAGTATTTTAAATGAAATATAAATTATCATTGAAAATAACACTTTAGGGATGCTGGTTTGTTCATGGAATATGATCTATTTCATAAATTTACAAACATAATAATCATAGTATTTATCATTAGTTTATTTTGGGCACTGTAGAAACATTGAAAAACATAATTAATTTTTTATATGTTTTTTGGATAGTGAAATCTTATTATATATACCCTGATACTTATCTAGTCATAGTAATTTTTAGGTTTCTTGTCCCTTTCCCCTGACCTCATTCCATGATGTAGACTATATTCACACACTGCCCTATCATAATAGAATCCCCATTAAAAGATAATATAAATTATATAAATGGATGTTTAGTTCTAAAATGTTGGATGTAGTGTATTACAAATTGAAAAACACCATCATTTGTGGTCGATTTGTTGGATATCCATGCATTGAATCCAGAAAATAAATCTTTGGAGTATCCAAATTGACCGCAATGAGTATCCAATGCTGCCTAAGAACACAAAAAATAATAAGTAATGAAAGAAATTAAAATATATTTGATATGATTAAATTTTAGAGTTTTACCCCTGAATGTTTGGTATTAAGAAGATTCTGTCATCCATAATTTTGTTGTTAAATGATTTGAGCAGTCCTTCCACTATTTCACCATGTTTCTTGGAAGTTATGTCTTCTTGTTCTGTAGAGGTGATGTGAGGACAAACGAGTCCAAATTTTTGTTCATGGGGAAATCCCTTCAATTTTTTTTCATATATACGCCTACTAAAAATATGAAATGTATTTAGTCATAATTATCATACTATATCATATTTTGGAAAATCAAATCATGAAAACATACCTCATGTAAACATTTACAACTGAGCCACCTAACCAATCATAGTCGAGGATTTAAGTTGCACTCTCAACACTAATGAAGTCCATATATTACCTTCCATACATATTTTCTTCAAAATCAATTATGTGATTACCACCATCTTTCAACTTAGTATCCACATGAGCCTTTAATGATAATAAATGTGGATATAGAACGGGGGGGGGGGGGGGTTAAGGTGATTTGGGTAGATCGTTTTGATCGGTTGGTTGATCCTTGAGATGATTTTGAATCGGTATTTCATTTCACCCCTTTCCCTTTGTCCTTCTATAATATCATGCATCGATTTAGACATTTTTTCATTAAATTTTTAAGGTTTATCTTGAAAATTAAATTGGAAATGAATACCTCATTGTAGAAATGTTTTTTTATAAGATGTGACGGCCATGCGATGAATGTTCCTAGATCTTGTTCGACCGTATGAATATTTGCATCATTAATTGGAATAGTTATATCGGTGCTTAACTCTAGGGATACAGTAATTAAAACTCTGACATGATCTATCAGAAGTGGTCTGTTTTGTAGCATGTCATTCTGGATATTGAACACTGTAGCCCTCACTAAAAGGCAATGGGTGGGTGTTGATAGATATAAATCACAATCATTTTTACCCTATATAATATCAATACAGGAAAGGTATCAGTGTCTAGTGTCTATCTAATTAACATTTCATAGAAAAAATTATTACAAAATTGACTACCTCAGTTAAGAATTTTTTTAAGAGGAATAGATTGCCTCAAAACTGGTGGGGGGTGGGGCGAGATCTTCACATGCGGGTTGTTCTTGAGTTGTTTCTTCTCTTTTCCTCCCCCATCAAACTTTATTTCAGCTCTCTCTAGTATTGTAATTCTTCTTGAAACATATCTAATTTTTCTCTCATCTTTTTCATTTCCTCAGTTTGATCCTCCAATTGTTTTTTTTCTCAAAATATGTTTGGGGTGTCACCCCAAAACCCGCACCTCTGACGTAGCCATACTTTTCTGGCTACTTCAAGGTCACTAAAAGTATGTCTGCATTTGGTGTAGGTGTTGTTGATTCTTGTGACTATGTTAGATAGAAAATATAGGAAAATAAGTAATCATTGTTATATAATAATGATTTAAGGCAATTTTTTATTATTATGTCATACTTACACATATTTCCCACAATTTTTGTGTGTTTTAATCTATTAGTTTTCCATATTTAGTTACACACTCCTCCTTTCATATCACATGGTGTGGGATGGAAGTGGCTATGGATTTGGATTATTCAAGTTGCATATAAACAGAAGGACATAGTTATTTTATTGTTTTATGTCACAGAAAAGTATTATGGTAGAATTAAAATACGTACCATTTCTTTTCAAGTGATGTGTACCCCATCCTTGCTTTACGGTAGGGGTACACTGGTTTTGATGCCCATTGTTTATTTTCAGAACTCAGTTTCTATTTCATAAATAAAACACTGTTAATCAAAGTGATAATTACACATACTGTCAAACAACGTATTACCATACACAATGTACCTGAAAATACTACCTCACACGATGACTAGTAAACGAATCCCACGATGCATGGGTTATCAAGTGTGTATAAATAAGAGATGGGTGAAGTTTTATTTTCTCTTCAGCATCTTTAATATGATATTTAATTAAAAGTGTGCGAAAACCCCTATGGATCCTTCCAGCAACCCTTAAGACATAGTCTTTGTGCGATTCATCTACTATAAATGTACTCTATAAGAGATTATGAAGTGTAATTTAATGTTTCATTATTTAATTTTCAGTAAATTAAAAAAATGATATCATAATGTTACCATAATATCTCCCCACACCAGTGTCTTAATCTCATCCACAACATGGTTCCATGAAGTTACATCAATATCCATGCATTGCAGAGTGATGATTTTAATGTAACTACTGAACATGGCCTTGTTGGTGTTAACATATTGGCCCCACTTATTCCATCCAATCTTGTATTTGATGCCTTTCTCTTTAGCCTTAATGATTTTTTCTAATACCATCAAACTACGATGATCCTATTTTTTCTGCATCGTCGGTGTTTCATCACCTTTCATTTCCTTGGATCCACCATCATCAATATGTTCCTCCAGCTCTAGAGGGCTAGCATCGGCATGTGCAGATGATGGTTGTACCTCTGCACTCAAAGCATCAACAGGTTGAGAAACCTATTGTTTGTCTGTAATGTGAGTAGCAGCAGGTTGAGAAACCTATTGTGTCTGGGGATTGGGATAATCATCCCATGAAGAACTCATTATCTTCAAAAGTGTTTTAAAATTTAATTTAGATAACATAAAAGTAGAAATGAACAAATATTAACATAAGGAAATAGGTTGAGAAACCTGTTGTTCGTATGCACTGCGAGCAACAGCAGGTTGAGAAACTTGTTGTGCCTAGGCATTGGGAGCATCATCACGTGCATAATTCATTATCTACAAAAGTGGTTTAACATTTAATTTATATAACATAAATTAATATGATGTATATTAGAAAAAAACCTAATTATTGAACTCTTTTTTTTAAATGTTCAAGGGATTTGAACCATCTATCGACTATCCAAATCCCTTCATTGTGGTCTCCTATGACATAAAAAACTCCATCTACACTGGGACCACTGTGAATTAATTGAAAATTCCCAATGAAAGGTTCATCCACCATTGAATTTTCATCCGACTCTTCAGTGTTTTTGGTCGATAACAGAACAATTGACCAATTTTGGTTTATAGGATCTAGAACATAAAATACTTGCACTGCCTATGATACCATTATAAACGGTTCATCTTTGTACCCTTCCTTACTAAAATCAACTTTCAAAAACCCCAAATCATATATTTTAACATCACTTCTGTTATCAACCCACTTGTATTGAAAAATCGTCACTCATAATGTCGTATAATCCAACTCCCATATTTTTTTGATGATGCCAAAATATAACATATTCGCGTAAATTGGATTTCTTTCCTTAACACCAGAAACATGCTTCACTTCAGCCATAAGTGTAACTCCACTATTCTTTCTGGCATTTTCTTCATCATGTTCATTAGTATAGAATGTATAACCATTAATTACATAAGCATTGTAAGATAATACATACACACTTGGTCCTCTAACTTGCCATCAAATCCATTCTAAAATTGAGTCTGGATTTTCATTTGACTTCTTAAAAATATGGTTCTAAAAACATCTTATAAACTATTGATTATGTTTATTTGATATCCATTTTTATCCCTTGATGGATTCTAATGCCTAAAAATTTATTTTCGGGTTTCAACATATGGTTCAACGTCCAAACTATTATGAAAAACATAAAGGTGGGACTGCTCCAAATATGTAATATTGATTGTGATGACCTCCTTTCCAGAAATTCCTTCACCTTCAAGTCACCTAGTGTGATGAGATTTAGTTAGACCAATTCTTTGCACACTGGACAGGTATTCGGTACAGAATTCAATTGATTCTTCAACAATATATTGCTCCGTAATACAACCCTTTGGACAACTTCGATTTTTGACATACCCTTTCAAAATCTTCATATACCTTTAAATGGGGTACATACATCTATAGTGCACATGACTACATAGCTGAATCTCTCTCACCAAGTGAACCATCAAATGAACCATCATATCAAATAATTTTGGTGGGAAAAACATTTCTAGTTCACATAATATGATGACAATTTATATTTCCATAGTTGGCAATTTCTCCAGGTCTATAACTTTGTTACATATAGATTTGAAGAAGAAATAAAGCTTCGTAAATGTATGATGAACATTCTTGGAAAAAATGCAACTTAAAGCTATAGGAATTATATCTTTCATCAAAACATGACAGTCATGTGATTTTAGACCTTTTAACTTTAAATCATTCATTGAAACGATGTTCTTGATATTTGATGAATACCCCTCTAGAACCTTTATATCATTCAAGAAGTTTCAAAACTGTTATCTCTCCTTCTTGGAAAGAGTGTAAACAACAGGAGGAATAAATGTTCATTTTTTACCCTTCACTGGTGACAATTCTTCTTGTATTCCCATGTCAAAAATTTCCAACCTATACTTAATTACATCCTTTGTTTTAATGGGTTCATTTAGAAATGTGCCAATGACACTATCACATACATTTTTTTCAACATTTATAACATCAAGAAAATGTCTGATGTATGGAAAATTCCAGTATGGTAATTAAAAAAAACAGATTTATTTTCCAACCAGTTTTTTTAAGGTTTTTAAAAAATGGTTTACCAAAAGAAGTGTCCACATATTTAACTTTATCAAATAGTTTATCACCTATTAGTGGAGATGGTAGTGTACATTATTCTAAACTTCCATTGAATGATGTCATCCAAGATAGGTACTTATGTCGTCGGGGTAGAAATCTACGATGTCCTAGAAACACAATTTTTGATGAATGTTTCAACCTAGTTGATTGCGTACCTTGTTCCTAGATGAGACACCCAAGAGTTCCTTTAATTATATATCCTGAAAATTTTCCATAAACATGAAATTCATTTATCACCCCATAAAACATGTATCTTAACATGAAATCTTCATTTTTGTAAGAATCATACATCATAACACCTAAATCCCACAATAGTTTAAAATCCTTGATCAATAGATCCAAATAAACATCAGTATAATTACCTAGTTGTTTTGGTCCTAATATAAGCATAGATAACATGATGTGTTTTCGTTTCATGCATAACCACAGTGGCAAGTTATAATTTACCAACATAACCATCCATGTACTATGAGTGTTACTTTGAAAACCAAAAGGATTCACTCCATATGTAGATAACACAAGACAAAGGTTTCTCGGCTCATTTCCAAAGTCAGAATACTCCTGATCAATTCTCTTCCACTGAGGAGAGTCTGCTAGATGCCATAGTTTTCCATCTTTATTTCTTCTATCTGTGTGCCACATTAATTTCCCTATATTCTCCTCACTTCTATATAGGCACCTAAACCTTGGAATGATTGAAAAGTACCATGAAAATTTCATAGGACCAGATTCATATTTTTTGTATTGAGAAACATCACACTTTGATCATTCTCTAAGTGATTTTTGGTCATTGAGAAATAGTATACAGTTATTTGGACAGGCGTGTATTCTTTCAGATATCATACCCATCGAGCATAGAATTTGTTTGGCATCGTATGTTTGTCTCAGAAGCTCATTATCTTTTGAGATCATGTCATTCAAGAGAGAAAGTAATTCCATAAAACCGGCTTCACTTCATCCATTGCCTTCTTTCAAATTATACAGCTTTAGTACGGATGACAATGCTGTATATTTAGTGCAACCATCATACAATGGTATCTTTGTACAACTCTTTAACTGCTCAAACAATTTTGTGCAATCATGAAGTTCATATTCAACCGTCATTTTCATTTCATTAATATGATCTTAATCATCATGCACATCTATAATCACGTCCTCAATATGGTTTTCTCCATTGTCTACACTTATAATCATATCAAATGATCCATAAAATGCAGTGTTATCCCATTCACTAGCTACATTTCCCTTTTCCCCGTGTTTATTCCAACATTTATAACTTCAATATATTTCATGATAGATCAAGTGTTCTTTAAACTCCTCTAGACTAACTTATCATAACAGTGTAAACACGGATAAAGGATTTGAGAAGGATCATATATATGATATTTAGAAAACTTGATGAACTCTTTCACTCCTTCTTCGTACTCTTTTTTCAGATGATTTACATCTATCCATTCTTTATTAATATCCATCCTGTTTGATTCTATGATATTAATATTTAACAAAATAAATATGCAAAAATGTTGATATAAAAATTAACCAAGGCTAAAAAAGTTATAGACTTTAAATCTCCTTTAAAAACTATTTATAAAATCACAGTTGAAATTCAATTAAAAAACCAACCATTTACACAAATTCCTCTTTAAAATAACAAACCATTTTTAAAATAAACCAATTAGTTCCAAATATCCTTTCTCAAAACCCCAAATATTTTTAAACCATTTCAAAGTAATTTAAAACCAAAAAGGGTATGTTGAACACATATAATTTTTTAAGAAACATTTCAAAACACTTGAATCATTTTAAAATTTAACCCCTAACAAAATCACTAGATGTCATTGTCACTTACCTCTGTCTAGAAAATGAAAATAATTTATGGCCGCTTGCCTTATATGTCTCATGAAACCCTCTATCTAGCTCTGATCACTAGTTTTTAGTGTTCCTCACATTAACCTTATGGACTGGCTAACCCATCATTGGTGGGTGAACTCCTTTTCTGGTGTTCCTACCCCCACTGGCTACTCAAAACCATATTCACATTTAAATTTATGATTAGATATTAACACCATCACACTAACCCGTGAACATAGAAACTTGCTAACTTATTTATACGTATTATTATGAGTAGATCTTAACGCAATAACAATCACCCTTTTTGAACCTATAGACTTAACTAACCTATTCAAATAACATTTATATATCATGATATATAATCTTTTACCCAATGCATTAATGGGAAATATAGGTACTACCTATCTTATAATACATAATTTTTTTCCACTTGGAAATTAAACATTCATTATCTCATAAAGAACCCATATAAACTAGAGAAAATAAATTCACAATGGATAAGGGAACCATGTGATAAATAAATGATATAATAGTAAAGAAAACCAATATTAATAGTTACACTAATAAAAAAATCATAAGGGGGATGTAATAAATATAATAATTTAATACTCTATATAGAACCACTGATCAAGGAACAAAATGTCATGGGATATACCCTAGGTACTAGTGTGTGACGATCCAAAATGGAACTATAACTACATGGACTAACATCTGATATATGTTTCATCCAAAAATAACACAATCCACCAAATTAAACTATACTTAACTCATCATAATGGAAACTTCCCACTAGTCTTGTCTTAAACACAACTAGGGGGACCATAGAAGTGTGTGTACCAACTAGGGTAACATGAATCAAGACCTCCCACTTAGACACACAAGTTACCATAAACAAAAAACCATGGAGTTGAGAGATAAATCAAGATAATTACAAAAAAAATGTATCACACCTCACCTCCAACACCATCACATATAACATCCCTTTTTCACATCATACATCCATCATATAAATAATCAATAACCCATAACTGGTGAAACAAGTATAAGGGAAATATTTGAGGGTCACATGAGAAATAAACCATTTACTTTTTAAAGTGAAAAATGGTTCTTCACATGAAAACCATCTTAGTATGTAGATTCTAACTCCCCTTCTTTAAAATCCCATCATTTCAATGATTTTGGAAGCACTTGAAAAAAAAAATCCCATTTTCTTTCCAAAACATTCTCCAAGCACATAGAAAATTCCTTTGAAATACCAAGAAAGGAATAAGACCTAAATTTACTATAAAAAAAATTTAAATGACCCTATGAAACTTTCAAATATTCTTTTCATGAGAATTAATCTAATTTAAAAATATTACATGAAATTATTATGAGAACCCCCTTATGCCAAGCCTATAATTTAAGATTTTTTTTAATTTCACCCAAGAACCCATACATTATTATACTTTAATTGAAAATAAATTTATAAAGTATACAAATTCCATTAATTATAAAATAAATGAAGAGAAAATAAACACCTACTTTAAACCAAATGGTAACCAATACACAAATGTCGCCTTCCATGGAAAACACTCAAAAAACCTAAAGCCCTAAATCCTCATGAAAAATTAATTTCAGTTCTTGGGATAAGGAAAAACCTATGGGAATTAGAGAAGAGAAGATGGATGGGGGAAATTATATTTAATTTTTTTAAGGGAAATATAAACCTTTTCACTACAATTTTTCAAAACATTGAAGTGAAAATTATATTTAAATTTTTTTTGAAGGAAAATAGATTACTATTGAAAAAATTATTATAAATAGTTCCTAATAAAAAGTTATTAAATAGATGCAAATGTTTTAAAAATGATATGTAAAAATAATTTAAAAATGTTTACTTTTAATAAAATCCTTAATAATTCAAACTTGAAAAATACATAATGTATTCATGGAGAAAGGCCTCTATAATGTGGTAAATAAGAGACCCCTAAGTCATTGTGTTGTAGGTGTGTGAGACAATTAGTTTGTTTGGGGAATGATCTATAACCTATAAAGGGATGAGGAGTGTGGTGATTAAATACAAGTTTGGAAATTCATTATGGTTGTTATCTCATCATGATAGTTTTTAATTTGAGTAATGATTAGTTTTGATTCATAAAGATCCTATAATTTTTTTGGTCACTAACAAGCCCATGTGAGGATCTGAAGAGTCAAATTTTAAGAGTCATGTCTGGGTAAGTGGATGGGTCCTTGAGTTATTCCATTGGGTTTAGTGATGTGATCATGTATGGGAGTTGTTGGCAATGATTGTGAGTGTCAATATTCAGATGAAAATGAGACATGTTCATGATTATGTTTTGGTAGTGATGGAATTTATTAGTACACATTGGGAGTGGTGTGTAGGTGAACCTAATCTGTAGTTAGAGGTGGTTAGTTTTGTGTGTGTGCATAAGTGGCTGAGTTGCACTGGTAGATGATAGATACTCATGTAAGGGTATAGATCGGAAGAGATCAATAATGAATCAATGATGTTAACCTATATAGCGGGGTTTGGGTTGTTAGGAAAACTTAGTGATGGGAGCTAGTATGGTTTGTCACTTGGTTCATGGGTTGAATCATGTGAAAAATCATAATGAAGTTTTATTTAGACATCTAAACTTGGGGAAGTAATAAAACTTGGTATTATTTAGACATCGTTAGAGAAACATATACTATGAATTATTGATTGGATTGAAAAGGTATTGAGAAGGAATATAGTGCCTAAAATTTGATTTTTTTGAATCTTGGGCATATTAAATAAGAATATTGGAATCAGGAGTCTGATGTGTAGGCTCAGTGTCCCAAGATGGTCAAGCAAGACCTTTAGAGACACTTCTCAGGGATGATAAGTTCTTATTGGGGGAGATTGTAATGGGCTCAGACTTTCTAGGTGTGTTATTACTTATTTTCATACTTTCTTTTAAGTGATTTTAGTTATTATATTTTAGGGTGAAATAATTCCCATAGTTATGTATGTCAATACCCATTTGGTTATTTCCAACCCATGGTGATCTGGAATGGGCTTCATGCCTTGTACTGAGCCATCTTGGGTGACATGTCATGTCGACCCATGTTAGGTTGTTACATATATTCACTTGAATACTTTTTGGAATGAACATTTTCATCACCATCTAAATCTCATTCTCTTCTGAAACCAAAGGCTCAAGATTAATATACTACATGGTGTGATACTCTTTATTATAGATTGTAATTGTTAACCTCAAAATTTTATAGCTCACACATAAAAAACATGATATGTAGAATATCTCATAATTATCCTTTTACTAGAACATAGAAACATGAATTTCTCTATAACAATGTGTTCACATGGACTCCAAGTACACTTAATCATTCATATTGATATGTCCTATATGTCATGGAAATCACAAAGTAGGTAGAAGCACCAAGGTCTTCCTAAGACACTTCACGAAATGTATAAACTCCCCATGACATGAATAACTCTTACACATTCCCCTCATAGTGTGGAAATTATTACCATTACATGAAAAAATCTTATATATAAATATAATTATCTATATTCCCATTAAAAATTTCACAAATATTGATATTCCATCTTCTATAGTGGGATCAACTAGTCACCTTCAAAACAGTTTGGATCTTAATTCTCATGGGTACCTCTGCATGGTGTAAATTATTGCTCATGAAACCAACCATATAATAATGTATATTTATCAGAGTGAATTAGGGTGTTAGGATGTTACTTATATCATATATATATAATTTATATAATTTCTTCCCAAAACCATCCAAAACTCCATCATCCTTCCCTATGACATCATATTCTCTTTTGTAAGTACCCTACACATTGGTACATGTGACCTTAATGTATCAATATAAGGTTCTACATACTTTTCCATTTCATTTAAAACGTGTCCTACATAATTTTATATATACAAGGATTATTATTCATTTTTCATTTTTCTAGGAAGCCTACTCATGGTGTAACACTTATACTCATTCCATGGTATTTTCTGCAACTTCTAAAATTTATCAAATGAACTCCATCCAATTAATCTGCATTATCAATATTATAGAATTATTATTTTGAACATATTTATCCCCTATTATAGAATAACTTCCAAAAAATATCAAATGATTATTTTATAATAACTTTCAGAACAACTATATATCATTCTAGACATCTACTTCCAGAACAACATCCAATAACCAATCACACATTGATAATAAATCCAAGACCAATAATCAACATATGTTGAAAATAAATTTATCACTATCCATGATTATAAAAAACCATTTATTACATTTTTTTACAATAAATCCATCACCAAAATGTTACCAATAAATACAATACTAACCTATATCCAATAAATCCAATATTAACACATTTCCAATAAATTCAATACTAACACCAATTCTCAATTAAATCCTGAAAATATCCCCCTATTAATTATTTGGCACAACTATCATGAATCCAAAACATCATCACATCATGATTTATACTCCTCATTTAAGGGACCAATAGATTCATGGATTCATCATGATTCCTCTACCTTATAAAATAAGGGTGTCACTTTTCAGTACATTATAAATCTCCAA